>ML677381.1:1679724-2078220 GCA_007922305.1 Dermatemys mawii
TCTCCTCTTCGCTGGCAAACTCAGCCAGAATAGTAGTGTTCCCTAATACACACCTGGGGAGGGAGAAAAGAACAAAAATGGTTTACAAAGAGATAGGCGTGTCCAAGTATATGTAAATAAGACAAGGAAGACTTTGTAGCACCTTAGAGACTAACCAGTTTATTTCAGCATAAGCTTTCGTGGGCTATAGCCCACTTCATCAGATACATAGAATGGAACCTATAGGTCATAGAGATGGGGGTTGTGTCAGCAGGGATATCTATAGGGATAGGTGCACTGTGGGGGGCATAGGAGAGATGCTGGGTGAAGGGACCAGGCAATCTCTCTGTGCCCACTCCTGTTCCATTCCGTTCCCAGCATGGGCTGGCCCTACCATTCCTCTTCCTCCCCACCAGGCCTCTGACAGCTACACTAGTGCTGTGGTGATCTTCTGTGCTGCTCCGGATTTTTACCCATCTCTGTAACCCTACCTGCCCCCTGCATAGGTTCCATTCTGTGCATCCGATGAAGTGGGCTATAGCCCACGAAAGCTTATGCTGAAATAAACTGGTTAGTCTCTAAGGTGCTACAAAGTCTTCCTCGTCTTACTTACGGATACAGACTAACACGGCTGCTAATCTTAAACAAAGTATCTGTGTTAACAGAAGTCACCGCAGTGTCCTGTTGTTTATGAGAGCGCGCCATGGCATGTTAAAATCTTGGGCATGGAGAAGTGTCCTTCCACCCCTCCTACACAAATATGCAATAAAACCAGACTGAGGGCATTTATTGCCCTTTACATTTAGACCCAAACTTACATGTGCAGAGATTTTTGTGCCTTCACTACCTCTTCTTTTGAACTGTAACGGACCAAAGCATTCCCATGTGGGAGATTAAGGTGGAATGTTATTAGGGGACCGTGCTGCATGCACAGAGTACGCAGAGTTGAGCCATCAATCTAAGGATCAAACACAGGATGTAAAATAAGGTAAACACACACCAAGCCATTCAAAAGTGTTCTGAGGGGCTCTCTGTAGGTTACAGCGCCATCTATTGCCCAAGGGCTGTATTTGCAGGCTATTATATTCAACATGTATGCCAGCCATCCTTACCTGAGGTGTAAGGTTTTTTAGAACAAGCCAATTCGTTATTCTCCCTGAGCTGCTCTCACCCCAGCTTGAACCTAAACAAGGATAAATACAAAGTAAATATCACACCACACCACACTTCTAACAACTATCTACCACAGAACAGGAAGGAATGTATAGAACTGCAGCATAGTTAAAATAAATGATTACCACCACCTGGAGAAAAGCAAGGAAATACAGAGCTTTCTTATCAATTTTGCTATGACAGGGAAGTGTTTATTCTGGGGGCAGGGTAAGATTCAGGATGCCCTTACTCTTCCTTTCTTTGATTGGGTCGTGTAATTAAAATGATACATTGCTACTCTGTTGTCTCTTAAATGTAACTGTTTTTTGAAACAATAAAAAAAATGAACAAGAGGCAGTTTCTCCATTTTGACTTGTCATAATAGTTGAGAGTGGCTCTTTCACATGTTTAAAGAGGCACTGCGCTGCCAGCATCCAATTTGTTACTCTATAAACTATTTTGTGAAAGGAGCTCAGCAAAAAACTTCATGCAGTTTTATAGGTATGGTAATTAAACTGCACAACTTGACAAAGAGCTGGAAGCTAAGAAGGTCTACAAAGTCAGAATGAACACAACACACAATTAATATTTCTGCCATGTGCAGTATTTCAAAGAAAATCCAGAGAGTCAACTCTGGACATGAATGATTCTTCAGAAATGCAGTTTTCTTAGGACATACAGACAGATTTTTGTTCTTGGAGTGATCTCCCTACAACATTCTTGAGTTACATTTCTGATTCAAATCACAGCCCAGAAACTGCCTTGTTTAACTCTTACCAGGGGTATATCTGGCATCAGAATTTCCCCATCCTCCACCCAAACGAAGGGAGTTATCCCATGTGGACAAAGGTGGTTTCTGGCCTGTCAGCCCTGGTGGTGGGCGGGATGGAGCGGTGATGCTTTTAGGTGGCAAAGGGACCTTCCACAGCTCATGAGCCAGAGAGGTGTTAGTGACTGAACCAGGAGACCATGTTGATTTGGAATCACTGTTTCTGGCTACTAAAAGAAAGAGGAAGAACAATGAGGGTTTTCAGACAGGATTTAGTCATAACATTTTTAGGACTGCTAGTCACTACAAATAATCAGGCACTGGTACAAAATGCAAAGGGACCTTGTGGTATCACCACTGCTAGCAATTCTCAGAGATAGGCCATACACAGGCTTAGCGGAAGTTGATTTTTTTTATCATTTCGATGGATATCAATGTTTATTTTTAAACAGTTTTACATTTTATCCTCTTTAAATTTTCAGTTTGGGGAAATTACTTCATGATCGTAATGTTCAGGTTCAAAAAATTAAAAGCTTTATAACCATGAACACACATCGTGTCTTTTGACATAGGATACTGACAATGTGAACAGCATTAAGTCAAATTATCAGGTTTTCATGTAGCATTTCTCTTACTACTTTCCCCGTCTGTAAATTCTAATAAAGGTTCCTTCGTTTTTTGGGTGCACAGAGGGCAGGCAAAGCGATGGCTGGCTCTGAACTTTGAGCAATGCAGACACCTTACCTGAAGTGCTTTGTGCTGTACTGCTGAGGGAAACATTGTAGTTGGAGGCACGAATGGATGACCAGGCACTAGTTGAAGGCAGCGCGGTGTTCAAAGATGAGGATGACCCTATGAAAAATGTAAATTACACAAAGAATGGTCCTCGCAGCAAAAGGGCAACAAGAACTGAAGGCATGAATCCTAAATCCAGGACACATGTGCCTTAATGTTGCCAGACTAGAGGCACCTCCATTCCTTTCAGCCCTCTCCCCCTAGTGAACAGAGTGGCAAGTGCTTTGAATACCCAAGTGTGCAGCATCTAGAAGTTACTGTAACCCCAGAAATCATAGTTCAGCTACTATAACCACAGCTTGATATAGACTTGTGATTGCAGTGCTGCCAGGTTTTGCTTCCCAGCATGTTCAAATGATTGCTTCTCAGAGCCCTATAAAGGACTAATAGCAATTACTTATTAGCATTCTCTGCATATTGTCCTCCTGAGGGAATCCTGCACCAAAAAATTAGAAGTTATGCACACAATATTTTAAGTTCTGCAAAATTTTGCCAATTTTATTTGCAAATAAACGTCGCTCCAGCATGGCAGTGAGGAGCACTGGCTGCACTGAAGTGGGAGATCACCCCGAAGTCCCCACATCCCCTGGTACAGACTCTGCAGTGAGGCTGCACCCAACCCTGACATGGCAAGGGCTGGGCCTGCCCCAGAAACAGCACAGGGACAGGGCCCTGGGGGCCACATGTGCGTGGGCAGGTTCAACTCAGGAGGATCTAAATGTTGGGGGATCCAGCTGTGGGGTGAGAGATTTCTGTGTGGGGCAATCTAGGTGCGGATAGCTCAGTGGAGATCTGGATGCACAGAGGCTCGCTGGGGTATTCCGGTGCAGGGACAATGGGACTCTTCAGGGGATCCAGGTGAAGGTGGTTGAGGCTCAGGAGTGGGGGTCTGAGTGGAGGGGAAATGGGGCTCGGGGGAGAGGGGGCAGTCCAGGTGCTGTGGGAGTGGGGCTTGATGTGGTGGGGATCCAAGTGCAGCTGGCTGGGGATCAGTGGGGTGGGGGGTCTCATCACATAGGTCCAGGTGTAGGGAGGTGGGGCTTGTCAGGGTGAGGTTCGATGGGCCGGCTTAATGGGGGCACCCCAGCTGCTGTGAGGGGATGCTGCATTCGGGGTTCCTGTTTCCCTGTGCAATTCCCTCATTCCCTTTTCTTCCCCAGCCTCCTCCACTCCCACATTCCCCTTCCCCTGCCCTATTCCATGCCCACTCACATTCCCCACTGCTTCTTTTTCCCCTCACCCCCGCTTCATAGAATCTCAGGGTTGGAAGAGACCTCAGGAGGTCATCTAGTCCAGTCCCCTGCTCAGAGCAGGACAAACCTTCCCTCATCTCCCCCATCCACACCACGGGAACTGTTGCACAGAACAGAAAACAGGAAGGCTCCCAGCACACAGAAGGGGAACCTGGATTGGCACTAGGACCAAGGAGGCGGTGTTCAGCTGCAGAGTCAGCAGAGCTAAGACACTGCCTCCTTCAGCTGAGTAGCACTGCACTGGCAGAATGAGGGAGGCAGTGGCATGCAATCCCATGTGTCCCCCATGCCTCACTTCTGTCTGGAGGGAGCAACCCCACCCCCCCATCACACTCAAGGTCACCCCTGTCCTCCCGCCACCGGCAGCTTCCCTTTGCTTCCCTGCAGAAAACAGCAGGGAAACAGGGAAATCTGCACAAAGTCTGCAGTGGTTGGGGCATTTTCTGTGGGTGCACAGTTCCACAGAATCCCCCCAGGAGGAATATTGTTGCCCTGCACACAGAAACTCTGCTGCAGCCTCAGGATATTCTTCTAGCCATGAAACCTGTACGGTCACAAAAGTTAAATGAGAATCTGGGACGGTGGCAATCCTCATTTGTCAACAAACTGTTTCTCCAGGTAGCTGGACAGCGATCCACTTGTACATACCATTGTTCCTGTCCCTGAGGTGGTCAACTTCCCGCACAGTATTAATTGAAAGATTGTTTATGACACTGCCAGGAGTGACGTAAGGGTCAGTTTCAGGGTCGATGTTTGGATAACCTTTCCATGGCTCACCAGGACGGAATTCTAGGAATAACAATAAAAAAAGCAGCTCAGAGACAAAGTTGGCTTATTTCCTTTTACAGGAAATTCCTGTCTAAGCCCTATAAACTCTTACTCATGACCTACATGCCAACATATCTAAGCTTCTAATTTATTCTCTTTTTCTATTTAATTCCCTCATTCCTATTTTATTATACCTCTGTCGCCAGGGCAAAATTTCCCAGCATGGGGAAGTTCCATATATGACAAAGCCATTGACAAGACAGACTTCAGTAAGATTCAATTAAATGCCTGGTCACAATGATTTTTACTTCTAATGCCTGACAAACGCAGAAGAAACTTCACTGAATAGATACAAAGCACACAATGAGTTAACGAATGCCAAATTTTACCTGGTGGCCAGTTAACACTGCTAGAGCCATTAGGCGATTTGGCACGTGGCCAGCCATCCCCAACAGATCCTGGAGGACTGGCTGGTGAATTGCTGTTGTTCATAAAGTCATATGAAACAAATGGGGAATCTTCCAGCCTAAAACCACTTGAAATAGCACCTGTTAAAGAAAACAGGATCAAACAGTCTTCTCAACTGACCTCCCAGAACCACAAACCTCATCCCCTGCATATGTGGCATATTCATATCAAACATAGCTGAAAAGGTTTACTGGGTCAGGTTTTCGCTCCTGATTATATCATTTCAGACTTGCAGTGGGCACAGTGTATTTAAGTCTGAGCAGTGGAAGTGGAACATCTGCAAGTTTTTTCCCCTCGATTGAAAATGTGCTTCTGGGTGATTTTCCAGGTCACAAGAAGCTTGCCATTAATAATCAGCCCAATAATCTCAAACTCCTGGTGTTTTATCTGTTTGTAGTTCTTATCAACACAAAGACAGACATGGTCATGGCAAGGTCTTCAGCACTCCAGTGTGGAAGTGAAGCGACTGTTAAAACCATGGCTGTCAGTGGAGACTCTGCAGGTTTCCCTCTTTTTCATGTTGAAAGTGTCATGAACTGAAACCATACTAAATAAAATGTAACACCTCTATGCCAAAAGGAAACAACATCAACTACCAGAAAATCAGAAGTCTGTAAATGAATATGAATTTTCAAATGAAATAGGAGAATCAGATTTTTTTAGGTTACTATGCGCTTCATTCCCAAAATGAAAAGCTTTCTGGACTGAATTCTAATTGTGTGTATTGGAGGTAACATGGTTCCTTACATGCACTTATTACTAATACAAGGTAAATAACAATTGCAAATAATTACAAAGTAGGTAAGTAGCAATGTATAGCAATTAGCTTAGCTATACTCTGTATTCAAAATATGTGGCAGGGTTAAATCTAAGCAGAATTCAAATCCTGCAGGTAAATTCACGAATAAGTCTATGGTCTAAAAGAGAACTCTCCACGATCCATTTGCAAAGAGTACCTCCACATTCTCAGTCTTCAAAAATTTGTGCTAATCATGCAGTAAATGCATTGATCAAGGTGTTTTCTGGGTTTTAGCTTTTTAAATAATCCTGTTGGCTAACAGCATCTGGCACAAAACAATGACAGAACTGACAGGACAACTAGAACGTTAATCCACTTTTTGATAATGCTCACAGGGGTGGGGGAACTCCAGGAAGCACTGGTTGTAGACCTCAGTAAACTAAGTTTGTCACTGTCACTATAATTATCACCCCAAAGTTATTTATCTTCCATAGGCCACAGCAGGGTCAGAACCATCAAGTTTCTAACACTGAAGTAACTCTTGTTTCTGAACAAACTAAGGCAAGAGCAGCACACTTATGGGCACATACGGATACATTAGCTTTCAGAACAAACGAGTGCAGTACCATGATAACACCAGTAGGGGTACGTACTCACTACCGCAGGTAGCAGTCGATATTTTAGTGATTTCTCGCATCTTGTAAAGACGCGAGAAATCAATCGCCAGCGCTGGCCCTGTCGACTCCGGAACTCCAGCTTGACGCGAGGCATAAGCTGGCGTCGACGGGGGAGCGCACCGCCGACTGCCCCCGCCATGAGGACGGCAGGTAAATCGACTGCAGATACGCCGTGATTCATAGAATCATATGAATCATGTAGCTGGAGCTGCGTATCTGCAGTCGATCCCCCCCCCCAGTGAAGACCAGCCCTAGTAGTTTAGGGCAGTGAGGACTTTCCATAGTGTTAAAGCAGCTGACAAATCTAAAAATACAACTAATGCAGCCCCATAGACTAAACTGTGATGAGAGACCACATGAGGCATTTTAAGTATTCATCTAGAGACTGCACGTTAAGTTTCAATCCAATGAGATTTCAGGTGATTTTAAACATTGTTAAAATGCCAGCTGAGTCCTGATTACAGAATCACAACACTGATTTATGTTGTAGATTTGTTTGTTTGCTTGTTCTAACATGGGGTATAGGAAGCCTATTTTTCTATCCTTTACAACAGGAGTGGGCAAACCTTTTGGCCCAAGGGCCACACTGGGGTTGTAAAATTGTATAGAGGGCTGGTAGGGAAGGCTGTGTCTCCCCAAACAGCCTGGTCCCACCCTCTATCTGTCCCCTCCCACTTCCCACCCCCTAACCCCCTCCGAACTTCCCCCCCCCCCCCCCCCCCCCCCCCCGCTCCTTGTCCCCTGATTGCCCCCTTCCGAGATCCCGCCCCTAACCCCCCCCCAGGATCCTCCCATCCAATCCCCCCACTCCTTATCCCCATGACCACCCCCTCCCGAGACATCCCACCCTAACTGCCCCTCAGGACTCCTCCCCCTACCCCCTGACTGCCCAGACCCCTATCCACACCCCCGCTCCCTGACAGACCCCCAGAACTCCATGCCTATCCAACCGCCCTCATTCCCTGATCTCCCCCTCAAAACCTCTGCTCCATTCAACTGCCCCCTACTCCCTGTCCCCTGACTGCCCCCCGAGACTCCTTGCCCCTTATTCAACCCCCCCGCTCCCCGCCCCCTTACCGCGCTGCTCAGAGCAGCGTGTCTGGTAGCTGCATGGCCCACTGGAGCCTAACACATTGCCCACCTGGAGCTTGCAGTCTCGCCCCCTTACCATGCTGCTCAGGGTGGCAGGAGCTCAGTCCCCACCAGAGCCAGCCATGCTACTGCTGCAGTGCTGCCAGGCAGTAGCGGTGGGCCAGAGTGCTGCCCGGGGGCCAGCAGAAGCGGGGTCGGGGGGAGCCTCCCTGGCCAGGAGTCAGGGGCTGGACAGGATGGGCCCACGGGCCGTAGTTTGCCCACCCCTGCTTTACAAACACTGTGCATTTATATGTACATACGCATTCTCAATCCAAACCTAAAAACAGAAGGTGAGACACAAAGACAAAGCGTACGTTTATGGAGTTAATCCTACTGTAAAATATGATTAGATTAACACACTGGGATCAGTTTCAAAACTTTTAAACGCTGAAGAAATGTAAGATTATGTTTTAAAATAAAAAAATGAAGTGTTCCAATTCAGATTAAGGTAGGAACTAGTATTCATGGCCCCACTTTAAAGAGGCCTTCTTTCTAGTTTCAATGAAGTTTTAAAAAAGTTATCCTTCCACGCGTCAAAAGTCATACATCAAAAGGTGACTGACTAGTGCTGAAGAAACACAGCAAGTTTTAGTCTGAAACAACATTTTAGGACTAATAGAAATTGGAGGAATAGCTCAGTGGTTTGAGCATTGGCCTGCTAAACCCAGGGTTGTGAGTTCAATCCTTGAGGGGGGCCACTTAAACATCTGGGGCAAAAAATCTGTCAGGGGACAGTACTTGGTCCTGCTAGTGTAGGGGCAGGGGACTGGACTTGATGACCTTTCAAGGTGTTTCCAGTTCTATGAGATAGGTATACCTCCATATATAACTACATACAACATTAGCAATGGGATCCCAGTATGCTCCAATACATAGGGAAAAGAAATTTCATATGCACACAGACCTTGAAAATCTTGTCTGATGCATATGCAACATCAATGTTCTCACTAACAATGTTTTTAACGTACCATGTTTGCTGGAATTTTGATCCAATGAGGTGTTAACAGAAATGCTGTCCACCGTCGTCCATTTCCTCAGTCGTGATTGCGGCTCCTTAATACTGCTCATATCCATGTTTACATTCAAGTTTGAGTTCATTCCTAGAAACATATTGGCTTATGAAACAGAGAAAAGATACTTTCCTTTTGCTAACAGCCACTGTCTTCCTAATTATCCTTTAAGACCATATTGCTTTGCTCTGCTTGTTTCATCATGCTTCCAATTCAATATGTTGTATTTTAGAGTAAGTTCACTGTGTTTAACACAACAGACATAAGCGCAACAGTACAAGCACTGAGCTCTTGGCTCATGCCCTCATGCAAGAATGCAAGTGGAAAGAGCCAAAGATGAAACTGCGAATTAAACCCATATGAACACTAAACCATCAGGTGGGGCTGCCATGTGACCAAGAAGCTGTAGGTACGTCCGTGCCTGTATTCTGGGGCACACAGAGATGTGTATGAGATGCATAATAGTGAGGAATCTGTTGTGTGGAAGCAAGGTTCTGGTTTGAACTGAGTCCTGGTGAGCTCCAATGAACTCTTCTGTGTGGGTATCAGGGTGGATTTTTGGAAATTTATTTCCAAGCCTAGACTGTGGAAGAGGGAGATAATAAACCTTGTCACTTTTAATGTCTCATCGTAAGAGCTGGCTTTGATAAGACAGTTGTCTAAGTAGAGGAAAAGTATAATCTCATGTTTGAAGAGGTGGGCCCACGCTCAGGAAGACCCTAATGACACAGACAGCAGCTGGACGTGTGTGTCCCAACCAGGCACTGCTACCAAAGATCTCTGATCAATGGCACTGGGACACACTGCCACCTAGAGTGGAGCACCCACACAAACAGCACTCAAAGAAGAACTTCTTTTTCTAATATTGATCTTAGATCAGTATAAAAATTAAGCCACAAGCCAATATCTTTATTTCAAGTCTTCCCGAATCCCAAAGATTTAGTTTTTGGTGAATATCTTTGACCTCATCTGTATAGTAAAGTAGTACTATGATTCAATGAAAAGCCACATTCTAAAGTTGGCATCTTAAGGGACATCTCATTGGGGTCCTATTCAGCAAAAAAGATATCTGGGATTCTCCAGATAGTATCTCACTTCCATGCCTGGTTGAACTATTCAACAGGGTACTTGGCTGGACAAATGAACAGTACTTTGCAGAGATCTATGGGCACTTTGCAAGGAGCTGCATCTTGGGTTTTTTGTCCACATTTATCCTGTCCATAAACAATATTAATCCTGATTCAATACGAAAGAACAACACACTTCCCCCACAGTTTGGATTTGGAACCAGAGTATAATTGGGGCACAGTCTGCCAAACCAGAAGCATGGAAACTATCTGAATTGTCACTGTTAACATTCTTGTATGGGAACCCAGTATTTAGCATTCAAGTTTAATGAACACACGGTATCGAATCTGGCATTCTACACACACTCCAGTTCCTTAAGGGTACTCTGGGAAAGTGACAGGGTGATAATCTGAACAGTGAAGAGACAGGAGCCAAAGGTAGTTTAAAGAGTCTGTAGGCAATCCTCCTGAGAGAAGTGGCAGAGACCTCATGGCCCATTACAAAGTATAACTCTGGAAACTTGAGGGGCATTTTGCCATCATCTGTCTCTTTATGGTTTGCTTCATTCCTGTAAATCCTGCACATGGACCATGGGGTAGCGTTTTCATAGGATTTCATGATTCATTTTACTAGCCTACTTATTTTTACTAGGCACTAGTCAAAGTTCTTTCACTAGGAAAAGTTAAAGTTTCATACTGCACTCTTTTCACAGGCCAACTTTTGCTGCCCTATGTATGGTCTGCAAAGAGAGCCCACAAGAAGATGCCGATGCCAGATAGGCTACCACCATTCTGCAGCACCCTTTACGGAGCCTCCCAGCAAATCTTTCACTAACTGATAGGTGAACAGATGCAACATCCAAGATTTTGCAAATGTCAGACAATCGTCAACAGATCTGAAACAGCAGAAAGGAGAATACAAATATGCCAGTGCTTGACGCACCCCGCCCCCTCCATTTTGGGTTCTTTGCAAAGCAGTTGTGGTGCTCATTTCACGTCAGTGACCACTGCGCCCTTTGTGTCAGCTCCAAAGAAGCTAGTGCAGAGAAGTCCACTGAAACCTTCACACAGGGCATGAGGAGGACCAGAGACTGGAAGAATGGCCACAGCCAGTTCACAAAGGGGGATCTCGTCCTGTGTACAGGAAAGTCTGCATGCACAAAGTCCCGTTATTTGGTCTCCGTGCAACGGAGAATGAATTTCACCCTCAGAACATGATTGGTCTGGACCTGATCTCAGCAAATCACCACATAAGCCACCTTACATATCCGAAATGCTCCCATGATCATGTTCTTGGGAAATACATAGTATTTCTCTACAAAAAGAGGATGTATCCATAGCAGAGGAAATATTTTTAAGACTAATAGGATCAGGCTACAGGAGGCTCAGATATAGAAAAATTGAATTTCTACTGAAAGAGAGCCCTACCTTGACTTTGGCGCACACAGATTTAATTCCCTTATTTAAAGTGTAGGGAGAGGGTGTCCTGCTCTGAATGCCACAAGAAGCCCCTTATAATGCTGCAAAAGTATAAGCAGGAAATATAGCAACTTTTAGGAACAGAGCTCTCCAATTCCGGTTCTTCCTCACACTAACAGTACTGCAGTCTGCTGCTAGAGATTGCCACCATCTTTCTTACTGACTCAGTTCTTCACTGGGAAGTTTAGTTTGTTCCAGCAACCCAATATTCTTATTCTTTAACTTTTCACTTGTGACCTGGATTCTGCTAAACTTTTGATTTTATAATCTATACAGTGTTAATTCAAAGTATCTCACAACACTTATACAAACAGTATTGTCATCCACCAGGGACCTGCAGTTAACCCTGGAAGTGAAACAACATCTGTTTAACAACGTGCAGCAACATTACACAACAGTTTAAACCAAGGAGTGAAGAATGCTATATCCAGCTGAAACAGCAAGAGGAATTCAAGATTGGCAAGATGTAATTACCCAATTTGGAATCCAGTAGGAGATTAGAGTTAAATACCCCTACTCTTGAAAGAAGATCACCAGTGGAAAACATTTTTACATATCCTCTTCAATTAGCTCCCAAGAGGCTGGATCTGGACATCAACCAAGCAGCAGCTTAGGTTTCAGTCTGGCCACAAGCAAAGTGCTGGGGGGCCACAAGCAGTGTAGCAGCACAGCCTGCACTAATCTACTTGCTTCACATCATTCAATCTCTAAAGCAAGAGGATTTCAACAGCAGAGTCTATAAAAAAAAAAGAGCAACGTTTCTACAGAGTAGAGCAACATGAATGCAAAGGAGACCAGCTCAACATAAGCAGCAGGAATAGAGAGCTGAGCGAGCAAAGCAAACTGAACAGGGAAGGAAAAGAAACTGGGGCTGGGGATGTGGGGAGAAACAGGGAATACCAATTTTAGAAAATATTAAAAAAAACAAACAAACAATCAGAAGGGACCTATGGAAGGAAAAATATACAAGCCTGGAATTTCTGAAGTGGAAATTGGATAGAAGCCTGAAAGGGTAGAAAAAAGGGGAGAGAGAAAAAGGACATGATGTTTGCAATTATAAAAGTTCATTTGATCTGCCTACAGTCACAGAAACATTCTGAGTTCAGAGCTAACGTTTTTTGATGTAATTAAAACAGCTGGATAAAACTTTAACAAGTTAGCAACAAATACAATTTTGCTATTTATGTAATTCCAAAACGAGGGATAACATTTTAATAGCCAGAGAAATAAGACCTTTCATGTGGGTTCCTCACACAGATCCTGGACTCAGTTATGTATTTAAGACTTTATATCAGCAGCTCTGGACCCGAAGGGTGAGACAAATACAAGGAGACAGACATTGCAAAGGATTGTGTTACCCTGAAAAATGCTTCCAGACTTATTCACCTTTGGAAATGGTATGAGATTGACTGGTGAACTTCTTTCCTGAAGAGAGGCAACAGGATGAGTCCAATAAAGGAGGCTACTGCTCTTTGTGAGAGAGAAGCACTAACAGGATATAAAACAGTGGTGTTCCCACAGGGGAAAATGCCAAGGAAAAAGGAAAGGCTGTGAATCCTGTGGCACACAAGCATCAGTTAACTGCACTAGACTAGCGATGGAGAAACTCACCCATAGGGAAGCTGCTGAATGCATTTATTGGTGATGGCCCTTTCTGCAGCTCAGGGGTAACATGGGGTATGACATTCTCAAGAAAAGATTTCATGGCAGGCTGATGGAGTGACTGCTGTTGAGATGGTGGAGTCTGCTGCTTCATTAACAGGTTTGGATCAAGCTGACGGGACTGTTGCATCATCTGTTGCTGCATACTAAGAGATCGACCCTTAAAAAAAACCAGATCAGTCATGAAATAAATGGGGGATGGAGGGGAAAATCACATTTGGCAAGAGCAGAGAAGTACACTAATGCATTTTCCTTTGTATATTTTAGCTCAGCAAAATCCATCAAAGTGCATTCTATCCTGTGGTTCAAGCACCATGAAAGTCTCACTTACCCTGTTCACCTTTGTAAACTGCTCATTATTAATTATATTTTAAAATAAGCAAACAATTCTCTCTCAAGAGAAAAAAAAAGTTAAGTAAAAAAGGCTTGTCTATGATTGTACCTGCTGTTCCTGTTGTTGACGACCATTAGAAGGCATGCTTCTCTGATTCTGCGCTTTTTGCTGCTGAGCCAACAACCGCTAGGAAACAATGTTTTTATGAATGGGCATAGTTCAGATAAAGTTTTCGATCAGACTTTAAAGTTTAAAAAAATAGAACGAGTAGGTTGTTTTGCTTACTTGTAACTGGGAGATCTGAGAAAGCTGGTTCAACTGGGATAGTTGGTTCAACATGGCTACCTGCTGTGGGCCAAAAAGTGGACTCAGGCCACCGTTGTTTGGTGCATACTTCAGTAATGATACTGGAACCTGTAAAATGGACCATATTATAGCATACTGGGTTTGACATAATGTGAACAGTTGTACATTTGTACAGTTGTACACTGGTAGATTGACAGTAACTTATGCAGTTAGCCAAAAGTAAGATAGGCAGTTATACTGCACAACCATCAGGTCAACAAGAATTCAATGCTCTGGAAGAGTGAAATATGCTCCCCTATAAAAATAATTAGAAGATAAATATAGTAAAATATCACACACAAACTAGTAAATGGAAAAAAGTAAATTTAAACATTACATTTTCACAACTGAAGGCAAAAAGTCTGGAAAAGCATAATTTAGGATTCCGACACCAATTTTAACTCAACCGTGTGGCAAACCCTGATTGCTTAATGCTATGCACCTAAAAGAGATCTTAAGTTCAGGATCTAAGAAAAACAAACAGAAAAGACTACATTTGTGCAATGCAATGGAGTAAGCAACACTGTCAGAGCTCTAAGTTGTAAGTTGTGTAGCACTGCAACATGTAAATTCCTGCCCCTGACTTCTGATTTTGAAAGAAAAATTAGTGGAACACAGATGGGTCTGTCACCTGGAACGCCATCCTATACTAGTGCTCTAGGTGGTGTGCACTCAACTTCATTTCAGAGACTCTTGTAATGTTGCACCAATGCATCTATGGAGTCCCTTCTAGTCTCCACACAGACAAGGAACTCAGGGTTTGGCTTCAGGACGTCCTCTGTAACTGGGGAGGGAGTATAAGTAGGGAGAAAAGTGCGCTTTGGAGAGTTAGGTACAGGGTGGGAGGATCCAGGTTAAAGTCAGGGATGCTGCTGTCAGCATTACAGGAAAATCAAGCACATGCAGGTCACATCTAACTGTACAGTTGCCAACTTAAGGATGTTTCCTATGGCTTATTCACAGCCCCGCATCTTCAGATATTTATAAACATTTTTAAACCACTTTTTCCCCAGGCCCAGCAAAGATTGTGGTGTTCACTGAGAATTGACTTTTTGGGTTGAGAGAAAAGTTTACTATGCCATAAACTCAGTAAATGAATGGATAGAATTTGCTCCAAATTATCACTAATTTTTCAACCGAGACCAAGCATAAACGATTGTTCTCCCACACTGGAATGTTTTGGAAAGCTGTGGATGACTGATAATAAGGGAATTCTGACATGTTAACAACAGTGGTTGCTCTGTCTTGTATTACCTGAGGGGAGAGTAATGGAGGAGGCACTTGAGCACGTGAGTTAGGCTGGGATGAATTAAGAGGTTGTGCTGGGGGCTGCTGCATGCTCCTGGGCTGTGCTGCTATATTACCAACGCCAAACACACTGGGATTGCCATTCTGGAAAGAGAAATTAACATTAACAACAATACCCCTCTTCTGCAGCTTCTCCCACCCTCATGTATTCAGAGTGAGAATTTAACAGTATATAAGCCAAAACAGTAGTTAAGATGCTATTTCAAAGGAATAAAACGCTCTCATCAAGTAACATGCCAAGGATATGCACATGGCCTTACCTGTCTAACAGAATTCAAGTTTTGCATACCCAGCCCTGCTAGGGAGCCAAGGGCTTGGTTAGGTAGTGCACTATTTGAAGGGGGAAGCTTCATGTTTTGATTGGAAATAAACTGCATGTTTTGGGACTCGTCTGCTACAATGCCATCCTGATTGGATAGACAAACAGATGCGCAACAACCAGCCAGCAAGCAAGCAGAAAGGAGAAACCATTGCCAGGAACAGAAGGGACGAGTCACATGACAATCCAGCATCAGCAGGAAACAGGCAGAAAACAAAAAAGACCAGATTAGTGTTATCTGCACTGCAAGTAGAAGAGTGCTATATAAGTGCTTAGTATTGATAAATAAGTTAAAAGGACAAAACAAGTTTTGCAGATTAATATTAAAGCCCTAATTTATCCCTACGCCAAGTACAGAAGCTATTGGACAAATGGATCACAGCTATAGACTGCCGCCTGAATTAATGTTCATCAGGGTTAGAGTTAAGCAGTCACTAACCTTATCAAAATAAGGACTGCGATCCATGGAAGACTCTTTGGAAATCTGAGGACGAGAACCAGGGCCCTTTCCTACCACCCGATTGTAATCTCCAGCGTTTAGGCCATGCTTATCCAACTCTATTCGTTTATCCTGTAATATTCCTAATAAGGTGAAGAAAGAAAGGCGATGAAGTTGAAGAGTTCAATTAGTTGCTCAAATACTTAATTGTAAATAAGTAGGTGCAATTCTATCACTGCTCTAAATGAGGCACTACTGAATAAGATGTTTGAATGATTTTAAAACACCATTTTTCTTGTTTTGCCTTACAGTGCACCAAATACTATGATGACTGCTATATGAGATTGCCACAGGACTGACTAAACAGATTTTACTGGTCTTCAGACAAAACTAATTGCATTGTTTTGGTGGAGAACAAGGCGAGTCTCACATGGTGTTTTAAGTTTGTATTTCCAGATATTAACCACACATTCTTAATACTAGCAGTAAAAATCTTCCTGGTTTGCAGTTACATTTACCATCTTTCTTCTATTTGGATGAGAAAATTCCACAAGTCCTTTAACAAGTACTTCATTCAGTTACAAAAATCCTTTAAAGAAACAATAGATAAAAATAATTTAAAGATATCTTATCTGCATATACTAGTGCCACATTGGATAATTAAATTATTCTAATTAAACCAGAAAAATTTAAGTATCTAATTTACTTTTCAAAATTTAACAACAGCCATACTGGGTCAGACCAATAGTCCACCAAGCCCAATATCCTGTCTTCTGACAGTGGCCAGTACCAGGTGCCCCAGAGGGAATGAACAGAACAGGGAATCCTCAAGTGATCCATCCCCTGTTGAATATTCTCAGCTTCTGGCAAACAGAGGCTAGGAACACCATTCCTGTCCATCCTGGCTAATAACCATTGATTAGCCTATCCTCTATGAACTTATCTAGTTCATTTTTGAACCATATCATAGTCTTGGCCTTCACAACATCCTCTAGCAATGAGTTCCACAGGTTGACTGTGTGTTGTATAAAGAAATACTTCCTTATGTTTGTTTTAAAGCTGTTGCCTATTAATTTCATTTGGTGATCTCTAGTTCTTATATTATGAGGAGTAAATAACACTTCCTGATTTACTTTTTCCACACCAGTCATGATTTTACATCCCCTCCTTAGTCATCTCTTTGCCAACCTGAAAAGTCCCAGTCTTATTAATCTCTCCTCATATGGAAGCTGTTCCATATCCCTATTCATTTTTTTTGTCCTTTTCTGACCTTTTTCCAATTCCAATACATCTTTTTTGACATGGGGTGACCAGATCTGCATGCACTAGTCAAGATGTGGGCATACCATGGATTTATGTAGAAGCAATGATATTTTCTGTATTATCTATCCCTTTCCTAATGATTCCCAACATTGTTAGCTTTGACTGCCACTGCACATTGCACGGATTTTTGTTTACATTTTGCCTTTTAGCTTGTCCAATACAAATTAGCTCTTCAGTTTAATTCTCTATCTCCTGCTGCACTGTGCAGGGAAACGTAAATCTCAATAAAAAAAGCATGAAATGACTTAACACAATGATCTTAATGAAAATATTTATAAATTTGTTTACAATTTTCTTTACACAATCTAGAGAAAGGACCAAAACTACCTGACAACATGCAATTCCGAACAAATTCTGCTCATCTTTGAGATGCAATCACAGAATGGTCATCTTGTAACTAGTGGATAGTTTTTTTCCCTCCACAATGGAATTCCACTGTACACCTTTCACTTTCACTCATTATTCAAAATAATACTATGTTTATTTGCTAAATAAACCATTCAAACTTACTATGAATAGACCAGTTCCACATAATCAGACTTTCATTAATGAGGTTACAGTAAAGATAAATATACTTCTAAAATAGTCTTAGCAAGCAAGATTCTCTTTTACAGATAATGAAAACCTCTTTGAACAGCAAAATTTGTTGTTTGTTTCTAAGAACAAGCTTAATGCATTAGTGATTAATGTTGTATCAGAAATCTGTTTCCAGTAGCAACAAAGTGGTTCAGCAGGAGACCTAGATAGGTTTTAAAGTTCACTATTTAGCCTCCCATCATGTCACTTTATGCATGTGCTTAACTCTACTTGTGAGTAATTCCATTGTCATCAATGGGACTACTTATTATGTCAAGTTCTCGTGTGTGCAAACATTTACATAATCAGGACCTTTGTTTCTTTGGGGGAATGAGAATATTTTTTAGTAACTCAGAAGAAGATGCAAACAAAAAGACGTGGAATACAGATTTAATAGTTAAACATAAGACTAAATTTCCCTTATGCTTACCTCCAGACATGTCCATCTTATTGCTCGGTATGCTTTCTTCTGGTGATTCTCTCTGAAGTAATAAAATTAATCAGTTTAGTAAGAACCTTTTTAAAAAATTAAAACAAAGGAGATCCAGATTTAGTATTTCATTCAACCCTGCAAGAAAGAATAATCAAACTTTTGACAAAGCAAGTGTGATTTTGCAAGCTCCCTCCCACCGCTTTCCCCTCGCCCCCGCATTTTCCAACCCCTGTTATCAATGAAGACAGACATCTTCAGACACAAAAAATATTGACGAGCTGGTACATACTACTAGAACTAAAACTCAGTTCATAAGAACTTTTTCAAACAGGTGTTCTTATATTGAACATCTGAACAGTAAAGGAAAGGAAAAAAACAAATCAAAGAAGAAAGGAGTTAATCTAAATTTGAAAATGATTTAATTGAAACAAGGCTATATATCAAGCCTGACAAACATACCATACTTACTGAAAAACTGAGATTTGTGAATTGCTTAATGAATGGATTTATCCACGTTTCATCTTTAGTTCCACCTTTCATTGTTCCCTTAAAAATAAAAGGGATTACTGTGATACTTGAATAGTCACCATGATTTATATTACATTGTAAGAAAGGATTACATTAAAATGTAAACAAGGATTAAGCCTTCCTACATAACTGTACAACAGAGTTCAATGGGGGCTTCAATACTGACTGCCATTTAGAAGCTACTGCAATTCCAAAAAAACCAAACCCAGAAAATCTCCCCATACCTACACCTATCCACAAAATAGTTCCTGTGTGAGAGGCTTTTAGGAATTGTATCCATTTGCTGTCCCTCAGATTTCTTGTATTCTTAAATTCCAGCCTCATCTTGTAAAGTCAAAATTACCTTTGTAGGCATTTTTTTCATGTACGGTGGCCAATTTAATGACAGGTTAACTTCTGGGGATGAACTGCTGTTCCACATTCCAATCTCTACTTCATCTTCTTCCTCCCAGCTGGTCTGACGACTCCCTGGCAATGACACATCATCACCACACCAACCATCTTGCATAGATTTAGGCCCTGGGTGTAAAGATTTTTACATCATGAACTCCATTTAATGCAAATACATCTTAAGGTTGCCAGACTATATTCAACTGTTAAATAAAACTATATTATTGTGACAAACCTGATATTCTGCCATAATCTTGTGAATCCATGGAGATCAAAGGCAACAGAAAAATAAATCAAGCAACAGCATTTGTTTCAAAATATGTCACTAGATTAAAAAAACCTGCTAATTTCCCAGTGTTATTAAAAATACTAATGAAAGTAGAATTTACCTTCAGTACCTAAGACCTGAAAAAGTCACTAACAAATTTAGAGTGTACATCTTCCTTTTGTCAAGATACAACCCTTAAATGTCAAGATACAACCCTTTTATATTTGAATTCACAATCAAACTTCTTGGTCACTATTTCACACTTCACCACCTGCATACTCAAAGAAGCTACAAAAGCACATACCAGGTTTACTTGAAGCCTGCTGACCAACAGAAGCATTTCCCCAGCCAGAGGTGCCTGCTGCATCATTGATGGGCTCTCCCCAGCTAGTACCAGTATCCATGGGTTTACCCCACGCTGATGTTCCATTATCTACAGTAGTGGCAGGCGTAGAAGGCTCTCCCCAACCTTTTTAAAGCAGCAGGAGTTATTGGTGAGTTTAACAAGTCTTAAAACATTATGTAAAATGCTGAGGGGTTCTTTACACTCATAATATAGCACAAATAACTGAAAGCAAGATAAATACACATTTTAAATCAAGTAAAATATTGCAGTTGTAAGATTCTTCATGAGGAAAAAACTAAACACCACCAGTTCCATACATGAAGACATTACATTTTGATTACAGAGATTTCTCAAATGAGAGAGAAGACACTAAACATCTAAAAACTACACTTCAGATTGAAGGCATTCCTCTTTTGAATCTGATTCAAATGAAATTGAAAATTACTGGAAGGCAAATACTTTCTTAGATATACTGTGCAAGCTCAACTACCCTTTTCCCCCAGTCTATTATGGTCAGGGCTCTTTTTCTGAAGTCCAATCCTGCTTTAGCAATATAAACAAACTCCCAGTGTCTTCCCTCAACAAGAAGTGAACTGCAAAGTACCCTCCTCACTCTTGGCAATAAAAATTCTGTATTAAGGACACAGGTGAAGACTTGAGTCTGCACTGTACCTTGCAGACACCTCTTAACATCACTCTGTTTGCTACAGAGGCTTAAAGTTAACATCACAGCTGAAATTAATTAAAATCTGGAGCTACATACAAAGCAAATGTGCTTTCCTTTCTGGACGTTGCTTTTATTATGACTAAAATCTTCTTCTACACCCTCAGCCACTTAAATGCAAGAGGAATAGCCTAGCCCTAACTATACTGTTCTAGTTCACTTTTTAAATTTCAGAAAGACGCCTTCAAATTAAATACAATCACTGAAAACCTATTTGCACTGTTCTCAGTTCTCTGACAAAACTATTTCTCAACTTACAGAAGTTTCTAGTTTCAAAGTCCAGAGAAGTGTTTTACAATTGCCCAAAAACACACAAGTCTAGGTAAAATGAAGTCTTACCAGAACCATTACTGCTCTCCTTGTTGGACATGGCACTTGAAGGCAGTAGCTGCTGATGTACCTGTGCTTGCTGGTCTGAACTGCTGCTACTGTTTGGGACATTTTTATTCCACATATTCACATTTTTGTAGTTGTATTTGCTTGGATCACCCCAAGCAGAAGTTCCATCATCAATTTCCATTTTACGGCGTATTGACTCTGGGGATGGCTCCTCCCATCCTGTGGGTTCCTCTTCCTTTGCTGGACTTGGTATTGGTCCACCCAACCACCCGGAACCTGGTGGTTTGTTTGTGGTAGACGATGCTCCCCAAGATCCAACATCTTGCTGCTTGTTCCAGTCTGGGGAGTTGACTGGCTTTGATGAATCACCCCAACCTTGAGGATGATTTGATTTGGGAGGGTCTCCCCAGCCCTGGCTCTGATTAGACTTGGCAGGCTCATCCCATCCTGAAGAATTATTTGGGTTAGTATTACTACCTCCCCAAGTAACAGAAGTTGATTTGGCAGACTCATTCCATCCAGTTACTGATCTGTCACTGTCACTACCTCCTGAACTAGATTTCTTAGCCTCACCCCAATGGTTGCCTCTTGAATTTTCTCCCCAGCTATCGTTGACAGAAACTGCCCAACCTTGGCTGGCTTTTTGTCCATCTACCCATCCCTGTTTGATCTTCTGTGCATCATTCCAAGATGTCTTGTCTTCTTTGCCACTTACCCATATTTGATTGCTCTTGACCATTACTGTAGCAGCAGAATCCTCTTCCCACCCCCCGTGGCTGTTTGAGCCTTTGGAGTCTCCCCACCTTATAGCAGACTTTGGATCTCCCCACCCTGATATAGATGAGGTATCATTAACATTAGGGCTAGGTCTCTCCACACATCCCCCTGAGCTGGAAGTCTGTGTCACAGGGCCTCCCCAGGCCTCTGTCCCATTGTCAGTCTTTCTTTCACCTCTTGGCGATGTTTCAGTATCCCAGGCAGTGTTTTGTTTAATTGGAGTCTGTCCCCAACCAGAGTTGGAAAGGACACGTGGATCTAAGTCAGTTCTGCTCACTATACTTTGGAGTAACGCATGCTGGTCAACTTTTCTTCTCTCTCGGTTCTGTCCTTCTGCAGTTACTTTATCATCATGGCATCCAGTGCTCTCTGTACTACCCTCACTATCCCCAGTACCTGTTTTGGCCCATACATTGTTCTGCTCAGTTGTCTGAGATGCAGCAGAATTCTGGCTATTAAGATCATCCGCTTCAGCAGATTTCCATCCATTTGTAAACTTCCTACTATTTCCATTTACACTTTCATTGGAATGCTGATTGCTAGGCAGTTTATTCCATTCCCCATTTGAAATGCTAGTGCCAGTGTTTTGTGCAGGGTTGTCCCATCCTCTTCGACTTCCTCCAGAACTCACACCATTTGCGCTTCCCCATGGCATATTTTGGGAGTTGACTGTCCCTCCCTCCCATACCCCTCCTCCTTTATTCCCATTGATTTGAAAATTAGTGCTGCCAGGCCCATTGATGCCAGGCTGCGTTAGAGTTGCATTCACAGTGTCACCATTAGCTTGGCTGTTTGGGCCTGAACATTTGTCTCCAGAGTAATTAGAACCATAGGCAACCCATGTAGTACCATAAGATCCACCATTTTTTGCCTCCCCATTGCTAAGATGAGAAGTGGAAGTGCCATTTGTAACTGGAGAGGCCTGAATCTGAGAATGATTCATTGTGCTCACACGCCAGGCCCCAGGTCCTGTATTAGGCAGTTCATTAATCTGTACTGAACCAGCAGAGTTTGATAAACTAGAGGTCATAAAGTTAGTAGTGTTATTTGGTCCATTCATTTCAACGTTAAGGTTTTGAGGTTGTCCACTGAATGAAACCTTCCTTGTACCATTCACTTCAGAATCACAGTTTTCCTGAAGGCTTGCCCAGGAACCATGGGCGGAACCACCCACTTTAGAGTTAATACTCTGATTGTTAGACTTCTGACCTATGGTACTGCACTGAATATTTGTGCCAGAATTACCACTCCCTACGGACCCTTTAAGGGTATGTCCATTGTTCTCCAATACAGGCCAGGCACCATGGTTGCCATTTGAATTCAAAGTGCTTGGATTTAACCCTCCATTTGATGAAGAGCTTATGGTGCCCCAAGCATTCATTCTATTGTTGCTACTTTCGGATTTGCTGTCAGGAGCATCCACAGAAACTTGACATGTGCTTATTATGGTTCCATGGGATAAACCCCATGGCCCATTAATACTTCCATTGCCCACATTATTGCTGTTGCTACCAATCACAAACTTATTTTGAGAACCATGTCCAATGCCATTCCGAATGCTATCGTTTTCACCACCTGTGCTCCCTGAAGCCATTATAACAAGATTTCTCTCTGACCCAGAGCTAGAGGCAGAGTCAGTGTCCATACATTCTGAAGCCAACTCTGGGTCACTGCCTGTGATTGATGGCCATGCTTCTTTGTCAGAACCATCTACGATAACTTTATCCCAGTTTGTGCTGGAGTCACTATTTGAAGAAACTGGTCCCCAGTGAGAATTTTCATAATGGTATCCTAGACCACTGTGGTTCAGATCTAAAAAGAAAAAGGGAAACAAAGAAGTGCTTCTGTAAATTTAAGAATTTTACTTCAGTTAACACACACAAAACACATAGTAGAACCTCAGAGTTACGAATACCAGAGTTACAAACTGACCAGTCAACCACATACCTCGTTTGGAACCAGAATTATACAATCAGGCAGCAGTAGAGATCAAAATATATATGTTTTTTTAAACACACACACACACACACACACACACACACACACACAGCCCTACTAAAAAAATATGCGAAAAGTTAAAAAAGATCTGACAAGGTAAAGAAACTGTTTCTGTGCTTGTTTCATTTAAATTAAGAGGGTTAAAAGCAGCATTTTTCTTTTGCATAGTAAAGTTTCAAAGTTGTATTAAGTCAACGTTCAGTTGGAAACTTTTGAAAGAACAACCCAAAATGTTTTGTTCAGAGTTACAAACATTTCAGAGTTATGAACAACCTTCATTCTCAAGGCATTTATAACTCTCCGGTTTTACTATACAAGAGAAGTACAGCAATTCAAAGTCAGAGTTATTGCACAGACTAACACTTATCACTGGATGTTATGAAGACATTATTAATAGATCAATCGCCACATATAATACCTAGCAGAACACTTAGCAAAGGCATGGAAAAATATATTCAGATATTTGAAGTATGAAATGAAATACGGCATCCCTAATAAACTACAGTTGGGATTGCCATTATAGTTTGTGTTTTTAAATATTATACCACTCATGTGTGGAATACTTTATGAAAGGGGCATTACATAAAATCAAAAAACAAAACAATTGTTAAAGCTTGAAAGTGATATTTTGAAAGGGAGAATGTTATATGTAACAGGAAGTTAAACTGACCTAGAACCACAGACTACTATGCAACAGTAGCCAGGGAAAAGTAGTAAGGAAAGAATCACTATTAAAGGAGATTGAATAATACATCTTAAGTGACAGGTTATTCAAGGTATTTACTTTTATACATCATCCTCCATACATAGCATAAGAAAGTGCTTTACAGGAAGTCACTTCAAAGAAAAAGGAAGGTCAAGGTGAGATTTAAAAGAAAGTAGCTTAGTGGCAAGGTTCAATCCAGAGAAGACTGCAAAAATTAAGACTACATTCCACGGAACAAAGAGCAAGAGGGGAACTCTGCTTTCGATATTCAGAGTTATGAGGAACAGAATAAAAGCTCATCAGTCATTTCCCTGAGAAATTGGAGTATGGAGTATGAACTGGTATGGAGTGCAAATGAAGCAGCATTGCTGAACTTGTACCTGTGCAAGTTAAAACATTTTCTCTTTCAGGGTATAAACTGATAACATGTAGGAACCAAGAAGAAATTCTCCCCAGCTATTTATAACTATTTCACAGTTGGTTACATGCAGAATAAGGTTTTTAACTTTCTATTAAAGTGTCAGATACAGGCTGTTGCCAAAGGCAGAATAGCATACCAAAATGTGTGCATTTTGCCACACACTGGGTCATCTTGACTTTCTAAAACTCTATTACAGGAAACTCAAACTCGTTTTTCTTCCATCATACTGACAATCTGAACAAAAGTGCTTCCCCACATCAAATATTCTAATTTTTTTGAAGTTTGCTGTAAGTTATATGAAAAACCGATTAATAGCAGGATAGCTATTTGGAAATACAGTATTATAAAAACATGCAATGTTTGAACAATAATATGAAGCAAAATACAAAAACCCAATAGAAGACTAGGAAAAACTGTCAGGTAAGTTATGGCTTAATATTTATATGAACAGGAAAAAAAGCAGCATAATATTACATTCTTAAATATATTTTATACCTGGAGAAAAGGACTTCTCACCATAGTGAGACAGACATTCAGGATTTGCTAAAAGAAAATTGTGTGCAGTTTGCTTAAGCTAACACAGTTAACATCTTTGCTTCAGAATATTCAAAATTTGAATATTCAAACACTTGATAGCCCTATTTACCTGGGTAATTGTTAATTAGCATGTAAATGTTTTTCTCCTAAACATGTATATCTGTTTAGTGGAATTACATTCTCCTTTAGATTGCAGTTATGGAAAATGCACTGTTTGTGGATGAACGCAGACTACTAGCGCATTTACTAATGAGGATTTGATTTAAAGGGGACACAAACTAATTTCAAACAAATCTCTTGCGTGTTCCTCTACCATCTTAGATCAGCAAGTCTCAAGCATTCATGATTGTTACTGAGCATGTTTAAAGCATGAACAGCGACTAAGGCACCTTACAGTCAGTCATGAAGACATGACCCCAGCCTCAAAGAATTTACAATACAAAACCAGGAACGAATGGGTACAGGAATAATTAAGGGAAAAAGTGATAAAAATTCACTTTCTCTAGCTAACATCTAGTCTAAGTATCAATTGGTAGGCAATAGCACCTCGCATTTAATCTTAAAAATTATGCTGGTTTTGATTAGTTGAACACCTTCAAGAAATTTTAACCATTAATACTTATAAATAAAGCTGAAGTACCTACTCTACCACTATTAATATTTCACTCACTTGTTGGAAGTTTTTAAATGTGTTTTTAAAAATAACATTTAGAAAAATGGTTACATCTTAAAATATTGACATTACTTCATGTTTCTTTGACATATGCTTTAAGGACTGGTATACAACTGAAGCATAAATATTGGGTCAGGTTTTTATTTTAAAAAATAAAAGCCTTAAGTTTAAAATGACTGCCAAAGCAAAGGCCTTATTCCTGCATCTCTCCGTCAATACGTGTGCTACTGAATGTATCACTGAAAATGCTTTGACAAAGGAACTGAATAGCTTTATTTCACTGAAATCTAGCAAAACACTTACAGCGATATGAAGGATTTTTTTCTTTGCATTCTACTCAGATGTGAGGTTCAGCAAAAATAATCACTGCAAGACTAGCTAGAGCACTCTACATAATATCAGAGAACTTTGTGCTGAAAAAATGACATCTTACGAAATATACTTCTGTATTAAAAGTCAACATTAAAAATTCGGATCTGTGCTCCTTGACAAGGTACCCAGAGCTTGATCACTACTTGCTGATGAAAACAGGATAAGAGACTTATCAACAAACCTTAAGGTTACTAGTCTAACGTGTCTTTCTCCACAAGTTTATTTTATATAATCATTAGAATAGTCAACTATATATCAAAAGTAGAGACTGCAATATTATGCAACAGCTATCATGTATATTTAAACTGCAAGAAAAGGAGTAGATAGAAAATGTAAAATATCAACTTGCTTAAAAGAAAAGTTTCTTTTCAACTGCTCAGATTCAAAGAAATTGCAGTGAAGATTTTCAAGAGTTCATGGAAATAAGAACATTTTGGAGCTGTGGTTCCCCATATTATGGTACTGCTAATACAATTACAAAGCTTGCAGTAAGGAAAATTGGTAAGAAAATGTATAGAAAAAATAAATGATCTGAATCAAAGATAATTATGATAGCACGTTTCATACTTGAGGTATTACAATGTAATGAGTAAAATGAGGGAAAGTGCAGTTACTATGTAAGCAAACAATCACTACAATGTACACCAGCAAACCAAAACCTTACATGTGAGAACTTGTTTTGTTCAGAGAAAGATGAGATGACTTGAACACCAATATTATCTTCCTTTACATTAGGATCTTTAGCACCCTTATGCACAGATACTGGGAGGAAAAGACTTCAGTTTAATATCTCAATGGAAGATGACAACTATCAGTTCTCTCCTCTTTCTACGCAAGAGCTAGTCTCAACAAAACATGAACCAACAGCCTTACGGCTCAGAAGTAAATTACTTAGTTGTAACTATTTTACTAAAAAAGCAAATTAAGTTACTCAACTTCCAACATAATTTAATACAAGTTAAAAAGTCTACAAGTATGTTTTCTGCCAACAGCGCATTTATGATATTGTCAAGCACATAAGTACCCAAACATTATTCAGCAAAAGTCTGTTCTTAATAAGTACTCTGCATGAACCTTAAAAGGAGCTGTATATTGTATTATCTGCAATTCTGATTGATTGAGTGACTATTCCAAAGAGAAAACTATCTGTCTAAGCTTCTGAGATGTAAAAAGGGATAAACACTATAACACTGAAAGCTGATGAATCCTTCAGAGTTACAGGACACGTGAAAGCAGACAAAAAACCCACAGACAACTGAATGTTTTCCTCTCAGTTAGCAACATCCATATAAAAACATTTCTTGGTTTTATGTTACTTAACTAGCTGAAGGAACAAAATCAGAAAAACCTGACATTTCATGTTACTATGGACACTTACTGATGCATATAATACAGTATTTATTTAGTATCAGGTGGTCACAATTATTTATCATATACAGCACTTAACTGTGCATTGGAACCTACTGGTGTAGTCCAGAACTTTGCCTCAAATAATTTATATATAAAATTAAAAAGATTCATAACCTAATTGTAGTATATAAGTGCATAAACAGTAAGCATTTAAGTCAATCATACACATTAACAGTCAAGCTTCTGAAACAAACCACCAACCAAGAAGCAAAAAAACAATAGATAATTGTGCAAGTAGTTACTGAAATATGCAACTCTTCTAAACAAACATGTAGTGCACAACAAACATGAGACTGAAATAGGTATGCATCACCTGACTGGTTAGGGGAATGGCTGACCAAGTCCCGAATGGGAGGCATGCCTATGAAAAAGCAAAAAATTACAGAATTGTTATTGAATTAAAATATTCCTTTGGGATTATTCCACAAAGCACTCTATTTTAGATCCAGTTTATCATCATCCTTTCTCAGAAAAGAAGTTTTTCCTGTCAAAAGGGCAGTCCATCTTCATTAGCTAGTATTAGTAGCTGCAAATTACAAATCATCTCATATAGCTCCCATGTAAACCATCCCCTCTGATACTATAAACCATCTCATATAGCTCTAGAAGCAGCAATAAATGCATGTGTGTCTGACAAACAAAACTTCAATTTTTTACTAATATCCTGCCAAAACAGCACTTCATATGCAAACATTTTGTATTTATAATTTTGCATTTCATTTTTGTTCAGTGCTTCCATTCCTATTTAATTTCTATTAACTTGAAGTTGTTTTTAAAATTAAAATACACCCAATGTAAAGTACAAATAAGTTTAAAAAATTGACTAAAAAATTAACTGGACTTTTTAGATAGGCAGTCTTTGCCATTAATACAAAGCTACCATAAAATGATCTCTTTTGTTAAACTCATGGGACTACTACAAATTCTGTGATTCTTGAACACTGCTCTCAAGCCAAGTGGATCTTAATCTTTCCAGACTACTGGACCCCTTTCAGGAGTCTGATTTGTCTTGCGCACTCCAAGTTTCACCTCACTTAAAAATTACTTGCTTACAAAATCATTTGACACGAATTCGAAAGTGTCAAAGTACACTATTCTGAAAAAACGTTTACCTTCTCATTGTGTGGGTGTATGAAATTTTAGTTTGCACTGACTTCGCTAGTGCTTTTTGTGTAGCCTGTTGTAAAACCAGGCAAATATTCCTCTGAAAGACCTCTGCATATCCCCAGGGGCATGTGTGTACCCCCGACTGAAACCCACTGCCCTTGCCATCCCTGGTATATCCTTGGACAGTGTGAGTTATTCTTCAGATGAAGCCCTTTCTTTATCCTCTTATATTTTGCTTCTTGGTTTATTATAAATTTGTACTGCACCATAAAATCTAGCCAAGTTTGTTTTGAATAGGCTGACTAAGCCAAACTTCTAAACACTACATACTATTTTTTGCTAGCTTCTGCCTCCTGCAACAGATTAACACTTGCTATTGACAATGTACGCAATCAAATGGTGTAACAGTTTTAAATCCCCCTTGCTTCCCCTTTACTCTTTAAAATCTATTTAATTTCAGATTTAGAAGGCTTCCCAAATTAATTTGAGCCCCACAATTATTAAGAACCTTTCAACTCCCCCGCTCACTTTTATTTTTTTTAGCAAATTACCCAGGGCAGGTTGAATCACACTGCAGTACATTTTGTTTCTGCATGCTCCTATTTTAATACAATTTTACAGCTGCATTGTCAAGGCACAGGAGACGCCCAAAATCAGAAACTCAAAGTAAACAGCCAGGATTAGAGCCAAGATCCTGATGGCTTCTAATTTATTGCTCTACAGGGAAGTACCGCCTAATGTGCCTCAGAGCTTTAAATAATTATTTGTAATAGCCATATATACAGCTCACTGTAACAAGCAGTGAGTGGTCTAGTAACTATCTCACAAACTAATGAAGATTTCAAGATCATCAAGATAGAAGACTGGGTTATCGTGGCAGAAAACAGAGGGATTTATTCTAAAGATCCACCTCACATGGCTTACAAATGGGGCAAAGTTTTGATAAAGAAAACTATTAGGACTGGCATAGATACATTCTCATAAACAAGAGCAAGTTGTAAACAAATCTCAGAAAGCATTTCCCATGGTTTCAGCCACAAGAGTGTTCCATAGGTGAGTTCCATTAGGAAGACTTTACTCCTTGAGGAAAAAAGGATTCACCACATATTCTCAAATTATAAACATAACATCTACTTGTACAGCTATTAGGACCTTCCCAAACTAGCTTTACTCCTAAACAGAACAGACTAATTTTCAAAATGGAGAAGCATGGGTCTGCAAGGAATATAGGCAATAAACTACCTTTTATTGCAGATAAATATTTGTTAAGGATGCCCAGTCCAGAAGACTTATGATCAGCCTACACTGGCCAAAGAAATCAATACTAGCATAAATAGTTAATCTGCCTTCCCTGGCCTTTACAGAGACCCTAACAAACAAGAGAGTAAATTTACTTCTAGGAATTACTCACAGAAAGCCTGCATTTGGATGCTGGGCATCTGACAGCTACTCAGAGTCAAGGTTCAAAGATCTCACAGCTCCATTCTAACTCACCTTAAAATGATGAGAGGTACAAGCACCTAGAATACAAAGTTCTATTTATTTTAATTTGTGAATATTAGTTTGCAAAACTTGTACAAAATGAGTGAGTTAGGGAGAGAGTTTTCAATTCTAATCTTAATTCCCTTATTTTTATGGCTTTGTAGGGGTTTTTTCATATTGTGCGCACATTAGAAAAAGCCCAATTATACACAAATTAGTTGCCAGTGTGTTTTTTTGCTGAATCTCTTGCAAGCTCATTTAAATCAGAGGTGCTTTGTTCACCATCCACATTCTCATTCTGTACTGAAGTCATTTATGTATTCAGAACATCACAATTTGTTAGAGCAGGATGTGGCTATTTACTCCATTGAATGAAAGTATCCATCTACTTCTGTAGAGGTGTGAAGGACTTTATATCCTCAGAATAGTACCAATCCATGGTGTTCTTGTTAAACAGTTGCTGGAGCCACGTCATCAGGGTATATGGTATACTCTTTCAAATAGGTTACAGGTTTGCCTATTATCTTGGCCTGCTTGTTCAGTTTTACCATTTGGACTACTGAATGTACCACAGGGACATTACTGTACCTTTTGGAAAGAGGTAAGCAGGGTACATTTGATGGAAGAAGGTTCCATGAGTCTTAGGCAAATCTTGATGAAAGCAATCTATGCATTAGCATCAGTTTCAAAGCTCGGACATTCTTCTTGACTTTACTAACCCCTCGTCTCCTAGTGAAGTGCAGAATTTGCTGAACAGCTCATCTGCACATAGATGTTCTTTTAAAAGCGAAGGACTTTAAGGGATAAGGGATTATTTTGTTTTGATATCTTTATGATGTTGTGATATCTTTAATTTCTGGAATGGGACACTAGTACTAGTGAGCAGACCTAAGATCTTTTTTGATGGATGGGGGAAGGAGAAGAGGAAAGTAACAAAACAAGGAGATTAGCAGATTATTCACATCAATTTTCTTCCGATACAATAGCAGCAAGTGACATCTTCAGGTGGCTCTTATGCAGTCAAACTTTGAAAGTATCCAAAGGATGCTTTACGCTGCACTGTTTATTGTAATCCATTCTTTGTACTTTATCATCTCATCTACAGATCTCAAAGGACCTTACAAACATTAAACCTCCAGCCTTCTGGACATTATCCCTACTTCAAACATGAGGAACATGTGACTTAGGTCACACAAAAGACATGTGGTATAGGTGGGGGTAATTAACTATTAGACCCATTCTGATTCTCATATGTGACTATTCCATGAGAATAAAATGCAAAGTGACAAGGGACCTGGTAGCACAGTGACTGTCCGGGTGCAACAGCTCACACACCCTGTTTTGAGAAATGGATGAAGGATGGCCAGGACAACTGGATTAGAGAACTTGGAAAAGAGAAGACTAAGGGGGGATATGATAGAGGTATATAAAATTATGAGTGGCATGGAGAAAGTGAATAAGGAAAAGTTATTTACTTGTTCCCATAATAGAAGAACTAGGGGCCACCCACTGAAATTAGTGGGCAGCAGGTTTAAAACAAATAAAAGGAAGTTCTTCACACAACGCAGTCAACCTGTGGAACTCCTTGCCTGAGAAGGCTGTTAAGGCTAGGACTATAACAGGGTTTAAAAGAGAAATGGATAAATTCATGGAGGTTAAGTCCATTAATGGCTATTAGCCAGGGTGGGTAAGGAATGGTGTCCCTAGCCTCTCTTTGTCAGAGGGGGGTGATGGATGGCAGGAGAGAGATCAAGTGATCTTTACCTGTTAGATTCACTCACTCTGGGGCTCCTGGCACTGGCCAAAGATGGACCTTTGGTCTGACCCAGTACGGCCTCTCTTAGGTTTTTATTAGTCTCTCCTGCCTGGAAAAGTTCCATGGGGCCTTTTATTGACCATCTGGACAGTCAAAGAATCAGGAGGGACCTAGATTTAACATCTCATTCAAAGAACAGCAGCAGCTCATACCCTTAGCACAACACTACTGTGTCACTATTGGGAGAAGAAACCAGGATCTTCTAGCTCAGAGATTACTCAGCCATACTAGTAAGTGCTCAATATTACAACAAAGCCAGAAAGAAAAGTCCACTCAGCTGTAAACAAATATTTACCACAGGTTGGAATCCTATCAACCACATCAGAAGAAAAATAAATAAGAGGCTGCGTAAGACTGTGTTGGAATGTAGTACTCAACATATGTAACCAGTTTAACAGTTTGCCTGGAGGGAGAAATTTTTAATAAACTACACATGAATCTTTGACATCACTGACCATAAGACTAGATCAACAGACAACAGACCTATGGAGAAAAATTTCTTCTGTAAAAACACAAGTTTTTTAAACTTGGTTAGACTGTTCTGTTACAAACACAAAACTGAAGAGTATAATCCCCAATATAAGAAATGACTACCTAGATTTAAGAAAAAACTCCAACAATCCATACTATTTTAGTTTAGGTGTGCATTTGTATAGTGTTTGACAGCAACATACCTGACAGTTTACCTTCATTTTAAATACTGCTACCTTCTAGATTCTGTGATGAATACAAGGATATAAAATAGAGCAAAGTACCGTGGTTTTCTTCAAGAATTCTTTTAAAAAGGAAAATCACCTTTTTGTAACTGGAGTGCTTTACATCATATCCTCTGTAGTGCCACACATCAGTGATCTTAAGAACTACTATAAATTACAGCTAAATTTAGTATCAGAGGGGTAGCCTTGTTAGTCTGGATCTGCAAAAGCGACAAAGAGTCTTGTAGCACCTTGTAGACTAACAGATTTAAGGGATCATGAGCTTTCGTGGGCTAAGACCCACTTCATTTGATGAAGTGGGTCTTAGCCCACAAAAGCTCATGATCCCTTAAATCTGTTAGTCTACAAGGTGCTACAAGACTCTTTGTTGCTAAGTTTAGATGGCTCAGGTGAAACAGTTGTATCATAACTGCTAAATGTCTTTCATAAAACTAAATGCAGCTACAAAAGCCAGCATAAGAAACACAAACACTTTTGGAGAAGATGATGGCTGAGAGTGGAATACCAAAATGCTTTGGAAATTCCTTGAATTGGAGTTATTTCTTTCCAGCCAAGAATACATTACCTTATCTTACTAATGAAAGATCAGTAAATTATAACCTAGTTCATTCATTAAAACTTATTCATAGATTCCAGGGTCAGAAGGGACCATTGTGAGCATTTAGTCTGACGTCCTATATAACACAGACCATAGAACTCCCTCAAAATTAATTCCTAGGGCAGGTCTTTTAGAAAAAGATCCAATTTTGATTTTAAAATTGTCAGCGATGAAGAAACCCATCTATATGACCCTTGGTAAAATGTTCTAATGGTTAGCTGCTGTCACTATTAAAATTTTGCACCTTAAACATCCAACATACGAACTCTTTATTACACTGTTGTGAAAGTATTTGAAGGGTAGGTTGCTGAAGCCAACAAGGATAAAGAAGGATCAGAGTGAAGAGCTTATGAAAAAAGAGAAAATATTGATATGAACAGCAGTCAGAGAAGCAGATCCTGTAAGAGGCCAAGATACTCTGTCAGCAGAGACAGTACTTGGGGTTAGAGCTCTGTGCGGACACAAATTTATATCCACAGATATAAATCAGTATCCATGGAACCACAGGGCTGCCCTGGGAACCGCAGCAGCAAAAGCCCTGCGCCAGCAGCTCCTCCGCCATGGCTGTACTGCCCACAGCCCTACTCTCTTCCATGCTGCTGCCTCTCCTGTTTGGGGGCGTGTGCACCGTTTGAACATAAAAGAGTGCGACCAGGGGAGAGCTGCCAGTGGGTAGGGTGGGGACAGTACAGTCATGATGGAGGAGCTGCCAGTGTGGGGTGCTGGCTCCTGGGAGAGGCAGCACCACGTTCAGCTCTTTTCACTGCTGCGGTTCCCAGAAGAGCCCTGCAGTTCTGCAGATACTGATTTGTATCCGTGGATATAAATCTGTATCCATGCAGGGCTCTACTTGGAGTACATGATCAAATCTAATCTCTTTAGAGAAACAAACCTTATCAGAACAATGGCTTTGATTTTTTTCACCCAGAAATTCAAAGTGATGTCACCGGATGTGAAACAAGAAACTTATTTTGGAGGATGCTGTTCAGATTCTTGAATGTGGGACATAGCTCTAACACAGAGACCTGTGGCAAAGTCTTTAAAGGGAATCCCTTTGTGTAAAGTGACCTTTTTGGTCATGCATATCAAGAAGGGGAATCTAGAAAAGGGATACTAATATTCACCTAAACTCAAACCTACATTGTTCAAATGTACATATGCATCCATATAGTATAGAAACTGCATTAGTCAATAACTAAGATGAGCTGGGAAACTATCAGAGATTCAGTTAAAAGGAAGACAGAGCACAGGAGACCATGTTTTAAAGTTAATGCTTAACATGAACAACAGACACTAGAGAACTCTTCGCCCATTTACCCTAAAATGGATTCTGTGTTGTACCAGTTCAATCATTCTAATCTAGTTACTGAAAAAAATATCTAACCTCACTGAAAATAAGTTACTTCCTCTCTCACCTGACTGTTTTTTGCTGCTGCTGTTCGGCACTTCTCCGTTGGTCACTGGCTGTTTACTTGTGACAGCGCTGCCTCCTGATTGGTTGTTTAATACTTTAGGAGCAGATCCCAGGTTTGCAGCTATCACTGGTAACTGCTGACCTCGCTTTAAAAGCTGTTTCTGTTCCTGGTGTCGAAATCGTGGTGGTACTTCACGAGGAGGGTATCGAGGCAAGGTCTGTTGCTGCTGCTGCTGCTGATTGCTGGCTGTGGCCCGCTTGGCATTATTACTAGTGCTGGTTGCTGTGGAAGTGCCGTTACAGGTGACGGGCTGAGGCTGGCTTACACTGGTCTTTGTTTGTTCTGGCACTAACCCACACCAAAAAAATAAAAATAAATAAATAAAAATTGAAGAAAATTAATCACAGGTGCAATAGTTTTCAAACTCAAAAAGAGCCTAAGAAAAGAAACAAACATGTTTGAGTAGGGTATATATTACGGAATGGCAGTATTTGCTCCAGTTAAGGCTGCTACCCAGTTTCCACTATAAGCCTTGCAATGTGCACTTATGCATACACTATTTTCTAGCATGGTATTACTACTAATAGTAGGTTTGGCTATAAATTCATAACAAATTATCCCAGCTCAAGTCTTTTATTACCACTCCTTACAAAGATCCTAACTTTTTTGATGGATCAGCACTTCAACAGTCCAAGCCTTTTTAGCACTATGTTTCTCAAAAAATTAAAACAAGTTTAAAAAAAATCTGGGTTGCATTATTTCCTACAGTGAGAAATTAAAAAATCTTTTGTGTACAAGTCTTTTATTAAGTCCACATAGACAAGAACACAAGGCAAGCTTAGAAACAAAGAGAGTGAGCGGTTAACACTCGCCTATCTTGTCAATCCTGACATCCAAAGGGAAATCTATGTACTGTACTAGTCTTCGCCCAGTCCATTGTCAGTAGAAAGTGATAGCATAAATATTATACACCATTTGACATGACTGATTGCCTCCATGGATGAAATGCCCAGTATCTAGCTTAAATGAAATCAGAATTACCTTTCATAACCTTGACAGCATGGCCATTTTCAGGTGTGATTGAAGCCAAAGAATTTGCAAGAAATCTTACTTGTGGGTGTATACACTACATCTTAACGGTGAATAAACAGGGTGATAACAGTATTCATTGCTACCTGTTTATTTGCTCCATCACACCAGTACACATGCAAACAAATTAAATGAAACCCAGAAAGATACAGGATGGAGTACCTGGTTGGGCCTGGTCTACTAAAGCACACAAATACTCTAAACTAAAGATGTGGAATGCTTTACAGTAATTACATTTAGAGATCACCCACAATTTTAAGAAGTTTAAACCAACATTATTATTGTCACTGTCACACACACTTTTTTCAAATCCATTATATATCAATGATCACACACAATTATGTACGTGTTCAGTTTACTTTTTCTTTGTTAAAATAAGTGCAGAAGAATATTTAGGTTGATTTTCAGAGCTGACTAGAGAATTTAACCACTTTGAAATTAATGGGAGCTGCATACTTAACTTTGAAAAGCTTAACCTTAAACATTAAATAAAATGCTTGCACAACTACTGTCTCAATAGCCAGGTCCTGAAGATACAATTAAAACTGTAAGGCAATTCTACTGCTACGTGTGAGATTGTTGGGTGTTTGGGGTCCTATTAAAATTAAGCTTGAGTTACTATAAAGTTTTATCTTCCTTTAAGAGTAACTCTGCACATTAGTATGCTGTTAACATACCCTAAGCTTTTGACTTTGCAGCAGCTAGAAAGAAGCAAGAGCAAAATGGTCAAAAGAAAAAAATTACAAAACATGAAAATCGTACATTAACATTCACTTTCAGGTATAAGTGCAGGTGAATATAATAGTCTGGTCTTAGAAAAATCCAGTTCCCTGAGGCTTTGGTTAAAAAAAAACCAAACAACAATATAGGGAATATGACTGTTACTTTTAACATGATTAGGTGAAAAAACACATACCTCAAAAAGGCACACACAATTATATGTTCCTTAAAAAAAGTGTGTCTCCTGTAGGATCAAATCTGTTACTTAAGTGTAAACAGAACACCCAACTGTCTTGGCACCCAGAATTGCAGTTATCAGTTTTTCAGTCTACGAAAAAAATGACAAAGCCCAAAGAAAGACTTGGTATACAAGGGCTATTTGGAGCATGTATGCTATAAATTCTCCAGTGGAGGGCTGACACTTATAAATCCTTGGTGTAAATTTCAAGGGCAGAGAAAGGGACACACTATTGCAGGTGATTACAAACATGTACACCACCACAGTACCACCATCTTCCACTGCTCTGCCACAGCAGTGACCCAGTCCTACTCTATTTCACAGCTGAATGGAGGGGGACAGAGTTAGGTAGAAGAATGGCCATGACATAAGTCAATTTAATGCACAGGAGCATGAATAAGGAAGATATTCACAAGTAATTAGATAAACCGGTAAGTTGGATAAAATGACTAACACAGTACTAGATTCTGCTGAGGTAAGAGTTCTGTTACCTATTTTAGAAATCTACTGAATTCAGGTCCTCTAAATATTTCATATGCACACATTCAACAGTGTATGACTGACCTATGATCAAATGTATTTTATGTTCAAAAGTACAATTCAGTGCTTTCAAAATTTTTGAACATATTTTCACCTATTCCTTTCTATATATTCCTCTTTGCTTTGTTCTTTAAATCTTAACATTAATGAAATGCAATTGAAAAAGGATGTAATAGAGAAAAAAAAATATTCCTCTCTGCACTTCCAAACCAATAATTTTTCTTAATGGTAAATCTTTGTTATTAATAATATAAATTACTTATAATTAAGCAGAAGTTATTTTAAAAAACTCATACTATAGTCCATTTACTAATGCAACTCAGACATTTAAAGAGAGTTTGTCTTCCATATACCAAACTCCACTTCACCACACACAAATCTTCTGTCATTTAATTTTCTAGCAATCTACATTTTACCAATATACCTTTTAATGCAACCTATCATAATGCCTAATGTTTAAAGTTAAAAAACATACTCTAAGCTTGATCTAAGAGAGTCTGTTGACAACGGTAAAGGAAAATAAAAACACTACAAGCATACAGTCTACCAGTATTACTCCATGACCAAAGAACTCCACCGCTTAGTTATAAATTCATTTTTTTGATCATATGGTATTGTTTGTATGAATTATACTGTCTTTTTATTTAGACTGTAAACTCCTTGGTGCAGGGACTGTTTTATTACTGCATGTACTGTCTTGTTGGTGTTCAATAAAATGGTAAATTTTCACTTCACCTAGTATTCTTCCATGGCAGAATTATTCCTTGCTGATTAAATAAAAATCATTTACATATGACATTCCAATGGAAAAGAACTGGAGTTAGAAAAAATCACTCCAGAGCAGAACGGCAACAAAGCCGCATTCAATCCTAACTTTCCTTAGTTAAGCCCCTTTAAAGCACAGTAAGTGCATCTTAACTAACTTAATTGAACTAATTCCTGGTTACTCATTCATTTGTTAACTATACAATGATAGAGCATATTAGTAAATGAGATCCCTTTTAGTAAAATAAACCCCAAATAGCTACAGTATGAACACTACTTTTCTAAAGAAATAAAAAATTAATACAGATAAGAAATATATTTACTTGGTAGATAAAAGCAGCAACAGGATTATTCATTCTTTGTGTAAAGATTGACAAATTCAATAAAATGCAACCAATGTTAAGGTAAAACATTTTTAGTGTGAGCCAAGTTTTCTCTACTGTCTACAGTCAAATATGCTTTAAAATGCAACTTAAAGTTTCAGTTATTTTCAACTCCATCAAATTTATTCTTGACATCTTCTGGCCCTTTACAACCACTTTTCTTAACTAAGTGACGGGGGAGGGGAAAGGAAAAAAATCACAATTTGTTAATTCTATCCAATTGCATATTTTAATCAGCAACTTTTCAGAAGATTAAACCAGCTCTGTTGCTAAAAATCTAACTAACCTTTTATTGTTTCAATGACTGACTATTATAAATTCCAATACCCCTTAAATCCCAGAAATATGTTATCTAGTTTTCTAGTTTAACACTGTTACACTAATATTGTTTAGCACATCAATATTTTGTTCTATATCACCCTAAAGTCTAAAGACAACTTTGTTAATGGACTTACAGTGTATTACTCCTAATTTTCTTGACAAGCAGCAGCAAGATTACAAAGGAATATCAGGAGAGACATTTTCATAAAAACACAAACCTGCTGAAAACCCACAAAGCAGTGGAAGTTGAAGTTACAGTCTGCACGACCGTGACAGAAACAGTTTACAGAGAGATTCCAAAGAAAGACGCTTCCAACTTGTGTTGCTTTCCCACTCTGCAGATTTCATTAGAAAATGGAGGAGAAGCATGGTGTCATTTTACTGCTACAAGAGTACTGGTTGCCAACTCCTCCTGGAGTAGGGGCCCAGTGACAAACTCTCCCCTCCAAAAAAAAATGGCAGCTGTTTGAACAACTTTAATGCAGATGGAGAACAGTTTCACTCAAACTAAATCAGCTTACATAGATCAAATCAATGACTAAAGCACACAAAAAGCAGCAAACTGTCATTTAAGTGTTCTTTTGTTATTACTGCTTAAGCTGACCTCTTAAAAATGTACTGCAATACACTTTCCTTGCATGTCATGCCCCAAAGAGTTGTCAGTTCTGGAATGCTGAAGGGCAAACAGAGGAAGTCTGGCTTTCAAGCTGACACACGTAAGATGTAATGCTAGAATTTTCGTTGTGGAAAAATGGCCGCAGCTGTAAACTCAGCTAGCTGATCTGGAAAATATCTAACTGTTTGCCAATTCATTAACCCCTGCAGATCTGTAGAAAGGTAAATTATAAGTTATGCATATGGGCAGTTTAACAGCAAGTATTCATAGCTCAGTTAATCTCTCTCTTTTTTCTACTTATAAGCTTTAAAACCTAATATAACAGTTTTCCATTAAGGTAAAGCAGTTCTACAAGTGAAAAAGAAAACTTCTGTGAGCATGGACAGTTTTGTTTCACAGAGTACAGATGACTGAGAAGTTTCAAAGGTAGGAAATACGAGGAAAGGAATTCAGTTCCATATCCAGTTGTTTTTAAAGGCACTTTCTATTTCAGTGGTGATCCAGAGTTTATGCTATTCTGCAACAAAAGCAGTACTTTTATGCCTAGCCCTTCCTAGGGGGACCAGACAGAAAGTGTGAAAAAATTGGGATGGGGGAAGGGAGAGGCGGTAATAGAAGCCTATATAAGAAAAAGACCTCAAAATGAAGACTGTGCTTAGGGACATGTGGTCACCCAAGCCCTTCCACAAAACAAGAAAATTTAGTGAAAAAGTTGAAAAAAATCTGAATTGATTATCTAACTTTTGTTATTTTGCAAAGCACTAGAAGACAACAGCACAAGTAACAGCAGGAATGTCAGCCTTAATCTTACTGCAGTTTGTAAAACAATTTCACTAAAATATTACCTACGTATCTTGAAATGCAATATGTAAAGGAAATGTTTCACATTACAAAGCACTGTCCTGCACGCACACACATTTGTATTTACAGTGACAGCATCTTGTTTGCTGAAGAGTCTAGGAAGCTGTTATTTTGTGGCAAAATTTAAGCCAAATACTCATATTGTAGGACGTTTGGCTTAACATGTAGTTACGATGCCATTTTCTTTGCATAGCTTAAGTGGGTTTGAGATATTTCTTTTGAATGGGATATTCATGATGTATGGGGAGGTTTGTTTACCTTGAATAGCATTACAACTTAAATGCAATAAAAGCTATTACACCAGGCTACCGTGTAAGCTGGAGTAGAACACTACCACGTTTGACAGCTCAATAGCACATTTAATTGGTAAAAAGATCTCAAAGCACTTGTCAAACTTTATATTTTATTTATATTATAGTACCTACAAGATCCCAATTAAGATCATCAACTCTGTGCTAGGTGCTGTACATATACAAAGTGTCCTCCTCTGAGGGACTTAGGAATTATTGTGTTGCTGAATACATTTAAACCCAAAAAGCTGGTAAAATGTTTAACTTAAAAACCAGCTGTATACAAAATATAACCTTATGTCAATGCTAGTGTATCAAACAGCTATTCATGGCTAAAATACCTACACTACCGTCATCTTCTTAACTGTTTCAATATTTTCATTTGAACTGGGGTATAATCAAAATTTGTCAGTAATGTCAAACTACTTTATCCCATTCCAAGAAAGGAGTTTTACGACACTGGGGTTCAGGAACTATTAAGAGGAAAACATTGCAAGAAGTGATTCTAGTCATAAATGCATTTTAGACTCAGAGTATGGGGGGAGGGGATTATTACAATGTTTAATGTAATTTTCTGCAATAAAGAACTTTATTATGAAATACTTAGCAATCCTATACTCTCGTATTCTATATCCACAAAATATTTTGTTAAATTAACATGATGGAAACTAATAAAATATTTATTAATTTGCATCTGAATGCAAGCTTAATGATGCAACTTGAATGTAACTATGATGAATCAGTGAATTGAGAATGCATAACACAGATGACAAATTTTGACAAGTGAAATTATGGTTTGAAACAGCTTCACTATTGAATCCCATAACATATATGTTTATTAAAAGCAACTGACAGCATGTATTACTTTGACAGATCTTAAAATTCCCTCTTACTTCCTTAACTATATTTTACTATAAAATAACATATTAAAGTTAGAGTTGGGTATTTACATTAATAAAGCACATTACATTTCAGCTAACAAAAGCTGAAAATCTAACAAGGACAAAAATGTCTGCATCTTTCAAACAAAGCCATTCCCTTCAATTCAAAAATGAACAATATAATGACCCAACATTCTCTCTCAAACGGACAAAATTTGTGCTCATCTTCATTTCCTCAGCTGTGGGCATCACTATCAGTTCTCAAAATGGTGAGAACCACGTCAGTTGTCACCTTAGAATGGACAATACCATTTTATATGGCAAAACATTTACCATTTTTCTATTCAGTCCCTCAGTCTTTACTGGTTTAATTTATTAGTGTAGAACTTTACAAGTGACACTATCCATAATTCTATAGTTGGCAAGTCTATGCCTGGCTATTAGCATATCATCTCTTTTATCATAGCATCTGGCTACGTATGGAGTGGCTATAGGAGATGAGACACACTTATTCGGTAGATGAAATAATTAATTGTAATTCCATGCACTGGCTGAAAAAGGGAGCTTAAATAAATTCAGTGAAATTATTTATCTACTGTAGAAGACTCCAGGGATGCAAGATTCTTTGACGGGGTACAAGCCTTCTGAATGAGGTGAGTGGAATAGCTGTGGTAACATCTGGACTTTATTTAAGGCTTTTGATACTATCTTGCATGACTTTCTCATAAGCAAACTAGGGAAATGCAACCAAGATGGAGCTACTATAAAGGTGGGTGCAAAACTGGTTGGAGAACTGTTCCCAGAGAGTTGTTACAATGGTTCATGCTCGAGTTGGAAGGGCATATTTAGTGGGATCCACAGGGATCTGTTCTGGGTCTGGTTCTCATCAATATCTTCATCAATGATTTAGATAATGGCATAGAGAGTACACTTACAAAGTCTGCAGATAATACCAAGCTGGGAGGGGTTGCAAGTGCTTTGGAGGAAAACATTAAAATTCAAAATGATATGGACAAACTGGAGAAATGGTTTGAAGAAAATAGGATGAAATTCAATGAGGACAAATGCAAAAGTACTCCTCTTAGGAAGCAACAAAGCAGTTGCACATATACAAAATGGGGAATGATTGCCTAGGAAGGAGTATTGCAGAAAGGGATCGGGGTCATCATGGATCACAATGTATATATGAGTGGACAGTGTAATACTGTTGCAAATAAATAAATAAATAAAATAAATCATTCATTCTGGGATGTATTAGCCAGGAGTGTTGTAAGTCAGTCATGGGAAGTAATTCTTCCACTCTACTCCATTTTGATTAGGCCTCAGCTGGAGTATTATGTCCAATTCTGGGCACCACATTTCAGGAAAGATGTGGACAAACTGGAGAAAGTCCAGAGAACAGCAACAAAAATCATCGAAGGCCTAGAAAACATGACCTATGAGGGAAGATTGAAAAAATTGAGTTTGTTTAGTCTGGAGAAGAGAAGACAGAGAGGACATAGCAGTTTTCAAGTACATAAAAGGTGAGGAGGGAGAAAAATTGTTTTCTTTAATCTGAGGATAGAACAAGAAGCAATGGGCTTAAATTGCAGCAAGGGCGGTTTAGGTTTCACATTAGGAAAAACTTCTTGTCAGGGTGGTTAAGTACTGGAATAAAATTGCCTAGGGAGGTTGTGGAATCTCCATCACTGGAGATTTTAAAGAGCAGGTTAGACAAAATCCTGTCTGGGATGGTCTAGATCAGGGGTCTCAAAGTCCTGGCTCCCAGGCCATCTGCGGCCCAAGAACCTCCCCACTGCAGCCTGCGGAGGAAAGACTCATACAGCCACACTGCCTGCTCTGTCTGCTGCAAGTCCCACCCCCGCAGCTCCTACTGGCTGGGGAAGAGGGACAGAAATATCACCACTAGTCGCCCGGCAGAGTCAGCGATGGAGGCAGCATCAGTTGCCAGGCAGAGTTAGCCATGGAGGCAGTGTCACCTTTTTCCCCACAATGAATATAAACCAGTCAAAATCCCGAACACAACTCTCTGGTGCGCACCTTGCTGCAGTCTGAAGGTTTCCATTGCTCAGTCCCTGAGCTAAACATCAACAAACCAACAGAACTGAAGTATTGCCAGGTATCTTGCAAACACTGAAAACTCTCTGGCAGGTGAAGAATTGTATAAAGTTGTATGACAGCTATTATCATTTCTAAGAACTTCAAAATAATAAATACAAGATAAACGTTTTCTTTTCCGAACACCATCTTCACTGACATTATTGACCTGCTGGGAGGATTTGAGGACCAGCACTGGCCCTAAGGTAAATTGAGTTTGAGACCTCCTGGTCTAGATAATACTTAGTCCTACCATGAGTGCAGGGAACTGGACTAGATGACTTCTCAAGGTCCACTCCAGTCCTACGATTCCATGATTCTCTGTCTGCCATCTTCATGAACTGTTCAGTCCTGAATCCACTGAAGTCAATGGCAAAACTCCCACTACCTAACGAGTTCAGGATCAAGCCTTAAGAACCAGATTCTGTAGGCAATGGCACTGGATACACAAGATGGCCATAAATCCAGGATTTAAGGAAGTTAGTCTCCTAATGTAGGTTCATAAATCCAATTAATGGAAAGAAAAATGCATTAAGACCCCCATTACACACAATGTAGAAACTATTTGCATCAAAGCAGTGAAACCTAAAGGTACTTTTATTCCTTTGATTTCTGTCAAAAGTTTTCATATATTTGTAAAAGATCATTAAACACACCTCCTTCCCACACAACCCCTTAATGTATTAGGAGCCTATTAGGCTATAGAATTTAGCTTTTCTGTGCAAGTTGTCAACTCAATTAATCCACTGCAAGTTAAGAAAACTAGATATAAACTCATCTTATAGTACCAGATAACTACTGCTGCATACACTAGGCAGCAAGATGAAAAAGCACCTTTATATGGAGAATTCACAGCCTGATCTTGAGCTACCATGACTAGCTCACACACTTCATTGTTAAAAAAATTCTAGTAATTTGTCTCAAGGCTTAATATTTAACGAAAGAGTGTTTCTAAAGATAAAGGATTTAGCAAATGTTAGACCCCTGCATAAATATACAACAAACACTAACTGAATTAGAACGAAAAAGGTAGTTAAGCCTACACAAAAGTATTTTCTTTATCTTAAAAATATAGCAAGTACTTGAAAAGGACTCAAAATATAAAATACAAATATTCAAATTATAATAATACACAACTTGTTTTTGAGCTAAATTAGAGCTCGTAGACATGGGAATCTTAGCCCTTTGCAACCAGATTAAACTGCTGGGTTTGTCATTTCATTTCAGAGATAGGCACAGTAATTGCCATCTATCACTCTAATGTCCAATTGCACTAATAGCACATTTGGAAGAACTGCCTCAAAAACAGATTAATTACATCCCATGACCTACAATACAGCTGGATTGGTAGGAGGATGCATTGGGGGGGACGGGGGGAGTATTTTTTTTTTTTTTAAATGAAAGAGAAAAAAATGGATAGGAAGATAAAATAGAACACTTCTCATATGCATATTGCTGTACGAATAATTAAGAAAAGGTGAATACGAGTGAAGGACTATAACAACCAAACTATTAATTTTCCATTATTTTTTCTTTTTAACTGCTAACTATACCACTATTCCTGCTCCTGGATACTTCCACTGCATGCATCCGACGAAGCGGGTATTGCCCACGAAAGCTTATGCTCTAACACTTTAGTTCAGGCCTGGACAACTCGGAAAGCAGCGAGGGCCACATTACTGCAAAAAAGCCAGCTGCAGGCCGAAAAAGCCCTGCCCTCGCCCCGCCCCCAACCGCCTCCCCCAAACCCCCCCACTTGGCTTGCCCCACCCCTACTTACCCCCCACAGGCTGCACAGTGAGCCCGTGCGGGCTGTATGTGGCCGCCGGGCCGCATGTTGTGCAGGCCTGCTTTAGTTAGTCTTTAAGGTGCCACAGGACTCTGTCACTTAACTATACCATTGGCATTCTGTTTTCCCAGAAGCTATCTTTTAAGGTTGAATCAAAATGTTTTAATACTCCCCCCTTAATTCAAACACAATTTAAAATACCTACTCAAACACCACAAAATATAAATATCTTTAAAGTAACTTACCTTTGATTTTTTGTTCAATGGCCTACAACAAAAGAAGACACAGTGTTAATAATTTGTGCAGATTGTTCTTTTCTGGTATTTTGCCTGCATCTGTATAGGCTCACAACAGACTCCTGCCTGCTTTTCTTTTAACATGTGTTGGTACATCAAAAGTGGATAGATGAAGATCATTTCCCCTCTTTCACCAACCCTCACTTTATGGCTGCAAAACTGTTTAAAAGCATTATTTTAAAAGAAGACCAAATGGATCACAGTGTCATTTCTAATCCAATTCAGTTAGATTAGACTGAGAATTTCAACCCATTTTTAAAGGACCTCAGTATTTATGTGCATGGCAAAAGCCATAGGAGGCAGAACAATTTTTAATTTAGCTAATGAAAACTGAACAGATCAAACAATCCCCAATCATAACAGAAAAACTCGGAAAGGAGTGGGGCTGGGGTGATGTGCAGAACAAATCTATGATCTCCACTTTTCAAGAGTCTGCACAAGTTTGACAAGCTACCTTTAGAGTTACCTGTGAGAAAGGGCCAAGAAAATGAGCTATTTTGATGAACTGTATCATGAGGTATCAAAATATTCCTCTGTCTTGCTGCTGTACTGAAGTGTCCCCTATTTGTGTAGGACTAATTACACAAGAGAAGACGGTATATAAGGTGCTCTCAAAAGCATAAAGAAATAGTGGTTCCCCCCTTCAACTCTGACTTACAAGTAACAGACAATTACCGTAACAGAGAGCAAAATATTTTCAAAGCAGAATTGAGATTTAACTTCACGGTATCCCTTTCATGTGTGTTCGTAAAATGTTAGTATTATAATAAATGTTCTGCAGTACACAATATTCATTACAATTAATTATGACTTAGTAATATGAGACCTTACCACAGTGCTTTGCAATGAAATCCTTGATAAGTGGTCAAGATTCACAGACTTGATAATTGTGTTTAAATATTAGCACAGTAAGAAACAGTGAGGGCTGATTACACTGAAAAGTTATTAATGTCCTTTATCATCAAGTCTGCCCATCTGTTAGAGAAATCCACAGTTCACAGTATTAGCAAATTCTACTTCATATTTTTTTTTTTTTGCCAAGAACTGATAAAAAGCAAGGAAGTGTACACAGATTTTTATACTGTCCAATTTCTAGGCACATTTTCTTGTTTCCATGTACTGCAAAGTATTTGGTATGCAGGCTGCAAAACTACATTTGCTTGGGAATTTAATACTCTAGGGTTGCCAATATGGGCAAATTCTTTTTTAAAGAGAAGAAAAGCCATTATTGCTATGTTATATTGTATCAGTTATTGGAACTGAAAAAAAAAGTGTAAATAGTTCATTGACTGCTTACGCTAAATGCAACAAAACTTTTACTTGATTCAGTTTAGAATCCTCTTCCTCATCGCTTCACTCTAACCTTTTACTAAAAGGAGTTGCAGACCTTTTTCCTCACTTAAAAAAAAAAAGTCAGTTAGACTAACAGAGACCTTTATAATCTATGTCATAGCATTTGACCTTGCTTACACTTAAAGGCTATCAAATCTGGAGAAGATTTATTTTGATGGTTAGGGAAGTTTTTATAGTAATTTTGATCTGCTGAGTTTTGTATGTGCAATTATTGTTCTGTGCCTACAGCACAGTATGCTTGTATGACTACAAATAGGTAAGTGTAATAACATAGTAGAGCTCCCATACGAGGTGCTCCATGGCTGTGTGAAACAGACCTTTCTCCTCTTCTGAAGCCAAGTAACAGTCTCACTGTAACTCTTCCTCTTCTTTCCTTTTCTCTGAATCCATTAACCCTCTCATACAATTCACATATCAAACAAAGATGGGTCTTTTCTCCTCTCCACCCCATTCACTTGCTTGTATATTACCACCTCATGCCCTACCCTTTGTCGGTATGCATCTTTAGATTGCAAGCTCCTCCGGGTATACGGATTGTCTTTTTCCTAAGTTTGTTCAGCTCTCAAAACAGCAGGATCTGAAGCCCGACTGGAGATTTTAGGCACCACCGTGATGTAATATTTGTACTACTAAGTGGGAAAGTGCTCTCTCCCACCTCACCTAAGTTAGGACAGTCATCACAGCCACCAGGGCCCGGTCACTGAAATCAGGGAAGATGACTTCCTTGAATACATCCCCAAACCCTGCCATTCTCACCAAAATTTCTACCTGAATGGAGACATCACAAAATTGTCCCATTAACAGGGAGACTATAACAAGAACTCCTCAACACTGAACAAACAGCCCATTATTCATGTCAGGAAACTTGCTGTTATCCAACATTAAAATCTTTCTACGTCTTCCACTCCATAATGTTATCTCAACCTAGCCTAACCCTCCAACCCAAAAACACCTCACCTGAAGACCTGAGGACTTCATACTGATGTTACCCTTTATGATACTCAGGCAAAAACAAACTGACTGGGCAACAGTGTATTCAGACAGTACTGTTCTCTAAAAATACTACCATTTACAGCTGGATAATCTACAAATCTTAGGAGATCAAATAGGCCTGAGGCTGGATTTTATCACTGCCACAGCTCTGCTGAATGAGCTTCATAAATGACCACTCCAGCAGTGGCTCAGGAATAGGAAAATAAAGGAGGCAATTTTTAGCATTTCTACAGGTAATGTGCTGGACTCAACTGTCCACGATGATCAGGTGCAAAGTCAACCAACTGCCCTCTAAATCAGCCCTATTTAGAAGAGTTAAAAAGAATTTTTTTAAGTTAGCTAACGCATTTTAATTCAGTAGTGTTTAAAAACATGTCAGCACCTAGGACAGAGAAGGTTTCACTTTTTTTTTTAAAATGCTAGCCTAAAGTAGACCATAAGCAGCCAACATATTTCTAAAGGTGTCAAACCTTGTCTGTATAGGGTGTGCTGACATGTCTTTAGACACCACTTAATTGAAATGTGTTTGCTTAACTTGTTTTTAAAAACTGTGTTTTCCTAATCTAGAGAGCCTGAGCTTCTCCAGGGACGCAAGCAAGCTGGTTACAGTCTACGGGTATGGTTACACTTACAAGATTATAGCGCTATAGGTTATAGCGGTCCCCTTATACAGTAATATGTATAGCGCTATTGTATGTCCACACTCAGATGCTCCTGCGGTATAGCATGGCCACATTTGGGGCACTTAATGCGGCATTAAGAGCAGCGCATTAGGGCAGGTATCCCAGCATTCAGCTGGGTGCAACGTGCTTTTTAAACGAGGGGAGTGAGGGGGGACGCGTTGTGTGTATGCGGAGGGAGAGAGACAGTGGTTTTTCCGTTTTTCTGAAAGCCTGTTAGTGAGCCTCCGTTCACAGAAGGCTTTGTTTTCACAGAGGCTCCCTCCTTAAACATTTGCATTGCTTATCTGCCGAGTTAAGAAAGAAACTCTAAAGAGGTACTTCCGCATTCCTCCAGCCGAGTTCAAAACAAAGGGAAGAGACGTCAATTGCCTTAAATGGCTCTAGGCATCTCCAGAGATTACTTGTAGCGCAGTGGGTGTCCACATTCTTGCTGTAGCGCTACAGCAGCTGCGGTACAGCCCTTATTCCCCATGAGGAGGTGGATTTATAATAGTGCTATAACTCCACGGTTATAGCGCTATTAGTGCCTTGCCAGTGTGGACGGGGAGTAGGTTATAGCGCTCGTGGGGGCTTTATAGCGCTATAAAGTGCCAGTGTAACCATGGCCTACTGCTCTCCCTACAGAGAAACTACCTACATTTCTGAAGCACCAAGCCTAAACACTTAGCATTGTGTTTCTTCTACAGTGAAAGCAGGGGAAATCTTTCGGCTTCTTAAGGACAATCAGCATGGCCACATGGAGAAAGGAACTAGTTTAGACAGAATTTCAGTAAAGTTCAGTCAAAAGGTAGTGCATGCTATTTCTTTAAAACACTTAAAAAAATTCCTTTGGTGCACACTTTGTCACTGAATGAGTCAAGCTTCCTGCTGGAGACCAAAAAACCGAACCAAGCACATTTTGGGGCAAGGATTCCAGCAGTGGTAATAGGCAAGCCTACACTAGAAGCGTTACATCAGCGCAGCTGTACCAATGTAGTTGCGCTGCTGTAGCGAGGCTGGTGAAGATGTTCTGTGCTGATGGCAGAGCGCTCTCCTATCAGCATAATTACTCCACTTCCACGAAAGGCAGAAGCTGTGCCAGTGGTAGAGCATCTCCAGCTGACATAGCCCTGGTGTGGACAGCGCTTAGTTCACTGTAGCTTGTGTCACTCAGGGCAGGGGGGTCTTTTCACACCTCTGAGTGACCCAAGATTGACTTAAGCAGTAATGTAAGCCTGCCCCTAAATTAATATGCAGTGTTCAGTGTTGACATCTATGAAGCACAATCTCTCACAGAAACAAGTGAAGCCAAAAATGCCATGAGCAAAGAATCTCCTTTCCAGTTAAGGGCATTGCTGAAAGATTTTGAACCCTAACAGAAAACGATTTTTGCATTTGTACTTGAGCACTAGAAATGGGGTTGTGCACTACTGAAGCAAGTCCTTATACAGTTTGTTGTCACTGCTATAAAGATTACAGAGGGTTTCATTCCGGGTTATAAGCACATACCCCATCTCTTCTAAGGAGTGTTCCAGGAAAAGATAACCGGGGAGTGGGGTTGGGGGGATAACAGAACTAGGTGGGTACTTAGTTTATGTAAATGAGATAAACCCCTTTATTTGACAAGAGGTCTAGGATGCCGAATTGACTAAACATTTAACATTGCTCAGGAGGATCAAGAAAAAATTGAGAACTAGGCTTATTTTAGATGTCTCCTTATAGGAAATGGGAGTCTGAAATGGAGGTACATTCTTAACCAGATTTACAGGCTTCTCTCAACCAGGGCATCTACAATGTTAAATACTAATGACTGACCAACACTGTTTTAGCATTACCCAAAAAGTAATTTTGTATTTTCTCTTTAAAAACGTCTCAGGAATAATTCTTAGTATACACAACACTTTTATATCTTCAAAGCACTTTACCATAATCTTAAACCCCACTCCCTGCGGCCAATGTTTTAATTTTATCTATCTTTGATAAAGCATATGTGATGAAGAGTCACACTCATCACACAAGGCAAATCAGATGTATTAAAATAAGGCTAACAGCAAAAAACAAACTATTTTATACTAGGTCACTCTTCACATTGTGTATTCATGGGCTTGTATCCAGAAACATCCCTATCAACAGAAGATCTGTGAGCAAAATGGATATCTAAACAAGATATTTAGCTTTGAAGAAACTATGCCTGCAAGTTCAGTAAAGATGTTCAGTAAGACAGTTACTTGAAGATTGGCTTGTGCTTTGAAAGTGTTATGAGGAGATTTTTTTAAAAAAAGCTTATCTTTAACAGCTATATAACAATAAGAAAATTAGTCTGAGAAAAAAAGCCTTTTTTTAAAAACTGACATGATCCACATACCTTTTTTTGAGCAGCTTCCTTCTTTTTCTTGTCTTCTTTTCTCTTTTTCCTTTCTTCCATCAACTGTTCTTCCTTTTCTTGCACTAAATCCCTGAACCACACAGTTTGTAATTAACTCTCCCAAAATACATTCAGTAGACATTTCTATTCCTTCATTTATACTCTTTTTAGAAGTGATCTTAAAGAGATACGGGAATTTTATCCCTAATTTGTTGACTGCATAAAATTTCTAAAGGGATCTGTTAGTCTAAATCAAGACAATATATACTGTCACTCTACATCACAAATGGTAAACTGTTTTATTATGGTGTGTTTAATAGCCTTATTTTCAATACGCAACATACAGGAGCAGTGATCCTTCCTTTACACTCCTGAAATTAAACCACCACCAAAAACCATGTGCAGTACCATTCTATATACGGTACCTCCTTTCTACCAAAGGACATAATTAAGGCTTATTCTTTTTAGTTTACTTTAATTCACAAGTCAGCGTTAGTTCCAAAGAGTTGGCATGATTCCAATACTATTTCATCTTTACCTTCTGCTGTGAATTAGCTGTGAAATTGAACTTTTACATGTCGAATTTGCCTCATCTCCGTTCAGACATAACCAGCTTCCGCAGACAAATGTTAGTGTTGGAGCCAGGAAAGTCCTACATTAATTTCAATTCATCCTTACATACTTTATGAAACACAATGTTCACTACCAATGCAGATGTGCAGCCTTATGATGTACTCTATTCTCACTTTCTAGGCAGTTTTAAAAGCACTTCATTCTTGCAGTTAGAATGGAATTTATTCCTTTGAACAAGAACAGGAACATACGAATAGAAAAGAAAGCTGAAATCGAAGAGCAGTGAAGATGCAAGTACTCCTACAGACTATGCAGCAAGAAATGGTAAGATAGTAACAAAGATAAACAGTAAGGTTTTAAGTAAACTGCAGGCTAAGTGAAGTTTATTAAGGTAATAAGAATGTAAGAGTGGCCATATTGGGTAAGGTTGGTTGCCCATCTAGCCCAGTAACTTCTCTTTGACGGTTAAAGATGCTGCAGAAGGAATGAACAGACAGGGGAATTTCAAGCGATCCAACCCCTAATGTCCAGTCCCAGCTTCTGGCAGTCGGAGGTTTAGGGACACCTGGAGAATGGAGTTGTCTGCCTAACAGCCACAGATGGACCTATTCACCATGATCTTATTTAATTCTTTTTTGAACCCTGTTACGTTTTTCACCCCAGAATCCCCTGACAAGGAGTTCCACAGGCTGACTGTGGTTGTGTGAGGAAGTACTTCCTTATGTATGTTTTAAACCTGCTGCCTATTTCATTGGGTGACCCCTGGTTCTTGTATTATGTAAAGGAGTAAATAAAACTTCCCTATCCACTTTCTCCATACCATTCATGATTTTATAGACCCCTCTCTTAGTTGTCTTTTTCTCGCTGAACAGTCCCAAGTCTTTTTAATCTCTTCTTGCATGAAAGCTGTTCCATCCCCCTAATCATTTTTGTTGACTCTCTGTACCTTTTCCAACTCTAATATATCTTTTCTGTGATCTGATAAACAGAACTATATGCAATACTCAAGGTGTGTGTTCACCATAGATTGAAATAGTGGCATTAGGATATTTTCTGTATCATATATATATATATCCTAGGCCTAAGGATTCCTAATATTGTTAGCTTTTTTGCTTGCCACTGCACACTGAGCAGAAGGTTTCGGAAAACTATTCATGATGACTCTAAGATCTCTTTCTTGAGTAACAGCTAATTTAGAATACATCATTTTGTCTTCATAATTGGGATTATTTTATTCCAGTGTTCATTACTTCGGACTTAACACTGAATTTCATCTGCAATTTTGTTGCCCAGTCACCCAGTTCTGTGAGATCCCTTTGTGACTCTTGGCAGTCAGCTCTGTACCTAACTATCTTGAGTAATTTTCTTATCTCTGCAAACTGTCACCTCATTATTCACCCGCTTTTCCAGATCATCTATGAATATGTTAAACAGCACAGGTCCCAGTAAAGCAGGGGTCGGCAAACTTTTTGGCCTGAGGGCCACATCGGGGTTCAAAATTGTACAGGGGGCCGGGTAGGGAAGGCTGTGCCTCCACAAACAGCCTGGCCATGCCCCCATCTGACCCCCTCCCACTTCCTGCCCCGATTGCCCCCCTCAGAATCCCTGACCCATCCAACCCCCCTGCTCCTTGTCCCCGACCACCCTCTCCAGTGACGCCCCTGCCCCTTACAAACCCCTCAAGACCCCATCCCCTAAGTCTCCTGCTCCTTGTCCCGACTGCCCTCTCAGAACTTCTGATCCATTCAATCCACCCCCACTCCTTGTCCCCTGACCATCCCCTCCAGAGACACTCCCACCCTAACTGCCCCCCCGAGGAGGCTTCCTACCCAACCTCCTTTGCTCCCTGTTCCCTGACCCCTATCCAGCTCCCCGCCCCTTAACAGACCCTGGGACTCCCATGCCCCATCCAACCACCACTGCTCCCTGACCACCCGCTCCGGAAACCCCTACCCTCTATCCAACCTACTCTGCTCCCTGTCCTCTGACTGCCCACACCCCTTAGCCAACCCCCCCAGCCCCGGACTCTCTTACCATGAAGCTTCCAGCAGGGTGTTTGGCTCTGCGTGAGCCAAACAAGCTGCCCTGCCGGAGCACGCAGCCCGGCGCCCCTGAGCCATGTAGGTGGTGCGGTTCCAGGGGAGGGGCGTGTCTGGCACCGTGGAGCCAAACACACTGCCTCGCTGGAGCACGCAGCCCCACTGCCCCCAAGCAGTGTTGGTGGGGCAGCATGGTTCCAGGGGAGAGGCCAGATGTTCCGGCCTGGGGCATGGGAGAGCGAGGCCACTGGCCAGATTAAAATGGCCTGCGGGCCACAAACAGCCCGCGGGCCATAGTTTGCCCGACCCTGCAGTGGAAGGTCTTGGGGGACCCCACTATTTACCTCTCTCCATTGAGAAAAACGTTTGAAGAGATGGTCTAGAGCAGACAAAGTCAGGCCAACATAAGTCACCTTGGGTCAACCTATGCACATGTCTACACTCAAATTTGTCTCCAGCCAACTTAAGCATCACAGTAATACCACCTTCCCAAATGGTGCAGTGATATGGTTGACCTACACCTCCTCCTTCGTGGCAATTTCCCCCTCCCTTTGCCTCACAGATATTATGCAGAAAACCACAGGCAGCTACAACATGTATTTCTCACTGAGATTCAGTCTAGTGAGTAAACATCACTGGCATTCCTTCCATCTATCAAAAGCACATTCAACTGTTGTTCTGCACATGCAGAGCCAGTCACTTAATCTTTTCTTGGTGCTGTCAAGGTGGCCCATGGGAACAAGGGGCAAACTCAGTCCTCCAGAATCACCATTTGCATTTCAATATTCACCAGTCAGGAAAAAATGTTCCAGCTTGCAGCTTTCTGAAAAGTCCTGTATTCTTAAGCTGCAGGTGGCACTTACCTTCCCTGACCAGCCCACACCAATATTGGGAAAGTGTCCCCAGGGATTCACCAGTGTTTTCATAACCATAGAGGGGAAGCCTTTCCTGGTGATATACTCAATGGCAAGGTGGGCTAGAGCCAGAACAGGATGTGCAAACCATCTATTGCCCCACTTCAGTTCGGGAACCCCACTGTTGCAAACACACATGCTATGTCCTGCACACTGTCCAGAATCAAAGTCCTGCATAGCAGAAGATGATTAATGGACCTACACACTTGCATAACAATGGCCCCCGTTGTGGCTGTTTCAATTCCAAAATGATTTCACACCAACAGTAGCAATCCAGCATCACAAGCTTGCACAATGGGATAGCCACTCACCTCCCCACTGTCACCACAGTTCTCATTGTGGTGCTGCTGCACTAGACTAGAGGGTTGGGATGAGCTCAGCACACCGATCCAGGAATGAGGCCTTTCAAACCCAAAAGTTCTGCAGCCATTGCTTGACATCTCAAACCCGCATTACGATGTAATTCCACCAGTGCTCGTTTTTTGTTCCAAAAAAGTGGTGCTCTACCATCTGCAGCTGCTCTGTGAATGTTGGCAACAACTCTGAATTGTTTTTCTCTATGCCTTTCAGCAAACTATCCTCAAAGAAATAGTCATGTTCCCCTGTTGTTCTAGTACTTCTTATGGGTCAACAAATACAGGAGAATCATGCATCCTGTACTTGTAACATTCATGAGAATAGCACGGAGCTCTAAGGGCTCTATGCTTCTGTCAAGAAGAGGGACAGGGAAAAAGTGTGCCACAGATTTGTAGGATTTAAAAAAAGACGTGGAAAATCATGGATGGCATCATGGGATGGAGAAAGTTGCATGCTGGGAACCTGATACCTAGCTCCCAGAGATCCATGTGTGAGTCATTTCTATCCCACAACACACTGCAAGAAGTTCACAAAAGGCACTAAAGTCTGTAGTGTAGACATAGCTAAAGTGACTAAGTGGCTGGAATAAGGAGGAATTGCAGACAACCACAAGACTGCAAGAGTAGGTAGAAGAGAAAGTGAATACAAGTTAAGGATGCAGCAAGTCCAGGATAGTCTGAAATGTTCTTGAGACTATGGGTTACATATTCCTGACAACAGGAATCTGCTTTTCTTCAGTGGTAGTACTGTAATCAAGATGGCTCACCTTACACACACATACACAAACAAAGAGAACTTTGAAAAGCACCAGATAAACCTAACAATAAAAAGGAAACAGCGGCAGCTACTGTCCAAGGACTTACCTGCAGGTAAGGAACATATTCCCCTGCCCCAACAGAGATTTAGTGGGAGGCTTTATTTGAACTAACTACTTTAAAATTCTATAGTCCAATTAAAAAACCCCTATTTTATACGAGGGAAGTTTAGAAAGCTCACTCACAGGACATTGCACTGCCACTTTAATGTCTGAAAATGCTTCCACTGGCTTGTGTTCTCATCCCAGTAACAATTCCTAGATTGGGAGGCGAAGCATGATTACAAAAAAGTTTGAAAGTTCTTCTGGTCATTTTGCAGAGGCAGTGTCGCCTAGAACATCACACACAAATGAAAGTTTGTTTCCTGACCTTGGGCAAGACATTCACCCTCTGACTTAATTTACTCTGGGGTGCTGCAAGTAAGTTAATGTTTTTATAGTACTTTGAATGAGTCTTGAAAAATCCACTACTTAGTTACTACTGGTAAGTAGGCAGTTTCCCAGAGTGGGAGAAGGTATCTAATAAAATAATTTCTACAGAATATAAGATTTCTAAAATGAGGTCCTTAATCCTTAGATAGCCTTCCCAATGTGATGCAGTGTTGTTCTCCTGAATCTGTAGGGAAACTATACTCTACCTTCTTTGCCACATATTTTCAAGCACCAGTAGTTAAATTTACAAGAGGTGGCCAGGTTTGCTATACAGAACTCTGGGCAATTAAACCGATTAGAACCCATGTTAGTTCCAGTCTCCTACTGCTTTGAAAAACAAAGGAACAGCCATACTGAGTTGGATCAAAGGTCCATCTGGACTAGATGGACTAGTTCCTTCCAACAGTGGCCAGTGCCAGGTGCCCCAGAGGGAATGAACAGAACAGGGAATCCTCAAGTGTTCCATCCCCTGTTGCCCATTCCCAGTTTCTGGCAAACAGAGGCTAGGGCCACCATCCCTGTCCATCCTGGCTAATAGCCATTGAGGGACCTATCCTCCATGAATTTATCTAGTTCTTTTTTGAACCCTGTTATAGTCTTGGCCTTCACAACATCCTCTGGCAAGGAGTTCCACAGGTTGACTGTGCATTGTGTGAAGAAATACCTCCTTTGTTTGTTTTAAACCTGCTGCTTATCAATTTCATTTGCTAACCTCTAGTTCTTGTGTTATGAGTAGTAAATAAATTCCTTATTTACTTTCTACACACCAGTCATGATTTTATAGACCTTTATCATATCCCCCCTTGTAGTCATCTCTTTTCCAAGCTGAAAAGTTCCAGTCTTATTAATCTCTCCTCTTATGGATGTTGCTCCATGTCCCTAATCTTTTCTGTTGCCCTTCTCTGAACCTTTTCCATAAGCAGCAGCTGATGCACTGGAGCTGCCGGATCTGTACATGGTTATTGGCTCTTCCCCATCTTTTATATCATCTTGTTGCTTGTGTGTCTTCAGAATTTTCAAGTCCAACCTTTGAATGTGTAAAGCTCTGTGTAGGTACTAACCACGCTATTCATCTAGGCTGGAGAGTTAAATAAACTGGAGAGTTAAACAGCTATTTTAATTCTTAATCATTTTTTGGGGGGTAGAGAGCATGAAGGGGTAAGGGAAAAGAAGGTAGTTTTATTGCAAGTTTACTGATTAACTAATGCTAATTTGCTAAAATTAATCCCATTTCTCTCATTTGTAGACTCAAAATTCAGCTTCACTCACCACATAAGACATTATGGTCTATTTAAAAACACTGACGGGAAAAAAGCATGGCTTTTTAAGGAAGATGTGCACTCTCCCACTTAGATGATTTCAACATTGTAAAGCCAAAGATTGCTTGGCTGCTATCATTACAAAGTTTTTCTTTGGCTGTTATATACAATTAGACTTTGCAAGCTAATCAACTGATCAGCTAAATAAAGTCAATTGACCACATATTTGGCCATAGTCAAATATTCCCGCAAAATGCCTTGATGCAGGTGGACACTTACATTTTTAATTGCATCATGGTACCAAGTGTTAGCAAGCCTACTTAAATGTCATGATCGCTTTACTACATACTGCCACCTGTTGGGGAAAAGGTGAACTAACTGAAAGATGAGCATCTTGATTGGCTGGAATTCTCTGGAACAAACATTCCATGTATGTATATCTTTATTTGTATACCAGGCCATCAATGCACATTGCAGTTTACAAATCACATTAAAATGATGATAAAGGTACGGATGATGACAATAAAGATAATGAAAAGCAAGATGCTTGAATAGTTGGCCAGCTGCCTACCCAGCATAAGTGCATTTAAAAATGACTTTTATAGTTGCTATGTGTTTATTTCATTTTTATTTTGTAACTGTTCAGTCTTGAATAATATTCATATTTAAATGACAACTTAATATTTCTAAAAAAAGTAATAATTCTTTTTTTTAGAACTCCATTTCATTGTGTTTCAGATTCCTGGGAGTTAAAATAACTCCATTATGTAACTTGTTTTTTGTAATTAGGAATAAATACCCAAGGCTAAATCTACTGGACACCACAAAGTCTTACTCCTTTTTGTTACTATTTAATAAATTAGTGCTTTAAAATATTAATCACTTTTGACATATTTGACCAATGTTTGACCAGCAAATTGACCAAGTGTTTTTGGATCACTCAAATGTCCAACCCTCTATACCAGGGGCAGGCAACCTATGGCACGGATGCTGAAGGTGGCATGCAAGCTGATTTTCAGTCGCACTTACACTGCGTGGGTCCTGGCCACTGGTCTGGGGGAGGCTCCTCATTTTAAATTTAATTTTAAATGAAGCTTCTTAAACATTTTAAAAACCTTATTTACTTTACATACAACAATAGTTAGATATCATAGGCTTATAGAAAGAGACCTTATAAAAATGTTAAAATGTATTACTGGCACGTGAAACCTTACATTCGAATGAATAAATGAAGACTCGGCGCACCACTCCTGAAAGGTTGCCGACCTCTGCTCTATACAATTACGAAACCGGAGTTTCCAACAGCAAAACAAGATTTTTTAACTTAAATAAAAGGTAAAACTACTTACAGCATTTTTATTATGCAAATACAAAAGAGGGAGAAACAGGAAAATCAGATACCAAACAAATTCCTATAAAAAACTACTGATAAGACTAATTTGTACATTGAGAAACACAGACAGCCAGCTTCTGTGTTGCATCACAGTGGAAACAGGGCTTGGAAGTGGAGGCAGATTTCACAGTGTTTTATGCGGAAAAGACATATGCCTTTAACCCAGTTCTGCTGCTGAGAATATGCACAATTTCAACTGTTGTGGAAATTCACATCAATATACTTCTAGCTTTCCAACAGACAGAACAAGGGCTCCCATTCAGGGCTCCTGTTATTTTAGGCAGTGCCCATATACGTAATACTAAAAAGCAGCCTCTCTGTGGTTACACCTCTATTTGAGGGAGAGCAATTACATTCAAGCATCCTTCAGAAAGTTCCAGCTGTTTTTAGAAGGCCAAGATCATTACTGCTGCTCATCTGAGTACCATCTCTCAGCATCTTGCAGGAGAATCTCATGGCTGGGGCAGAAGGCCAGCTTGACCTTTAAAGTGACACTCCTACAACACGGAACAATGTCACAACAATGATCTTTAATCTTCATTGCTTGTAAGCACTTGGCATGGCAGTACATTTCCACAGCATTGAAAAAGAAAATAAAGTTCCCAGACTTAAGAGTACATATAAGAACCCAAGTCTCAATGAACTTTGTCCTAAACATAATATAATTCATCTTATCATGGGCTGACAAACATTTTCCTTAAATTTATTTTTGCTTTTTAAACTATCAGTTTGATAACTGATCTATTGACTCTAGATCGTAAAAATATCATCTTGCCCAGATTAGAACAAAAGAACTAAAGCAGGAGCAATGTAATTTCAAACTAAAAAAATCTACCATATTTTATATATAATAATAATTTACCCTCCTTTCCCATGCTTTTTAATTTGTCTCCACAGAACAGAAGTTCTTTGCAGCTGGAATCATGTACCTCTGTGTATAGCTCCAAACAGAACTGGGATCACAATATGACCAGACCACTTCTGTAATATGAGCATTAATTAATAAAGCGATTAGAAGACAAACTGCTTTCTTCAATGCTGAATGCGCCACCACTATTGCCACCTCCAAGTTGCTTCATTAGAATTTTTCTCTCCTTTTGCATCAAGCTTAAGATCTTGTTCTTGTTTTCAAGCCCCTCCCCCCTTCTTATTCCTTCTTTCATAGTACCGCCTTAAATTTGGAACAGCATTATTTTCTTGAGCACCAATCTTCTGCCTCTCTACCACTTTTAGGGTGCCTGTTGCAAGTACTTGCGAGCACATATGGTGTGTTACATGTGTACTGTTGCTCGCAATGTAAACATGTTCTAGCAGATACAGGGCTCTAGAGCGGTTTGGAAAAGCATGGGTGAATAATTCTAGCATTTTTCCCCACATGGAAGTACAATGCAGTACAAAATCTTCTCTCTTAAAAATACTGATCCTGGGCCAGGCAATCTTGCTGTCAGTCAAGATTTTCAACAGACATAATGAGTGTTATTTCTATTTTTACATAAGACAGCTCAGGTCATTAAAGCAGCAAGAGAAAATGTATGTTCTTGGATAATACACATGGAGATCTCAAAACAAAGGCATAAGAAATATTTGTCTGCACTTGACACTTGCAAGACTCAGACCTGTGCTGGACCATAAGGGTGCAGCATGGCCATTCTGTACTTTTTCATTCATATAATTTGGTCAGAGGTCTGCCTTGCTGCAAAGATGAGCTCTGCAATGGCAGAAGGCTGATATACGTGTTCATAAGTCTAACACCTTCCTCAATGCCAGCATACCAGGTGAGGCTACAAAAAGAGGAGCATGGGTGGTGTGTGCTGGGGGAGGGGGCAGAATCACACTGATTCCTGTCTATTTTCTGCTTTCTGTGACTGCTACAGGGCAATTTAAATAAGAACAGCTCTTATGCTGCTTTAAGAGTAGGAGATAATGATCCACCATAGAGCTGCAGTAGAAACAGCACAGTTAAAAGTATAAATTAAAGCCACATTTGTGCATCACCATGTACTTGTGCATTTCTCGCTATATCTAAAGCTCTTGCCCTGATCTTCAGTTGGACTTGGTTCAGTGCATTTATTTTTCAGTCCAGACTAGTTGCTATGGCAGCTAATGGAAAAAGCACAGATCAGAAGTTAGTCTATTCTAAGAAAACTTCTAGATAGTATCAATAGATTTTATTTTTTCCAAGATATGAAATACATGTACATTTTATTGTATTTTGTGGAAGAAAATTAAAATTCACTAATTGTTAATTCAGAAAGATACTACTTCTATAAGATCTCTTAAATATAAGCAGCATTATGTAATTAACCCGTCAAAGCTGCATGATGCCTATTTGATGTGCTTGTCTGTTCCTGCAGCGTCTTATATTTACAGTATTTGTATTAACCTGGCAAGTTTATCTCAATAAAGTGTAAAGGATATCGCTAAATAACTCAGGGTTTTGTACCTGAATTTTTTTTTGTATTGTATGAACTGCAGAGATTACTGATTTGAAAGTCATATTCAGGTTTTAGGAAAGCAATACAAAGTAAAATGCATATGCCTTTTAAAGAATAAGCTTCATCCTGAATATTGTTTTCAAAGCAAAAATATTCCTAGTGTGAAGTAGAAACAACAAAGATGAATGAAATTATATTAGTCAACCCGGCTCCAAACCTGGTGCACTTACATTAAATAACATTACCATTTTACTCTACAACTCATGCTCATCTTGAACACTGATGACTAATGCAGGAATATAGTAAGAATGTGTTGCCACAGATTCACTTTTAGCACCTATACAGCAATCCTAAAATTCCTAACACACTCCATTTTTATCTATTTAAAGGGACTGATTCTGAAAGCCACAACCTGTGAAAAATACTTTAACATGTGAGATACTGTTTAGCCCTCATGTCACTTCTCCAGCAATGTACAAAATGTAAAGTATGTGCCTCTATCAACAGAAGAAACACAACACAACAATATTAAAATAAATGGCAAGCTATTTTTAACACTGCTTCTCAAGAAGCGAAAGTGTTATCACAACTATTTCCCACCCCAGGACTTCAGATATTAATGACTGGTCATATCTGAATAGCACTTAGCATTTGTGTGTGTGCAAAGTGTCATCTTTAGTTTTATTACTTTCTATTGTACCAGAAATGTCACAGAAAGAAATTTTAACAAGATGTAAAGCTACGAAGCAAACTAGTTTCTTTCACTGATCACATTTCTCCCACTGACTTAATATGGAAGAGGTACTCAGAGAAGCATCATGGGTGTATTCTTGGATCTTCTAGCTAAGGCACACAAAAAATAGGAACTCAATATATTTAATTCTGGTTCATATGCTCACACAATGCACAGTCAAACTATGGAACTCCTTGCCAGAGGATGCTGTGAAGGCCAAGACTATAACAGGGTTCAAAAAATAACTAGATAAATTCATGGAGGATAGGTCCATTAATGGATATTAGCCAGGATGGGCAAGGACGAAGTCCCTAGCCTCTATTTGCCAGAAGCTGGGAATGGGTGACGGGATGGATCACTTGACAATTACTTGTTCTGTTCATTCCCTCTGGGGTACCCGTCATTAGCCACTGTCGGAAGACAGGATGCTGAGTTAGATGGACCTTTTGTCTGACCAAGTATGGCTGTTCTTCTGAGAAATATATAAGCAGAATTCTATTATTTTCATCGCTACACAGCACTAAAATGCATACATGGGGAATTTCCTTTTCCTACTACATAATTTGATTAATATGTTCAAATGGTCTTAATTGAAATGCAAACTTTATTTTTCAATTTAGATCAACTGAACATGAAATACCCAGGTTATACCAAATTCAAATTTCAGATTGAAGCAGAGGCTTTCCATTTAAATATCCTATCTTAAAAGACAACTGAAAGCAAACGTAAATGGATTTTCCTTTCAGGAGGGACCCTTTAAATTTGATGACTATGCTCTGTCTGAGGAGAAAAAGGAAGCTGCTCCTATCTCTAATTATGAGTACACAGAGTGCCAGATAAGTGTGGCAGTTAATTTAATTCCAAAATGGACAATCAGATTTTTGTAGCCTCAGTAATTATACCTCACTCAACATAAATCCGATTCATACAAGTAAAAGAAAATACAAATGAGAATTCAGAATTATTGGCTCTTTGTTCAACCTAGGCTATGTCTATGCTACAGACACTACAGCAGCATAAGTACGCGGTGCAGCTGTGTTGCTGTATCATAGACACTTGCTACTGTGACAGAAAGAGTTTTCTCATCACTAGTTAAAAAACCCCCCCAACAGATGGTAGCTAGGTCAACAGAAGAATTCTATACAGGGGTTAGGTCAGCTGAACTTTGAATCTCAGAGTGTGAATTTTTTACACCCCTCCATGACTTAGCTAGGTCAACCTCAGGTTTACACATAATCAAGCCATTTTTGAAGCACCAACCGAGCCTTTCCCCCGCACTTCTAAAGCAGTGTCTACACTATGGGTGATACAGCAGCACAGATAGAGGATGGTAGCTATGCTGCTGTGGTGCCGTAGAGTAGATGCTTCTGACATTGACAGAAGGGGTTTTTCTGTCAATGTAGTTAATTCCCAAGCAGAGGTAGCTAGGTTGATGGAACAATTCTTCCACTGACCTAGCCATATCTACATCAGGGTTAGCTCTGTTTAACCATAGCATTTGCAATCCTGAGTGACATAACAATGTTGATCTAAATGTTTAGTATAATCATACCTGAGAAAGAGGTGTTCCCTTGGTGAGAGAGAATGGTTTATGGTACTAAACTCATGAGTGAGATCCAGGGATTTTAAGTCTAGTAAAAGTTGTATCATTTACTCATTGTATTATCTTTGGTAAGTAACTGAAAAGAACGATATCAAGTTAAAAACCATTTTCTGAAAACAAGTGTGGCACAACTTTTGACTAGATTTGAAATCCTTGGTTCTCACTATTAAACAAGTTCTTTAATTTTTTCCCCTACATAAAGAATGTAAGAACAGCCATAGTGGGTCAACCAATGATCCATCTAGCCCCATATTCTGTTTTCCAGCAGTGGCTGGAGCAAGATGCTTCAGATGGAATCATTAAGTAACTCATTCTGTCATTCAGTCCCAGTTTGTCAGTCAGAGTCTTAGGCACACCTGACTGACACTGTCAGAGCAAGGGGTTGCATCCCTGACCCTCTCAGTTGGCTAATAGCTATTGACTGACCTGCCCTCCATGAACTTACCTAATCCTATTCTGAACCCAATTATACTTTAGGCCTTCACAACATCCCGACAAGTTCCACAAGTTGATGATGCACTGTGTGAAGAAGTACTTCCTTAAGTTTGTTTTAAACTCGCTGCCTATTAATTTAATTGGGTGACCCCTGGTTCTTGTGTTATGTGAAGGAGTAAAAAACATTTCCCTATTCAGATTCTCCACACATTATTCATGATTTTACAGACTTCTATCATCTCTACTCAGTCATCTTTTTTCTCAGTGAATCTTTTCTCAACCTCTCCTCATGTGGAAGCTGTTCTATATCTCTCTTCATTTTCGTTAACTTTCTTTGTACCTTTTCCAATTTTAATGTATCTTTTTTGAGCTTGGATGACCAGAACTACATTATTGCATTATTCAAGGTGTGGGCGTACTATGGATTTATCTAGTGGCACAATGATATTTTCTGTCTTCGTATCTATCCCTTTCCTAATGGTCCTTAATACTGCTAGCTTTTCCGATTGCCACTGCCCACTAAGTGGATGTTTTCAGAGAACTATCTGTGATGACTCCAAGATCTCTTTCTTAAGTGGTAACAGCTAATTTAGAACTCTTCATTTTTGTAGGTACAGCTGGGATTATGTTTTCCAATAGGCATTACTTTGAATTTATCAATAATGAATTTCATCAACGCTTTTGTTGCCCAGTCACCCAGTTTTGTGAGGTCCCTTTGTAACTCTGCACTGTCAGCTTTGACCTTATCTTGAGTAATTTTGTACCATCTGCAAATTTTGCCACCCATTTACCCCCCTTTCCAGATCATTTATGAATATTTTGAAGAGCACTGATCCCAATATAGATCCTTGGGAGTTACGGCTAGCTACCTCTCTCCATTCTGAAAACTGACCACTTATTCCTACCCTTTGTTTCCTATCTTTTAACCAGTTACTGGTCTCTGAGAGGATTGTCCCTCTAATCCCATGACTGCTTACTCTACCTAAGAGTCTTTAGTGAGGGAACGTTCCAAAGGCTTTCTGAAAGTCCTAGTACACTATACCCACTGGATCACCCTTGCCCCATGCTTCCTGACACTTCAAAGAATTCTAATAAATTGGTGAGGCATCATGTCCCTTTACAGAACTTGTGTTGACTATTCCCCAACAAATCATGTCTACCTATGTGTCTGATACTTCTGTTCCAACCAGTCTGCCGAGTAGTCGAGTTAGGCTTACCAGCCTCTAAGTGGCAGGATTGCTTCTGGAGCCTTTAAAAAAAATTTGGCATTACATTAGCTATCCTTCAGATATCTGGTACAGAGGCTGATTTAAGCAATAGGTGGTTACATACCATAATTAGTAGTTCTACTATTCCATATTCCACTTTCTTCAGAACTCTTCGGTGAATATCATCTTGTTCTGATGATTTATTACTGTTTAATTTTTCAATTTAGTACCAAACCCCCACTGCTGACACCTCAATCTGAGGATATTCCTCAGATCTATCACTTAAAAAAAATGGCTCAGTTTGGATAATGAAAACAGTTGAGTTTTTAAGCACATTCATTTTCTGGCTCAGACACCAGAAAAATTTCTCGGTTGCAAACATTCCAGACAGTGTTTATATCTGATCAACATTTGATTTTTTTAAAAAATATATTTTAAAGTCATGAAAATATTTTTATCAATCTGGGATCCATAAAGACCAGGTTAGATTTTTGTAAAAACTTTGGGGCTAAATTAACTTGTCTCTTCAGTTTCTATATTTTAGTTTTCCATCTGTAAAACAGAAATATTTACCTACGATCCTCAGAGATGTGATGAGGATTCACATCATCACATTCCAGCCCTCTCCTCAAAGAAATGTTTACAAAATAAATCTAAACCAAAGCCAACCCTCTGGAACCAGCAAGATCCATGCTAAGTATCACTGCTTAGTCACTGGCCCCTGTAACCTGTCCATATGGTTCTATGCTTAAGACTTACTCCTGCAAGGAGCTGACAGTCTCCTTTGAAAGGACAAACAACAGAGTACCTGTCTGCTCCTAGGCTCAGATTGTAAGCCTTTTAAGGCATCCACTGTGTCTTTGTAAAATACCAGAGCTCGCACCAGGGACCTGATTTTCTAGTTAATGTTCGTGAAGCTCTAAGTGCTGTTATATAAAAAGGACATGTCATGCAAAACAAAGCTTGAATTTTTAAACAAGCAGTCAAGTATTAATGGTGAAACTTAACTCTGAGTTTCGTAAAATCTCAGCCATACAGCTGCACTAATAGGTTGTGTGTGTGTGTATATTTAACTTGCAGTGAAATACTGCAAAAAAAAGTACAGTTCTTATACCCTGCTGATTTGAGTACTGATGTAAGAACTAGCAGCTTTCTAGGGACCAATGGTCACTATTCTAATGGGCAATACATTAATACACGTGAACTCACTGAAGAGATTTTTAAAAGGATACTATGAAAGCTGGCTGGTGATGCAAAATTTGTCCTTATCTCCTTCAGTTTGAGATTTTTTCCCCTTTTCAGAACAAATGAGTCGTTTTACTAATGGCATTAGTTACCCATCAATCACTCTTCTAACTCTATAACAAATTACTTTTCATGTGTGACAAATGCATTAAGAAAGTTCAGTTTCAAGCTTCTAAAGGGTTATGCTAAACAGAAAGAAAACATTTTCAGATGAAATTTTAACACAGGTGTACCTTAAGAATGTTAGCATTACCTCTGTGTTCAAAATATGTTCAAATTAGGAGCTTGCAAGTGAAGCAGATGACTGTAGAAAGAGCACTGCCAAGTCTAAATTAAAGTCACATCAATCCCACAAGGTGGTGCTAGTTCATTTCAAGAGATTCTTTGCTAACACATCACCAACAGATGTTTTTAGAAGTCTTCTACCTGCAATGGAATTCTCCCAACATGTTTTATTAGGTTCATTGTGAACCACTTCAAAGTGCTACAAACAATATTTCTGACTGTCGTGTTCTCATTATTATGTCCTTGTGCAGGCAAACATATATTAAATGTAAAACTGCTCCATTGATCCCAACTGAGGGGAAATTTTGGGACTGGGAGCAAGAGAAGACAAGATGACAACTAGCTACTAGCCACTCATCTGACCTTGTATTAACTAGACTTCCTAGGGTAAGAAGATATTTATTAGTCCAATACCCTGACAGGATATGCATCAGTCTACACATCGGTACATAAGGCACTGGATATACTGCTACTAAAAAGCTTATTCTGAAGCCTAACCTAAAATGTAGTGCAGCAGAACCTCAAAGATACGAACACTAGAGCTGACTTACTGATCAACCGGACACTCCGTGGAACCAGAAGTAACCAATCAGCCAGCAGCGCAGGAAAAAAACAAACAAAAAAGCAAACAGCAAATACTGTACTGCCTTGGGGCTTTAGCCCTGGGGCTTGGGACCACAGCCGCAGTGGGTTGGCCGGGGAGCGGGGGGAGGGAAGGTGTTCCGACTTTTGGGAGCACCAGGGCCCAGAGCTTTAGAGCAAGAACAGTGGGTGGGAAGAAAGAGAAAGAAGAGCTGGGGGGCTGGGTCTGCAGCTGCTCCGGGCAGGGGAGGGAGAGCACGCCTCAGGGCTTCTGACCCTAGGGAGCATTGAGGCTCAGGGCTTTAGACCAGGGGGAACACTGGAGCTTGAACCTTCAGCCCCGCAGCTCCACTCCCAGCTTCAGCCCTGCTGGGGAGCGCCGAGGCTCCCTTGTCAGCTTCAGCCCTGTGGGAGGCACTGGGGTCTGAGCTACAAGTTAAGCATCAGTTTCAGTCCCAGCACTTACCCCCATACTTAAAGCTCTGAGCCCTGGCGCCCACATCCTGAAACTGGGAATGGCGTCAAAGTCCCGAGCCCCACTGCTTCCCCCAGGCCTAAAGCCCTGAGTCCCGTTGCTCCCATGGGGCAGAAGTCTTGACTCTCCCGCCACCTCGAGCCCTGGCACCCCACGGGTCAGAAGACCGAACTCCCCCACACACACTTAGCCTCCCACACCCTGCGGCTGCAGCCACAACCTCCTGCCCTGGTGGTTGAAGTCCATAACCTCTTATCTGTAACTCTGAACAACCTCTATTCCCATGGTGTCTATCTCAGGAGATTCCACTGCATGAATTTTCAGTTTAAGTAGCACATTGTTCTGCGCTTTCCTAGCTTCTTTCTGTAAATGGTTTTCTAGTTTACAAATAGTTTGCCTTTTTGACAAAATAGTCAATATTAACTTAAGCAGAATGTTAACGATATTGATTACTGGACAAATTACTAATGACTTTAGGTAAACAGTTTAAAAAGATTAAGCAAAGTAAAATTGTAAGGGCCTATTCTACAAGCCAACCTAACTGCAGCTCTGTGGAAAACGTGTGTAGTTCTACAGAAGTGAGATATTTGAATAATTGGGGCCTAACACCACCTGCTGAACTAACAGCTCATTCTAGACTGTGACCAGACACCAGGGGCATTGCTATATTTTGGGTTCAAAACATGCCAGCAAGTGCCATTAATACTATCTTATTCATAGGTCACGGACACCTTTTTGCAATTATCTGCAGTTCTGTCAAACTATTCAGGATACTGTTCCTCTCACAGAATTGGATACTAAGAGGTGTGATATTTGCATATGAAACAATGCTGTCAACTTGAAATCTAATTCATTTAAAGAAAAAATGAACTACCCTGGCCAACTGAGTCCTTGGACTTTATTTTTTTTGGACTGTGTAATCACATTTCTGAAACTCTGGCTCTTTCTTCCCCATTCTTTGTTAATGTGTGAAACAGCTACAAACAAAAAGGGGAAATAGTGAAAGTGACTTTACCTAAGTGCTTTCATATCTACTCTAAGGCTTCTTGTCACAAATTACAAAGTAAAATGAAAAGAACTTTTCCCTCTTTAATCTTTTTCAGTTATAACAATCTGAGGTGTAACTCATGACTGTAGATGTAACGTTTTCAGGCCTAAGTACTATTTTTAAGCTGACCACACTAAGTGGATCTAAATTCCAAGAACCTTTACTGTTAAGGGATAATCGTTTATGTAACGGACATTTAGCTTATACATAAAACCTACATCCAAACATAAATTTAGACCATATATTCTGGATATTTCTCCTATATTTACACATTCTGACCTACAGTTTCAATGTTTGTGGGGGGAGGGGGGGTATACCATTTTAAACTTCTGAAATACAGTGTAATCTTATCTTTCAGGAAAAAAAATGCCATTCTCTCAATCACTCTGCTCAAAAGTGATCAACTTTCCTACAAGATGTAAAACATGTTCATAACTAAAAGAAACTTAGTAACACATGAACTTATTTTGCTTAAAAACAGCTTACTTCAAAACCCACAAAATAAAAATACCCCAATTAAAAAACCCCAAAGAACCATATGGAACACAAAGTCACACTAGATTTAAAAAAAAAGAAGAAAAAAAAAAAGACACCAAAGCTATGGTCCTAAATTGAAAGATTCTTTGACAATTCAAAGAACTGCAATTCTGCACATCAGGTGAAGAATTAAAACACTCATAAGATACTGTAAATAAGTGACAATCTTTGCATATATATGTAAATAAAGGTTTTGGTAAGAAAGTTAGTTGTAAGACAGCAACTATAGCTAATCATGAAACCTATAAATATCATTTCAATTCAGATGTTAAGAATCCTGTAAATAAGGAACAAATACTTAGTTCTGATTTATTTGCTTTAAATTCTCAATACTGTGTAATAACTCCTCAGAAACTTGAAAATTTAATTATTTTCCCTACAAAAGCTGTCCATTTAGCAAACACTGTTCTTTCCCATTGCTCGGATGCAGAATCTGCCTCTATGTGCTCCTTAAATGTTAGCAACATTGGCATGAGTGTGACAGAGTTCTGGAATATTAGTCTTACAACAGCACCTCGTGTCCCATTTGTTAGCGGCTCTACAAAATACAGAATAAGAGACTGTTCCTGCCTTAGAGTTTACAACCCAAACAGACAAGACAGACTGCTTGTGTGAATAAGGGACTGATATCCCCATTTAACAGACAAAGAACTGAGGCACCGAGAGATTAATTCAATAGTTCATGGTCAGACAGAAAATCTGTACAAGGTCCAGGAACTGAACCCAACTCTCATGAATCCCAGTCCAGCAGTTAACTGTCAAAGTATCCTTTCTCTAAGGAATATTGCAATTTTACTGCAGCAGTGCCAAAAAAGAGAATATTGCATCTCCTGTCTAGGTCCATGGGAAGGGATACATTTTCCTTCCCTAGTTTGGTAAGATTACAAGAAAGAGCAGCTACTTTCTAGGGACATTTAGACATTTACTTGTGGCCTGAGAACAACCATGCTCATTGTAGCCATGTTAATCATCTTGCATGTGAGGGTAGTAAAAGTGAAGCTCCTTGGAACAGGGCAACGGGGAGGTTCCCTTTACTTCTTCACATCCTTCTCAAGCTGCCAAATGGAAGGCATGGTATTAGGAGGACTTTTTTAAAATCAACAAATAGCTAACCATTCACCTCATTGCCAATGTCTTTCCTTTTTTTGGTCAGCCCCCTCTTTCATTTATTTTCTCTAAAGTGGATGAGAAAACCTTGGTTGGTTGCTCTTATTTGCTAGAGCCTAAAAGTATGGCAACAATGCAATAAAAGATGTGTGGCGACGAGTCTCAGAGCTTGCGTCAATTGATTTGGTATCACAGGACTCCGGCTGCAGGCCTAAAAATAGCAATATAGACATTCTGTCTTGGGCTAGAGCCCAGGCGCTGAGACCTCCCCAGTCATGGGGTTTCCAGAGTCCTGGTTCTAGCCCAAGCCAGAATGTCTACACTGCTATTTTCAACTCAGCAACCTGAGTCCTGGGAGCCCGAGTCAGCTGACCTGGGCTCTGAGACGCACTACTGCAGGTTTTTCATTGCTTTGTAGACGTACCTTAAGGCTCAGAGTGGGGATTTAGTACAATGCCTTTGGACCAAGTCTGATGGGATAGCTGATTTGGATAAAAACACCCACTCTCCCAGAACCAGGATAGGATTACAACTGAGATCTTTGGAATGGAAATGCAGATAAAGGAATGAGTACTTTGTGAATTGCCTGCCGTAAGTTTACTTTTTTGTTTGTTTTTGTTTCCAAGAATAAAATTCCTGTTTCTAGTTAAAAATACTGCCGACTGATTTCAAGCCATTTAACCCACATTCTCAGTTCCACAAGATGACATGAGAAATAAAACATCACTTCCCAAACAGAATCCATGGTGGTTTCCTAAATTAGAAGAATTGTAAGGTACATTGAATATCTGACATAGTGTCCCCCACCCTATTGATTTCAAATTAACCATTTATTTACACAAACGCTCCCTTCTGAACAGTTTTCTGATTTTACAAAGATTAAACTCCTACCGTCTAATTTTTAGGGACAGTCTTCCAATTAACAATACACAGCTGTTACATAATGTTCTGTTGCACATTACCTGTTCAACAATATAGCAGTCAGCATTGAACATATTGAATAATGGGTGATGTTTAACAACCCCATACAAAACAATAAAATGTGTAGCAAATTGATATGCTAATGAGAGGAATTCAAAATATGAACTACAGCTTAAATGATGGAATGCTAATGTGTGGCATTTAGTCCCAAGACTAGATATTCTGAAGAGGTTGTGCAGACTGTAAATCGAGATCCTTATCTCTACATTTAAAAAAGCCTACCGACAACAGTCCAAATTTTGATTCCCTGAGGCACAGTTTCATTCGGGCCGGACCAGCAGGATGCAGTAAGTTTCAATAAACTACCATCAGCAAAAAGGTACTGTTATCCTGCCAATAAAGCAATATCAGTACCCAAGAGCTTATAATTTGTTACCATCTTGTAAACGTTTATGCACTTAACTTTAGTTACTATATTTAACTTTAGGAAGGTTAACAGTCACATTGATGGGCTGTGTTGATAGGCAAAACAGATGTGATTTTTAATCATGTTAGTTCTACCTAGTTAGATATTAGTGGCTCACGCACTTTGTAGCTTATGCGAACCTCGTTATCACAGATGCCAGAGGCTCCTTGAATTCCTCCATTCCACCCCACAAACTCCCTGCATGCCACCCTCTCATCCACCTCTATTTCTGAGGCTCCTTGCCACTCTCCCCGGTGTCTCCCTGCCAGGGGTTGTGTGTGATCCTTCACTTCCATTTCCTTCCATGACCGGGTTCCCCATTTTTCCCCCACAGCAGTAGTTCTGTGCATCCCCATTCCTGTACCCCTGATACTAGAGACCATGTGCAACTCCCCATTCCCCACCCATCATCATCTGTCTTGGAGATAAATCAGTCAGCATGTTAAATTGTCAGGATAGGCAGGTATGAGATGGAACATTCTGCTAGAATATGTTAATGGGTGCCAGTTGATCTATAGACAACTGCAGAGGTGCTTGAAGCTGTAGCGGTGCTAAACAGATGGCAAGTGTTCCATGTGTTCCTCATTTCCTCCTAAATTAACAGGGTTCTAGCCATTGATGTCAACACCACCCCTGAAATTTTGGAATTGATCAGATGCAGCTTTCAAAAGTTATCACATTACAGGTAACAGAAATGCCATGAAGCTGAGCATAATGGCTTCACAAGCTCAGCCAAACGGCTGGAAAGCTCTCTTAATGCTTGTTAAAACACAGGCCAATATATTCTATCCTTGTGTTAGCATGCTGGTGTTAAGAGGACTTTCCTATCATATTAAACTAACATGACTGAAAAAACATATCATTTTTGCCAAAGACAGGGTCATTGACTAGAACTGCTCATGTGCTTAAAGTTAAGCATGTGCATAAGTGCTTGCAGGCTGCGGCCTGCACAGAAAAAACATCAAAAGAATGGAGACTGGGTAACAAACAAATGCACTTGTGGTTGAGAGGCACTGTACTTCTAATTAGTGCCATGTTTTAAAACAGATACTCTGTCTTTAAAATGGAGGACTAAAGTTCACAGGCTTCAAGGAAGAAATATGTCTTAATGGGGAAGCCGGAGGAGAGTCCGATACAGCATAAGGGAGCAAATCCTGAAATGGAGGGTGCAGGCATTCATTCTGAACATTCCATTCCAAAAATGTAGTTTTGGTATTTTAACTTGATCCCAGCCAATAAGAAACTTTTACATAAGAATTTTTTAAACAGCTGGCTTTTTAACTTAGAGAGGCTTTGCCAACAGGGACAAACACCACAACGAGAGGTGTTTGCTGAATAGGCATTACTTACTAAGAAAATGAAATGACCTAATTTGTGTTAAAAAGCTGACAACTGTTAACAACAGAATACCTGTTACTGAAAGGCTAAGATTTTTAAAATAGATGGGAGTGACATCCAACAATTAAGATTTCCTTTCTGGACCTCTTTTCATTCCTCTCTACACAGTACCTATACTCCTCTCCCAGCTCCAACTATGAAACCTTTACCACCTCACTTATCCTCCCTTTTGGCCACCCCCTGTATTTCTGGGGTGTGGGAAGAGACAAGCAACAGCAACACCAGCTGCTTACCTACATAGATTCTAGCCTCGACACCTCTCCTCCTCTTCATTTCATTCAGGTTTTTTATCCTCTACTTTTTTTTTTCCACAGTTATTGTCAGCAATTCCTGCTACAATCTTACAAACCATTATAAGCCACGTTACTTTCCCAATGCCGAAAACTTACTAAAAATACCTTCAAAATGAGGTGAGAGATCAGAGACCTCATTACCAACTGAAGCTCCCACAGCAGGTAGAATGTTTGCTTTTAAAACAAATATATCTCAAGAACTAATTTATAAGTATCACTTAATTTACTGTGTGTTGTCCAAAAACAGACTGGTGAGAGGAGGGGACTGAATGTTTCAGTTATTTACCAAAGTCTTTTTGTGGATAATACTAACATGGCTACCACTCTGAAATCTGAAAACAAAGGCTCCCACATAAAGTTTTAAGAAAATGGAGAGAGATAAGATCAGGTTTCATAACAATCTAAAATGAACTCTGAAACAATAAAAGCATCATAGATTCCCTGGTACCCAGACCCTTGTGTCTCAGAGTGAGACTTGCTAGAATTATGTAATGATCAAGTAAAGGTAGTAAAATACATCTAATAAGTAAAATAGTAGCAATATAAAGACAGTCACTTGACATATATGAACTAAAACTTGTTTACTATTAGTTCACATTGAATCCTAACACTTCATTGTGATTCTTAAGTAATTGTATTTGGCATCCATTTAAATTAATTACTCTACAGGACTCAAGCATACTATAGAGTCAATTCATTAAACATCTTGTACTACGGCCAGATCTGAACAAGAATCTTTTGCCAATATTATAACTCTTGATAGGGGAGTGATGTTTGTCCATTTTTACACTAATAAAAGCCTTAGTGTTGACACCATTATGCCAATACAACTTATTTTGTTTGGGGAACTATTGTAAGCTATGCCAGCAAAAGCACGTTATTGCCAGAAGCTGCATCTACCTTTTCTAATGTGGACTGGACCTTAGTGTGTTCTCTCAAATCTTACGTAGTGAAATTCAAGAATATTTTGCTAAGAAATAGTCCTTTTGACAAATAACCTTGCATAGCAAACACAGACGTGATTGTGTGACCTACTAAGTAAAGTTAAAATGTGTCATATACTAAATTTGTATCCAGACTATGTAATGTGTGTGTGATGAAACTCTCTTCATGATTGAAATACAGATTTGATGAGTAACATTAAAAGCTTCAGCTGAAGACAACTGATATTTAAATACTAACTTGAAAATCCACTTTAGAATGTCTTAAATGCTTAATGCTGTTCCAGTGTGGTTGGACAACTGTATTTTATATTCTCACACTATGGATATCACATGGCATTAAACTTTACTTGACAAAAAATAAAATTTATGTAAGTCTGTAACTTTAGAACCATTTCCCTCAAAGCAGCATAAGAAATTAACACTTCATTCTAGCAGTTGCGCTCAGATTTTGGCGGAATTTTAAAACCTATTTTGGGTCTAACTGAATCTACAGGGGACAGAAAGAGGAAAACCAAAGAAGAAAAAAAGCAGAAAACAAAAACGTACAAAGAACATTCTAAGAATTTCCAGGAATATCATGCCAGAACAAGACATATGCAAGAAATGACATCTTGAACACCAAAATAAAATGCTTGTATATATTTCATATTTCTATAAACTAAGTAACTGGCATTAGAATTCCCATTCCTCAGGCTTTCCAACACATTAGGACATAATCACGTACTAATGGCAGATTCAATGCCTTGATTCTTTGACATGAAAAACACACGGAACTAATAGTTACCTAGTAAGATGCAGTTTATGCTAAATTCAAGGGCAAGGCTAGTTGCAACAAAAAACCACTTGACTGGACATGACTGAAAACAAAATCCTGCATTCATCTGTGCACTCCTAGTGGCAACTTAAAGTGGAAGAGAAAGATTTTTTTTTTTATTAAAGCTAATGTTAAAATTATATAATACATAAGTTAAGAACAGTGTCTATATCTGGGCATAGTGCTTTCACAACAGAAAGTTTGTTTTAACAGTCATAAGATGCATATATTTAAAAAGAGATCTGAAGCAGTACAAAAAAATTGCAAAGGTACATTTTGTATGCACATGGCTTTTACTATAAAATTCAACAGGTAATTATTACGTAGTTAATCTAGAAAGTCACATAATGTGGATGATGTAATATCTTTACTGGACCAGCTTCACACAGAAGATCTCTGGGTAAGGTCGAAACCTTGTCTCTCACCAACAGAATTTGATCCAATAAAAGATATTACCTCACTTACCTTATCTTTCTAAAATCCTCAGACAAAACAGCTACAAGGCTGCATACAATTATTATAGTCAGGCATTTGCAGCAGAGCAGACTTCACTGAAGTTTACCTTTGCAAACATTATTTCCAAACGAAACAACGGAAAGGTTTCACTATTAGAGCACTACACTTTTAATTCAACATTTTTTCTAGCAACTAACAAGAAATTAAGGCTCCAGATAACATAAGAGCTGTTTTCCATGAAGAGGGAAAAAAATATAGCTACAAACTCTAGGTCCACCCTGTCCTGCAATCGGAGAAGTAAATTCAAACATGTCTTACCTGCTTAGTTTTCTTTCAACTTCTTTGGTAGCTTTAGCTTCCAATTCTCTGGAACAGAAAAGGATGTTGCTTACCATGTCAACAGAAGAGCAGAACAAATATAATTGGGATGGATTTATAAAGACACACTCATCCCCCTGTGTTGGTTCTTCATGGGAGAGAGGCTAGCAATGATCTCTGAACATTGGTATCCATAGGTTTTTATCATAGGATGGAGGAAGAATAGGAATGGAGCAAAACATACAGACACTAATATATTTTTCCTCACACTCCCTTAAAACCTTTTGTTACGCCACAAAAAAGTGTCTTTTCTATGAAAAAGGGATGAGGAAAAACTGTGCTTAACCTTGTTAACCTAAAAAGAAACAGAAGGCAAGATATGAGCAGCAGGCTAAGCAGAAACCTGACTTTCAATTATTGACAGACAATAATGACTCATGAAGGCAGGAGATCAAACCTCCAACACAGTGGAAAACCAGACCCTGGGCAGAAGATAAAGCCCCAAACATAGTGACCAGTTCCATTCCGGTCAAGCGTTGGATGTACTATATCCCACAGAAACCCAACATCCATTCTTTTTAGACTTTGACAGCACTTGTTTAGCGTGAGAGGATAATGCACTACCAATGCACAGAACCGCGTCTGGAGGCGGCGAGCCAGGCACCGGCTGAGTGGAGGAGCAGAGGAACACGCCTCTCCCCGACCACAGCCCCATCTTCGGTCGGGCTGTGAAGCCCTTCTGAAGCTCTTACGGTTTTAATCAAGTGACACCCCGGCCCCAGCGGGGATGTGTGAACCGAAAGTAACAGCAGCGCAGGCCGAGGGCACCCGCCGTGCAGCCCAGCCCAGGGCTAGGAGGCTGATCGGGACGGTAGCCACCCTCCAGGACCGGCCGGCCAAAGGGGCGCGTCACCCCTCTGCCCCCGTCCCTGCCCGGGGAGAGGCTCTCCAAGCCCACGGTAATACATGAAAACGAGCGTCCCGCTCTGCGCCCTCCCCGCGGCCCCATATCCCCGCCCCCGCTCCGCGGTCTCCCCCAGCGCCTTCCCCACACCCCGGCGCCGCCCGCTCCACGCCCCCCCGGGTTCCCCCCGCTCCGCGGTCTCCCCCAGTGCCCCCCCGCCCAATCCCGGCACCCCCCGCTCCGCGCCCTTCACACTTCCCCGCCTGTCACCTCATGTAGGTAAAGTGCTCGGAGTCCGGCCCGGGATGGCTGTGGCCCGGGCCCGGCGCTGGCTCGGCGGCTCTCTAGGCGGCCTGGGCCCGGCACAGTGGAGCTCGGGGGCCCGGCAGCTGCTGCTGCAGCATCGCCGCCATTTCCTGCCTCCGTCCTAACTTGGCCGGGTCCGGCGCTGGCCCGCCGCACCGGAAGAGAAATCCCGCCGGGCCCATCACTTCCGGGACTCCGAAATCCCCCCCCAACATGGCGCCCTAGCAACCAGGAGGGCAGAAAACTGCCCTTCCCCCGATCCGTAATGGCGGAGGATGCGGCGCAATCATCTCAATACTGCACTAGACAGACTCCACCCCCAAAAGACAGTATAAAATATGGTACATGTGCCACCATGGCAGTCAACATGGACAGGGAAAGTCTCTCTGAATAAGTCAGTTCCTTCAGTCACCATGGGAGTAGTTTTGATCTAATTTCTCAACATTAGAATACTTAAATGACTGGAACTGAACAGAATCTCAATCCATGTCTCACCAATATCAGAGAGAGACAGAGACTATCACTTCCCCGAGCAACCTAGGATAATGCAAAGCAAGTAGCTAGGAGAGTAACACCACACAATTTCCATAAAGTAATTTTTCTGTTATTTTATTTTCTGGACCATGTCAGTGGGCTCAGTTCTGTATAAAACACAGAGAAAGAACACACATTTTGAGGAATCAGTATTAACTTACTAGATAAGCATCAGAAGACAGACAATAGTCTGCAATCCCTCTAAAAATGAAGACTGTAAGGAACAAGAAAGGATTAATATGTTAAGAGACTGCTAATTAAAATGGGAGGTAAAAAATTGAAAAGAAAGCAGCTCACCAGCATGGCCACTATCCACTACTCTCTCTGCATTCAAGTCATTCCTGAAGACTTTTCTGCCACAAATCCTACTACTGACATTATTATTATTATTTATATTTATATTTCAGCTTTGCGAACAGGGCTGCTAACAGAAAGTTTCGTTGGGGAGGTTGGAAGAGGAGTGGGAAGGAGGCAAGGTACACTTTTCATTCTTTAAAACCTTTGAACTAAACTATAATCAAAACTTTCTGATTTAAACAAAAACGCTATAGTTAACCTAGGTAGCTGTAGGAGAGAATGCAGGCAGAAGTCCAGCAGCAGAGTGGGGGCTATCCTGTTTATTGCACTCAACGTGGCATATATGATTACCTGCCGTGTGGTCGGGTGGCGCATGTGTGCATTTGGTGCAAGGAGCTCCTGGCCCTCAGAGACCGTGTACGGGCTTTAGGGGCCAGGGTGGCGGAACTGGAGGAACTAAGGGAGGCAGAGAGGTATGTTGATGAGGCTTTCTGGGACACTGTACATTTGTCCCACCTCCACACAGACAGCCCTGCCCTGTTGAGGAGGATGAAAGGCCCAGGGAAGGAGTGCAGTCAATAGGAGCAGAGGGAAATCTTTCCATATTTGGGACCCTCCTTCCAGATGGTGTTGGAGTATCCTTTTGCACTGACGTTACCTCTCCGGGGGAGGGAACTCCAGTCATTAGGAAAAAGCAGGTGTTAGTAATGGGTTTGTGATGACCGAGAGAACTGTATGATGACTTGCCTGCCTGGTGCGAAGGTTGTGGATCTCTCGAGGCATCTATTCTAGATAGACTTATGAGTAGTGCTGGGGAGGAGCCAGTGGTTGTGGTACACGTAGGTACCAATGACATAGGGAAGGGTAGGCGAGACGGCCTGGAGGCCAATTTTAGGCTGCGAGGAAAGAGACTGAAATCCAGGACCTCTATGGCCAAATTCATCTAATTTTAATTGCACTGACTTCAGTGGAGTTACCTCAAAAATGAGTTTAGGCAAATGAAGCTAGTCAAAGGGATTAAGGGGAATAAAAGGAGGGAGAGAACTAGAAAACAGTAATGCCCAGAGAGGATTGGGGTTATAGGAGATAGCAAATCAGAAGCTTGCAATGCAATGCAATTTTTGATTGCATTCTCAAAGGCATCATGTTAGGGCACACACACTTTTTTTTTTTTTTTTTTTTAACAAATAACAAAGTGTCCTGCTGTGTTTCTAACCCAGAACACTGAAGCAATGAGAATCTGAAAATTAAGCTATGAAAAAAAAAAGGAATGATTTGATTTTCATCATCCAAACCCAGAAAACATAGGAAGGAAACAAAGAGCATAAATAACAGCAGGAAACAGATTTGTGATTTAATATTTATATTCTATTACTGTAGTGCCTAGTGGCCCATTGTACAAACACATAGGAAGATAGTTTCCCTTCCCCAAATGGATTATAAATCAAGAGCCCTGATCATACAAGTTATTCTGTATAAGCAGACCCCAAATAGGTAGTAGCCCCGTAGATTTCAGAGGTCCATTCAGACATCATATCTCCTAGGTTCAAGGCCCAGGAAGACAAGTGATATATGGATGATGGGAAAGAACAAAACAATCAAATATACATAGTTTTTGTTTATATATAAAATTACAGTTAAAAAGCTTAAAGTTTTTGCCAACTAGCCTTTTCTACCCAGCATTAACTGACTGATTTTCTACAGACATTGCAGATTCTGGGGAGATTTTTTTCAATGTTTAAAATGTCCTTTTAGCAATCTAAGGTGTTAATCCTGACATCTGAGGAAATGGGTTTGTTTACAATGTTAATTTTAAGCTAACTGTGTCCTTTTAACACACACTGGGACATTAATATGATTAATTTCTAACTATTTTTCAAACTTGTACAGATAATTTTTATGTTTACATCTGTTTAGTTAGTGTAAAAAACTAGTAAGGTTTCAATATCTGATCAGTGACACCACACAAGGACATAGACACAATATTGCCATGGACGCATATCAGGGGTAGGCAACCTATGGCATGTGTGCCAAAAGCGGCACGCAAGCTGATTTTCAGTGTCACTCACACTGCCTGGGTCCTGGCCACCGGTCTGAGGGGCTCTGCATTTTAATTTTAAATGAAGCTCCTTAAACATTTTAAAAACCTTATTTACTTTATATACAACAATAAATTAAATAACTAAAAACATGAACATGTATTACTGGCATGCGAAACCTTACATTAGAGTGAATAAATGAAGGCTCGGCACACCGCTTTTGAAAGGTTGCTTACCCCTGGCATATATAATAAATAGTGAGAATAGGCTTTCACCCAAAAGAAGCTAAAGGGGAAAGGATTTAGTGCTGTACCTGACAGACTCACAGTGAGGATGTAACATATTTGTAGTTACATCTCTACAAACCAATCTTTTTTTCCTTTATGTGTTCAGATACATGAGCCTACTACACCTGCTGTCCTGCACGTTTGCTGGAGTATTTTGGTGCATGCCAGGTTGACTATCAGCAGTTCCTGTGTTTAGCTCTGAAGTATTACTTCAAACTAGCCTAGGAGTTTGAACAGTTACTGTTCAAGGAAACAATTATTCTTGTACATGCCTTCAGTGCTATTCAGGAATTGATTTTTTTCCCTAAACTCTTCTACTGTTAACATGGAAATAAGCACAGAGTTTCATCTATGCTATCACAGGAGATTGTGAGAAAAGAGAATGAAGGCAGCTAGGTGGTTGTTTTGTTGGTGAAGGAAAAAACCTCTTGCAGAACTGTCATGAACATTTACCAGCCCAGCTGTAAAGTCTTTTCATTTGGCTTTTAACTTCATCACAGGTACTAATGAAAAATTAAAACTATTTTAGTCACCTCTCAAAAATCTGACTCACCTGGACTAGCGAGCAAGCTGACTGTCACATATATTTTGACCCCCAATTGTCCTCAGACATCTGCTGGAATATAGCCTGTCTTGCTGGTACAGTGAATGGGTGCAATATATGGCTGCTAAAGAAACCTTATGTTATTAAAGCCAAGCATTTACAACAAATCATTATAGATTGGAAAGGGGTCGTTTCATCCTGTTCCTACATACTAAATAATATAACTTGGATTTCTGTGCAGTGGAAAACACACATACACACAAAGAAATTGTGTCATGTTTCGCTTACTTAAATAGGCATTGACAACCTAAAATCAATTTCTTTGTTACCAACAGTAGCTTGGAAGCTTCTAAGTGAAATCTCCTTTGAGATTAATTTTTCCTCAAATATAAAAGCTGTTTGGGGTTTATGTACATGTAAAGCTGTGTAACTGAAGGCGATCCTTTGTTGACATTTCTGTTCCACTTCCTGTTACTATGCCTCGTTCCCCACACCCCCATTTCATCCACTCTTGAAAGGGATATTATTGGAGGCAACAGAACTGCTGCTAAGTCTGTTTTCAGGTGTGAAGGCTAATAAATGTATTATGCACTCTAGTTATGTCTTGTTACTATCTGAATCATGGCACTGTCAATAAAAATCATAGCCAAGGTCTGTAGGTTTCTCAATTTGTTTAGACTGCTCTAATTTTACGCATACACATGGTCCCAGGAAGTGGTCCTCTATTCAGCAGTTGCTTCCATTCAGCCCCTAAATACCAAGGCTCAGTTATACACCCTCAGTGGACCTATCTACTCCACTAACTAACCCTTTTTTCACTCACCGCCCCCTCCATCTTCTGATCCCATATCTTCCAATTCCAAAGTCTCATTTCCCTGCAACTCAGAGAGCCAATTTTGCAATTTTAGAATACCAGAAAACTAGCCTTGTGACAAAATTGCAAAATTCAAGCTAGGTGACAAACCTTGAGTAGGGAGTCTCTTCATGGGGGAGCACAAGGAAGTGAGAATTCACCTGCCAAAAAGTAGAGCCAGCAATTGTGGCAGTATTCATAGAGCACTATATGGCAACAGGATGCAAGCAGCACCAAGTGGTCATGCACCCTATTTATTTCATTTTGTTTCATATCTTGCCAATGATGTAGACAAAGCCAAAATAGGATGCTGAGCTTCATATCAGTAGATGTTGTACTCTGAATACAGGATTTCATCAATTCGGCCATAAATAGGGGAGTGATTGTGGATCATGCATGGAAGGGCAGCACAGCCCCAACACTAACCCGTATCTACAATGGGCAACATCTTCTACCGCTTTCCTTGCAGAAATATCTGGGTTAGAAACAGAGGAACTCCATGAGGATTTTTTCCCCAAAGCAATTCTGCTGCTGCCACTCCAACCAAAGTGCTGGTGCAGGCTTAGCAAGAGATAGGCCAGGTGCTCTGGGTTTCTTTAATGCTCGCTCTTGTTTTGGGCCCCAAGAAGAATGTAAAAGCAAGGTTGTCCTGTTCAATTCTATCTTGGATCAAGTCTACTCAGTATTTGCCATCTGTCCTTAGTTCCATAAGAAGGGCCATACTGGTCCATCTAGCCCAGTATCCTGTCTTCCAACAGTGGCCGGTGCTAGGTACGTCAGAGGGAATGAACAGAACAGAGCAATTATTGAGTGATCCATCCCCGTCATCCAGTCCCAGCTTCTCACAGTCAGAGGTTTAGGGATACTTAGAGCATGAGGTTATGTCCCTGAACATCTTGGCTACTAGGCATCAAGGGACCTATTTTCCGTGAACTCATCTAATTCTTTTTTTGAACCCAGTTCAAGTTTTGGCCTTCACAACATCCCCTGGCAATTAATTCCACAGATTAATTGTCTGCTGTGTAAGGAGGACTTCCTTATGTTTGTTTTACACCTGCTGCCTATTAATTTCATATGATGACCCCCTGGTTCTTGTGTTAGGTGAAGGGGTAAATAACACTTCTCTATTCACTTTCTACATACCATTCATGATTTTATAGACCTCCCCTGCATCACATTTTCTTTTAGTCACCTCTTTTCCAAGATGAACAGTCTTTTTAATCTTTCCTAATATGGAAGCTGTCCAATATCCTTGACCATTTTTGTTGCTATTTTCTATATCTTTTCCAATTCTAATGTATCTTTTTTGAAATAGGGCAACCCAAACTGCATGCAGTATTCAAGACGTGGGCATACCATGGATTTATATAGTGGCATTATGATATTTTCTGTCCTATTATCTATCCTTTTCACAATGGGTTCCTAATTTGAAATAGCAGAAGTGCTGTGTGTGCTATGTAACCTATAGCTTAAATCAGTCTCTGTACCAGGTTGCTGGAGGAGCACTAATAGGATGGTCATGGGCCCCTAAGACAACTAGGCCTTCTAGGCATGACAATACTACAAATAGTTACTAATAGTGGGAACTTCTATCCAGGGGTGCAGATCCTGCTCCATGAGTTCAGGCACTTGCCCGGTATGGATCATTTAATGTTACACTTTCACCATTAATTGAACGTGGCCTTTTGGTCACTACTCCCTCCACACACTTTTTCTTAGCCCCTGCCTCGCACTGCAATTCAGCTGCCACCCAAACCCATTGTGTGTGACCTGACATCCTGATAGAGACAGATGCTTCCTTCCTTCTGGAACTACCTGTGTAACTTTCTCCTTAATTAGGATGTTCACATAATGCGACCAACAACAAAAAGAAAAGGGAAAGAAAGAAAAATGCAGAAGATAAAGAAATGTTCTGACTAAAAATAGTTAAAAACAAGCTGGCACCATTTCAATGTTTCCTACTCCCCCTCCTCCTTTCCCTATATCTGCAATTTGCTGTCAAGTCTTCATACAAAATGAGGGCTTCAGTGTGAAATTGTAAAGCCGACATGTTAGAAAATACTTTCTGCCTAATGTCTGGGGAAAATAAAGTGAGAGGCTCCTTTTATAAGTCAATGTGAGAAGTGCAGGCCTGGGAATGTGGTGAATTTGCAGTCAATAACCCTTTGCAACTTGTTACATTCAGCATCATTACATAGAATGAAGAAGCTTTCATGAGCAAAACAGATTGTTTTCAAAATTGCACTTGATTTAAATAATCCAAATTAGCTGATCTGACAGACAGGGGGAAACAGTCTTCTTGTTAACACACAGAGGCTGTGTCTTACTCTACACCAACCCTCCTTTTCCAGATCACTGTAGAGCTTTTTATTTACAGTAATTATGTTTAGAGCATATTAAAATAGTCTTATCCTTGTGCTAATGGCTTATCATACAGGGACCAATCAGACAATCTTTACTTATACAAGTAATTCTTACTCACACAAGCAGTCCCAGTGAAGTCAACTGGACTTCTTGCATAAGCAAGGATTACTTTAATCTTTGTAGGATCCTTAACCAGGAAGAGAAAAAAAAAGTATGACAGATTTTGAAGTTGCGAACAAAAAGGATTTGGCTTCTCCTCCAGCAAGAGCTGGAACGCAGCCAAAAAGAGCAAAATCTCATCCTAGGACTTGCGATTAAACAGCCTATTTCACAGGCCGCAATAACAAACAGCCATTAGATCTGTGCTCAGGAAAAGAAAATTCACTGCCTAGCCTCCAGGCTTCACTTGCATTTCCAGCTTTATCACCGTTACACAGGGTGATCAGAGTCAGGAGAGCAGCAATAGAGGTTATTAAATGATCATTTCATCCTATACTTTAAATCTGCAAAAAAATAATACAAGAGAAAGAAAGAATTTCCCTGTGGAAGCTGACCCAACTTGCTTCTCCTGATCTGCATTTGGGAAAGCTGTCAGATGTAAAATGGAATTGCTGAGCCTAAATTTCACTCTGCATCCAGCCAATTATTCCTCTCTCACATCCCCTGGTCTCCAAAGTGGTGCAGTGAAATAGACATTTCCAATCTTCCTTTATTTATCAGGGTTCCATTACACTTCCAGAGAAATATCACATGGATGTGTTCATTTTTTTTTCCTTTTTGCAGCTTCCACCAGTCTGCACTACCCAGTCTTCAGTGATCAGTTTTTCCATTGACTTCAACTGGCTTTGGATCAGGTTTTCAGGGTATGTCTACGCTGCAATAAAACACCCACAGCTGGCTGGTGTCAGCTGACTGGGGCTTGCAAGACTATTAAATTGCAGCAGAGACATTCGGGCTTGGGCTGGAGCCTGCACTCTGGGGCTCTTCCCCCCTCATGGAGTCTGGACATCCACCACACAATGCTGTGCAGCACAGTGGTACACCGTGGCTGCCAGCAAAGTGTCACCAGCCTTTATAGAGAAGCTTGGTCCCAGCAGAGCATGCAGCATTAGTAGCATAGATGGAGGAGGTCTAGCTAGGTCCAGGTGGAGGATGCACATCCAACTTGGCCCAGATGGTCCACTCCAGTTGTTAGGATTGCTGCTTATGTTTGTTCAGATTCTCTTACACCATTGTCTATTGAAGATAAATCCCTTTATAATCAATGGCTATTTAATGACTTACTCCATGGCACCACTGTTCAGCACAGCTAGATTACTTGCAGAGTTGGCCCATTTACTTTTGCATTCCTGTACAGTAGTAATACACACTATTTTTATTCTGCCACAAACTGTTTTCTTGTGCACCAGCAATACTTTGTGTTGCAGGAGTTCAAAAGGATAGTAGGCTGGTGAGTTCTTGAATGATACAGAATCAGATGTGGAGCTAGAGCAGGTTTTGTTGAATAGTTACACACACTACAGCAGGTGTTTTGACACTAATTACCTCCTGTGACTGTCCCAGGCTGGAGAGGCATTCTACAGCGAAGTGTCTTTGCCTTTAGGCAGGCAATGTGGTTTAACAATTAAAACACAAGACCACAAAGTCACTACTCCTGAATTCTGTTCCTGCCTGTGGGACCTTGTAGGGCCTTGTGAAAGTCATTTACCTTCTGAGTCTCAGCTTCCAGCAGGTATTAAAGGACACAGAGTATGAGACTTAATTTATTAATGCTTGTAAAGAGCACTGAATGTGCTGCAGAAAAGTTTTCTAAAATAGAAGTTTCATAAAATAAGTAGCACTTCCTCAGATACATACTTAAAATAATTCTCAACATTCAGACACCCAAAAGCTAATATCAGCCTTAGGAGAATGATTCTAACACAGACTATGCAAAATCCAAGATCTCTCTGGTCCCATTGATCTGGTGTGTCTCACCCACACCCGCAGAAATCCAAAGGGACTTTTCCCAGATGCCGAAGGCAGTGGCCAAAATGTGAAACTCAAATACAGCAGCTGGTTTTAGACCTCTACTGAATGGGAGGATTTTGCATTGTAGGGCTTTTGAATTCCTGTGGTATGGATAATTTATTACCCAGTCACAGAATAATATAACTCTTTCAGGGCAGCATGCAAGAGTATCAAGACGCACGCTGCTGTAGCATATCCTCATTTGAATGTATTAATAGTCCAGGAATAATCTGATATTGTACATCTTCCACAGCATATATGAATCAGTCATGAAGCTCTGTGATGGGAGAGGGTGGGCTGTGAAGAATAACTGCAATCACTTGTGTTATTTGTAGTAGCAATGTACTGTAGAAACAAATGCACTCAGGAGCAAAAAGGAGACATTTCTGTGAACAATTATTTATATTTAAGAACTGCCTCTAATCCTCCTTCTTTGAAATGGTTTCCTGTACTGGGCATGTACATATTCAAAATGAGTGGCTTTGTTAAGATGACCCAACCCCCCTGCACTTTCTTTTCTCACTCCTCCATCCACAAAAGTGAGCTATTTGCATGAAGAAACTCAGGAAAATGACCCCCTGCAGCTCTGCTGTTCCCAGCCTTTCCAAACCAGGGGATTTGTTTGTCCCCATCTGGAGGATGCATTAGATCATTTGCAAACTATGCCGAATCCTGGCAGTTAGTCTTGGTCATCACTAAAAACAGAATCACAAGAACAGGCCCACAGCATTCCTGTGCACGCCTGATACGTCAATGGCTTGCTACTGCCTCGCTTTCTATTCTAGACTTTTCAAATCCCTCACTGTTGTGCTTGCCAGAGCAACTCCACCAGGACAGCAACAGTTCCCTCTTGTAGGAAATTCTATCATCTCTACTTGCCATGAAAAAAAAAAAAAAAAAAAAGAGGACAGAGCTAAACAAGGTTTCAAATACAAAACCTAAAAAATGTTGTATACCTTTAGTTGTGAAGGAAGCCATCCAACTCTGACAGCACAGCAGCAAGAAGTTACATTTATACAGAACATTTCCTCTCAAAGTGCCTTACGATCTTTCTGCTCCCAGGAATCACTTTACTCATGACCACACTCCAACAGCAGTCTAGCAGAGCACCACTGCACAGCAGGTTAAGACAAGAAGCGAGCAAAATAATGTATTCACTTGAATTACCAGGGAACCTGAGGAGACATAGTGTGGGAGGTCATATCCTTTAGTGGACCAACATCTGTTGGTGAGAGAAACAAGCTTTCGAGACACACAGGGTACGTCTACCCAGCAACTCAGGCTGCAGGGCTGTTTCTTTGCTGTGTAGATGCGTAGGCTCACTCTGGAGCATGGGCTCTAGGATCCTACGAGGCGGGAGGATCCCAGGGCTTCTGCTCCAGCCTTACATAGCAAAAACCTACAGTCCTGCAGCCAGAGCCCCAGGAGCCTGAGTCAGTGGCCCGGCCAGCCATGGGTTTTTCTTTTGCTCTGTAGACAGACCCATAGAGCGATATTACCTCACCTGCCTGGTCTCTCCACTATCTTGGGACCAACTACATTCCACACAAGGAATTTAAGGAGGCACAATACGATTTCTTAAACTATAATTTGGTCAAGACACGTGGCTTTACCCCTCGACTCCAGCAGCAAGTGCCAAGGGATCTTTAGCGATCACATTCACCGTGGGGAGGGCCTTGGTTTTACGTCTTCTCCTACTGCTGTAATAAAACACTTCACAGATTGGCTGAGAATTCGAGAAATGAAATCTCTGTCCTCCTACAGCTGCATCCCCCCTCCACAACCAGAAGAGAACAGAACAATGATCGCCCCACAATGTAAGTGGCCCCAGGAGCAAGCAGTTTCCCTCTTTCCTGCTCCCCATTGCTCTGAGCCCCAGTGAAGTGAAGGCTAAAGAAAGCTTATTGCAGAACCTCCAACCTGCTAATGGCTCTGCCAGCTAGGAGGGAGGAGAGGTACATCACAGTCCCAGACTGCCCTTTCAGCCTTATTGGCCTGGGAACTGGGCAGGGACTGGGTGGTTTGGGCTTTGTTCCAAGTCCAGAGCTTTGGTGTCTGCACTAGCCTGGGCTCCTGCCATTGGTTTGGCTACTTGTTTTGCAGTAGCATAATGCAACCCGAACATTTGGCATACTTGTTCTGCACTTTGTACCATGGGCATATGTAAATCCGATTCCTCTCTGGCCGAGAGAATCCCCGGCACCCAGCGCATGAACAAGCTGCATCATGCCACAGGAATTCTACAAATCCGAGAGTAAACATGCACGTGGCTATATGTACATTTTAATGATCAACTCCGTTTGGGAGACATGACAGGCGGGTTTGCATCAGAATCATTGAAAAGAGAAGAAGGTGGGCACTGGTTAGGACATGGGAATACTTTCCCAGTGATCCTGATTTAACCCTCTTCTGCTCATTCCTCAAACCATTGCAGTTTCTTTTGCAAGGTCAGGAGCCTGTCTAAGTTCCTGCTGAGCTCTGGCAGTCCGGGTCACTCGCTGGCCTAGCTCTCCCTGATTCTCAGCCAGGTCTCTCAAGACAGAAAGCAGAGAGGATGGGAAACCCATTACTGTGGTATCATTTCTTCCATCCTTTTGCTGCCAAGCTCTCTCCCTGGTTCAGTGATGCTTGTGTCTGAGGGCATGCCGCTGCCAGTGCTGTTCTGCTTCTCATCAATGCTCAGAGGAGGCTTCCTCTGACTAGGGATGGATTGTAGGCCCAAATCTTTTTAGTTTCACAATCTCCATCCTTTTTTCTTCCCCTCATCTCTGATGTTTTGCTCTAGAGGGAGCGGACGCTCAGTGACTGTCCTAGTCAGCCACTGGTGCAGAGCAAGTCCCCAAAGCTGCCTCCTTGCACCTCAGAAGAGCGAGGGTTCTCACCGCCACAAAGCAGACGTCAGCCTCGGAGCCGTTTCAGGAGCAAGGACTTCAGATCTAGGATACCCAGGACCACTCTGGCAACATGCCAGGAGTCCAAGGGCCCCCATCTGCTGAGACTCAAACTTGCCTCAAGAGAGGAAGAAAAATGGCTTGTTTGGAGCTCACTGGCAAGTAAAATCCCCCACAGCTGCTCAGTGTTTGCCTTCCTCTGTCACCATAGTGGGAAGGTCAGACACAGGCAAGCAAAGGGGGAAGATGGGAGCATGAGGCATCGTCCGGTCTCTGCTTTCCTCTTCAGGTGATTTCTCCGCTGTCCAAGGAAGGGGGGCTTGGGGTGTCAGTGTTGGGTTTCTCAGGCAGTCGATGGGCATGGACAAGGTTGCTCCCAAAATGAAAAGTCTGAGTGTGAAATGAATTTCCAAAGATAAATAGATAGCAGGAAAGTGAAACAAGTCTCCCCCCACCACTCCCTGATGCACTGCATCTGATGCAGAATTCATGTTAACGAGATTCTCCTAGTGGGCTGAGCTGCTAGCCAGGGTATTTCCTCCCACTGGGGAGCTCAGGTAAAAACCAGCTCCACTGAACAAACAGGCTACAGTTGTGGGAGAAGAAACAAAAGCAAGGAAACAAAGTGTTCTCAGCCTGATTAAATCACATACATTTCTGACTAGCCATTTTGCCAATAAAACAAAGGCTGCTTTGAAATGGATGCCTGGTCTGGCCGTCTGCCAAGGCTTAACAGAAGACAAAGGAGCAGAATACAAATGCAGAGCTGGGAAGTGGCAAGCAAAGCATGATGCCTCTGCAGAAGGGAATGCACGTTGCCATGGAGACTAAGAAGGCCAAACCAGAGAGAAAAGAAAGCTACACTCAGGTTGGACTCAAACCCAGAAAAGCCAAGAAATGCAGGCCAGAGCACTGTGCGATCTGTCCCCAAGTCCAGCCGTGGGCTCCCCACAGTGCTGATGGGCAAGTGGAGAAGTGGGACCGAACCTCATCTTTTCTGCTGGCAGTGCAGGATGGCGTATCAGCCTGGGTGTGGACAGTCCTGGCCTTGCGGGGCTGGAGACAAACACAGTTCTTTGACAATGCCTGTGTCTGTGGTTTTAGCAGAAATATGAAGATACGTTTCCTAAGAGCACAGAGCATGAGGCACCAGTGTGGCGCACTGTTCCCTTTTGTAATGCAAAGGCATGGGTGAGATGGGGAAGTGCCCCGATACCACAACGAAACCCAGCAAGGATGGCCGAACACCCCATGCGTAGACAGAATCCTTGAGAAAGTAGTGACCTCATGTGATATCTGCCAACATCCTGCATGCTTCAGGACCAGACCAGTCACGAGACAACCCTAGGGACACTAAAAGGTGGTGGTGACATGGCAGCAAATACAGGCCATCTCCCAATGCTCCTACTACCTGATCTCATTGCAGCTTTTGACACAGCCAAGCTCCTGGTGCTGCTGATCCACGTGCGTGAAATGGTGGAAATGCAGCGGGATATAGAACAGTGGCTCGGTGAGGGTGCGGTGGAGGATAACTGCTCCTGTTCTCCAAAAGCATTCATCTGTCCAGTCCCACTGGTCTATCCTGTCCCCGCTCCTCTTCAATAGCTATACAAGACCACTCTGGGAGGTGTTTCCAATGCTACCAGTACTTGCTGTAATGAGCCAATGACACCCACTTGAGCAACTCATTTCTCAGAGACCCAACCAACACCATCACTAGCAGGACACAATGCTTAGAGGAGATCAACACCTGAATAGAAAGCAGCTGGGTCAAACTAGATCTAAACAAGGCCAAAGATGCCAGCTGGAAGAGGGAATGCTTCCAAGAAGCAGCCCTTCCATACAAGACATCTGCCCCAGTTCTCCAAAGTGAAGCAAAGCCTAAGAATTGTGCTCCATCATCACTAAGCCTAGATGACCTGGTAGTGAAAAAAGCCTTCTTCTAGTTGCAACTTCACTCCCCTCACAGCTCCTGGTCCATGCACTCATCACTTCTCAGCTGGATTCCTGTAACTCTCTGTATCTAGGGAGGAACATGGAAACAGTGCAGAAGCTCCTGGTCAAAAAGAATAGAGCAGCTTAGTTTCTCATTAGGAAAAGCCATTGTGAGCACATCCCTCCCGGGCTCCAGTCCTTTCAGTGGCTTCCAGCCCAAGCCCTGTCCTGATCTTCAAAACCATCAGTGGGTTGGGACCCAGATCCATCAGCAACTGTCTTGCCACCCGTGACCTACCAGACAGCTGTGCTCTTCTGGGATGCTGCAGCTGATATAGCCCAGGATGAAGTGCAAGGAAGCCAGATATAAAGCATTTTCAGTCAGGGGGAGGGGAGGTTGTCCAGGGGACAGTTTTCCAAGGAGTTTAGACTAATCCAGGGCATGCTGCAAGACTTTCCTGTTTGATAGACCTGTCCCATTATAACTGTGAGGTATATTATGGTCTCTGGTCACAACTGGGGCCTTATTGTACTAGGCACAGTACACACACACAGGTAGATGTGGTCACTGCCCCAAAGGAGCTTCCTGTACCAACATACAAGTAACGTAAGAAAGGTGCTAGGGAGGCAGATAATCAAATTTATGTGATTTAAAAAAAATCATATGTACATTAGCTATTTATTTTAGCTGCAGAAGTATTAACAAACAATTCCACTCCATGTATCTGAAGAAGTGGGTTTTTACCCACGAAAGTTTATGCCCAAATAAATCTGTTAGTCTTTAAGATGCTGGTCTCTGTGTTACACAGCTACCCCTCCGGTACTTGATTATATAAGTATGGGCTCTTCCCACCTGCCCCAAAAAAGCACTGATTACACTTTGGCTGGTTACTTGCAGGCATACCGGCAGAAGATGAAATGGGCAGTATCTTTATGGGTTAATTGAGGGAGAATGTCCCAAGAAGGGGAAGTGTGGAAGGAAGGCGGCAGATTTTTTATTTATATCCCCCACAGGCCTTCCTTAGACAGGTAAAGGAGAAGTTCAGAAGACTCCATGAATTCTACTAGGGGTCTAATGGAAGTGCCTTGAAGATCTCTCCTCCATTAATCATCCCTATGTAGCCAGCGATTTGAGTTTATTGTGTGATGTTATGATTAACTAACGTTATGTCGTACATAATTATTGTATGCTAAACAAAGTAGAGTGGTAGGATTGTAGAACTATAAGATTGATCAGTAATCAGAAGGGATAAGTATGTATTAGGTATCTAAGTAAGTAAGGCTGAAATGCAAGGCCTGCAGGCTGTGACCTATAAGATTTTAGCTTAGGCATACTAGCCCATTGGCTTAAAAAAGGCTTAACATAAGTAAGTGACCAAAGAATTACCCTATGCCACAAGTTTACAGGAAAACATGTACCAGTGGATGATATTGCAAAAAATTAACAGTAATTACAAAATAATCACATTTTTCTAACACATCCCTAATTGCAGGGTGCACTATGTGCATAAATGCTAATAAGGTATAGTCAAAAATCACATTTAAAAAAAAAAAAAAAAAAAAAAAAAGAGTGCCCAAATTAGGAAACTTGAGTTCCTTACATGACAACACTAGAAGAAACCATTCCTCTACTGATGATCAGTTGGCCAGGCAGCCATCAGACCTTAAGAATATCATTAAGGATGTAAAGTATCAGAGGGTAGCCATGTTAGTCTGTATCCACAAAAACAACAACGAGTCTGGTGGCACCTTAAAGACTGACAGATTTAAGTATGACTATATTTGGAACTTTTGCATAGGTCTTTAATGAATTTCTATATGCATGGGTAATCAAAACTTTAACTGTAGCTTTAATAAAACTTATGAAACAGACTAGACCTTGTACTTGTGAAATGTTTGTGTGGTCACTGCCCTTGGTCTTTACGTGCTTCTAGAGACTCTAAATCTGAAGCAAGTAGCAAAGGTGACTTTCACTCCGCTGGAGGTTGAAACTGTAGCTACCAGAGCTGAACCCACAGTGTTGTAATACAACATTACCAAATTCACTTTGCATAAAATAAAAGGCTACACCTTCTATCAAAGGCATCTGCTGTCAAACTGTCAAGTCAGCCCATCTCCCCCGCTGCCACTCTGGGCTACCTAGGACAGCTGTGTGCCAGCTACTGAGGGGAGATTTGCGACTGACAGAACTTGCACAGAAGCCAGACCATGATTATGGAACTTACCTCTGTAAAGAAATAAGAATGAGCACCACTCCTCCACTGCATTCAAATACCCACCCTTTTTTCTCCTCCCCACAACAGCCTCCTTCTTCTCAAAAGTTCATTCACTTGAAATAAATGACTGAAGAAAAGCCCCCCCACACTGCTCCTCTGTCAGGCCAGGAGGAGACAACGCTGTCATTTTTTAAGCGATGGGAGGCACTCAAGTACTACAACGATGAAGGCCATATAAATAGCTAGAAAGATAGATTAGACAGAACAGGACAGAGCATATTGTCAGCACACAACAAATAATAAATTAAGAACCAGAATCCCTAGGCAGGCACTTTCCTAATAAACGACATTTTGATCTCTAGCTTTAACAGCTTCTTCCAAACCACCATGCATTGGAATTAGGAAAATGAAACACAATAACCTGTCCTGTCAGCCCTTAGAAGGCTCATACAGGGACAATATAAATATGCAAATAGCAGTTAGAAATTTACTGTGAATGCAAGGAAGTCATTCCCCACTGAAAATTACTTGGCAACTTCACTACTTAAAAAAAAACAACAACTAATTTTCTGTTTTCCACTTTAAACAACTAGCATTCCCTACCCCCAAAACATTTCCCCCTGAGAAAGCTGTCCTGGAGTTAGAAGGGCACAGAAACCATCCCAGCTCAGCACACTGCGTTTGCTCTTTATTTGTATGGTGGAGCTTTAAAAAACAACAACAATAAGCTCACCAGATTGTTTTTTCATGGGTTAAATATAATTAGCACCTACTAGCTGGCTGAGATCTCAGCCTAGAGTATATTTTCTGGTTGGGTTGAATAAACATTACTCTCCAAAATGCTCTCAGACCCATCACAGTTTTCCTGCTGGTGGTGATATAATTTGATTACAACAACAGTCAGGCTGGAAAAGGTTCTATCCCCACCAAATCAATTAGCAAACACCTTCCGCCTGCCACCTCAATGCAAGCCAAGAGCCTGTGATCGGTAATCTCTGGGACTCATTTATCCTCATGTAGCAATCAAAACTTAATTTATCTTATTTTAATTAAAGCTAAAATATTCAGCAGCCTCCAATTCCTCTCATTGCTTTGCAGGGGGAAAAAGAAATACCACAGCGGAATGAAGCAACATGATAAAAAGAAAAGCTTTTGAAATAAATATATGCCAGTTCTGTTGGCTTTTTATTTAATATCTAGCCCTCTTCTTAAAAGAAATAATTAAGTTTCAAAACCTCCCTTCCTTGTTCAGAGAGCTGCCTCTTTCTACATTAATGCTATTTGCATGCACCATCTCCTCCTATCCCTCAATAATTTAAACCTTCATTTTTTATTCACTCAGTTGTCAGATTCATTTACATATCATATATCTATATTTAAGACAAAGTTCACATGCTTTTTTTTTTTTTTTTGGACAGGAAATAGATTTCCCTTCTAATTTAACAGCATCTCAAGGTAAGGACTGGCTGTGTGACGAGAACATTACTTACATTTGTGCTAGTTACTGCGGATGCTGAAATGGTCTCGTTAGGAGCCAGAACCGTTGACCTGGCCTCCACAACTTTCTGAGGCCGGTCCTCTATTTTCACTTTCTACACAGGAGTCTAGCTACAGATGCATTTATTTTCTTTGTGCAGGGTAAAAGAAAACTGCACCATTATCACATCCTCTCACTCACAGGGGGAATGGGAGAACTTGTTCGATGAAGAACTGCCCAAGCTCAAACTAATCCCTTTCCTGTGGTTTGGAAACTGTGGCTTCATTTTTACCTACCTGGTTCCAGTCAATGATGGAAACAGAACTGTAACTCTAGGAGAGAAGCCACTGCTTCAGTACTGCAGGAAGCAAAAGGGCCCTGAAATGTATGATTCTTATAAAACCCCATACCGTGATAACCTCGGGCCAATCATGCAAATGTAAGAGATTCAGATAGTTTGGAACATCTTATGCTGGGATCTCTTGACTCCTTTAGCAAATACAGTTGAAAGGTCCTATGTGATCCACACCAAGCTGAAGTGAGTTCAGTTAGGTGTGGCCCAAGAGAAGCCTCATGGCTGGTTTGCAGGTGGAATCATGCGCAAACAAGCAGACAGCTAAAGAACCAAATGTCTATTCTGCAGGACAGCTGATCTCCAAGGACAGGAGATACTGATGAGTATAACTCACCTGGCTGAAGATCTCATGCAGGTGGTCTGCAGTCTATGGAGAGTTTGCATCTGCTCAGTCTCAGTGGGGGACCAGACTGGTGTGCATGTGTGTGTTAGGTTTCTTTGACTGTACCTGGCATTGTCATTCGCTAAGCATGTAAACACAAACACTCAGTATCTGAACAGCTGACATTGTGACACCTACTATTAAGAAAGAATCTGGCACATAACTGTGTTGGGGGGGTGGGGCATGCTAGAGCCCAGGGCATTTGGATTACATCTGACATTTCTGACCAGGCTCCCTCTCCAATGGGCAGTCTGCCAACCCCTGGAGGGACTAGCAAGGCCTTTAAGAATGAAAAGGGAAATGAAAGAGAGAGTGCAGCATACCAGGCCCAAACAGTGAAAGACGAAGTGATCTATCATGGCATTAAAGTGTCGCCAAGCAGCAAGTCACATGTCAGGCCCACAATTAACTGCGACATCCACTGAGACGCTTAGATATGAAGCCACACTAGGGACATGGTATTTGAGCCAAGCTGAGCTGCTGCTATGGCAGGGAGGGGCAAAACAAGAGAAAGAGAGAATGGTGATCCAGACCAGGAGGGGAGGAGAGAAGGACCCTTCACAACTTCAGGTGCTTTAAAGATTTAATTGACTCTCTGTGATTAAGTGAAAGGTCACTGCTCAGTGCACAGAGAGGCAACAATGGCTACCAGAGGATTGGATCCCACCCTTGGGGCCATATGTATGGTCATGTACATTTGTTAAAGGGGCTGTAGATTTCCTATTCTTCATCCTCTATGGCTCAGCACCACTACACAGATCTTACTGTGCAGCAGTGCTGCAAGACAGGCACCCCCTAAATCTTCACTCTGCTCTGAGCTTCAGCCTTAGTTCAAGATGTGTGTGCGCTGCAAGTCAGACCCACCAAGTTTCCCAGGGTTCCTAGCTAAAACCACACATTGGCTCAGGTTCCTGGTGTGGGGAGAGACACCACAGGAACACAGCTCAACATTGGATAACGTGATTGGAGAGTGGGTTGGCCAGTGAGGATACCACTTTATCCCTTTCCTTTTAGATTGTAAGTTCTGTGGGGCAGGGACTATATGTTTGCCCAGCAATTAACACTAGGGGCCTGTGACCTGGCTGAAGCCTCTAGGTGCTCCTGCAACAGAAATACTAAATAAGAATAGCAGTAATGAATCACAAGCCAGGAACATTTCATTGGTTTGGGGATTTCCTTATAAAGCTTCTGAAGAGCCCTAGGACTGAGCTCCTCTCCCTGCCCTCTCCCACCCTGTATTATGGGGAACGGAGATTTGCTGTATTCAGGCCCTGATTTCCTTCTGACTGTTTTTTCCTCCTGACATATTTGCAGAGGTGGAAGAGAGAAGATCCTCCATGCTCCCCTTGTTTTGCCCCTCTCTCTGGCCAAGCAGAAATGGATGTAACTTCCTCAGGGTACACTGTTAGATTAAAATTAGGCAAGCTCTTACAAACCTTAATCCTTTTGCTAATGGCCCCAGGGCTATTGATTTTGGTTTGTTTTAAATTTCTATGGAAACATTTTGTTTGTTTAGCAAATAAGCCTCCCCGGCAATGTTTGGAGCACAGACACCTATCACTGAGCTGGTCAGTGGGTCAAGAAGTATCCAGCAACAAAAGTGAACCTAGTTATAGTCTTGGCCTTCACAACATCCACTGGCAAGGAGTTCCATAGGTTCACTGTCTGTTGTGTGAGGAAGTTGTTCATTTTAAACTTGCTGCCTATTACTTTCATTGGGTGACCCCTGGTTCTTGTGTTATGTGCAAGAGTAAATAACACTTCATCATTCACTTTCTCCATACCATTCATGAGCTTATAGACCTCTCCCATATCCCTCCCATCATTTCTTTTCCAGTCCCGCCTCGTAGGCAAGCTGCTCCATGCCCCTAATCATTCTGGTTGCTCTCCTCTGTACATAAAAATCCTCTCTCCGTTTAATCAACTTAGGTATCATTTCTAACTCAAGGAAGGGCAATGCTTTTTAACCAGCCCATGTCCCTTTACACTTGCCCCAAACACTGAGGAGTCAGTTATGTACCTGTGGAGTATCAGAGGAGCCAAAATGATGAAAGGCAACATTTTTTTTCATAGTGATGACATGTGTGGGGGGAAAGGGGACTTTATGGACCAGCCCAGTGATGAGCCAACCTAAAGCCACCTTTTGCATGCATAACTCTCTGGCCTTGTGCCAAACACAGCTCAGTCTGACTAGGGAATTTGTGCCTGTGTATCTTTAAAAGGGGCCTTAGTAGGTCATGTTTACAGATGCCACATGATGTCTGATCTATCGCCCAGCATGGGGAACTCTGCATGTTCCAAGAAAGCAGGCTTAAGAGCCACAGAAAATAAATACCCTAAAAAACAATCGGAGACAGAGGACATGAATCAGAATGGGAATGAATCAAAGGCTCAGTCACTGTGCAAGGAACTCGGATCCCCCTCCCTCATTTTCGACATTGCTAGACAAAACAGAGAACCACCATCAGACAAATGAGCCCTCTGGACCCTATTTTTCAAGTTAATGAGCTCCTACTCCAGAGCTTCTTAGGTACGGAGACTCCCAGCACCTACCCTTTACCACTGCCTCTAATGAGCAGAGCCACCATCATCTATCTCAATTGCTGCACAAAAGATGAGTTCCATCTGCATAGCAGAGGTGATGGAAACCCACTCCTGACTGCACAAGTTTTGCATTGTACCCTCAGCACTAACAGTGCTAGAAAAAGTCCTGCTCCCATATCCCAGATGCAAGCACAGCAGGAAGAAAGGTTCTGGGACTCTGACAGTGCTAGAAATGCACAGAACCGACAGGAAGACACAGATTCCAAGATGAAGCAGGCACTGACAGCGAGAGCAGACTCCAGAATCGCTGGAGTTTTGGGCTTGGATCATGCAAGTGTTTAGCATTTTAAGATTAAAGTCTAGCACTGTGGCCAACACAGAAGCCTCTCGAAAGTGATCACAACACCACGACACGCTAAGCAACACACACAGGCATATGTATTCTTTGCTAAACATGCCATAAGAAACTTGCAGCTTCTACCTGGCATATTTCTCAAAGATCGGTGCCATTTAAAAAAAAATTAAACCTACGTTTTCTTTTGAGGTGAGACCTGGCAATTTCTTTGGTACATTTTGTTCTTGCCTCTCTCCAAAATTAGGTGGGATTATATGTCTTTCAGCATCACTATTCAGCTCCGTCTTTGTATTCCTCTGTTACAAAATAACCTCTTGCTTTATGAGGAAATTGCTTTTCTTGCCCCCAGGAACCTCGTTCCAGTCTCCATCAGGAGATTTCAAATGGACTTCAGTGTTTTATTAAAATTCTCCTTCATAATTACCCTTCTCGGGAACACAGAGAGAGTGATGGCTCCGGGTACAGGATCGTGCTGGAACATGCAAGTCACTCTCATATTATTATGCTTAAATTAACAGGGATTTTTTTGTAAATTGAAGACTAATTTTCTCCTGGGAATAGATCATTAAATCACAGAATAATAATGAAAATTTACAGCATCTGGATGGGAACTGGGCGAGTGTTTGGGGATTTTTGCTCCAGCAAAATAAAGCTACAATAGAAGGGAAAGCAGCAACAACTTTATGTTCAAGAAACACAACAGCAGCCAGAAGTACCAGGCAAAGCCTGACAAAACCCACCTCCCAAACAGCTCTGGCGATTCTTGGGGTATTAGAGGAAAGGAACAATGGAGGCCTCCATCAACTGAGAAAAGCAAGTGAGAATAGAAGTTTGGAGCTATGCCTAGGAGAAAGTGTGTGTGTGTGTCGGGCGGGGGTGGGGAGAGGACAGAAAAATCTCCATCATTTTGCCAGCTTCTATTTGAAATGTGCCTGCCTGTCACCTCTTTCCACTGCAAGAGTTGTGTTATTATGGCTGCTGCTGCTGCAGGCATAAGCTAGCGCTGATGGGAATGACATGGGGAGCATGCCAGGCAAGGGGAGAGGGATGGAGCTGGCGGATGTACTGCAGGAGAGGCTGGCACTGGGCCAGCGGCTAATTAGAACTCTCTGCTGACAGTATGTCAGGCAAACCAGGGACAGCCTTGCCCATCACCCTCGCTCTCCCTGCCTGCCCTGCTGCGGAGGCTCCACTGACCATCATCACCCTAGCAACGGCGCCAGCTCAAGATGCAATGCATCATGTATTTATTAAAGAACAGCAGTTACACTTGACGGAGGTTTTTTTCCCCAGTCAAACTCAATTTCTTTGGAGCAATAAGGTTCAATAGATACAGGAGCATGGAAGCGAGGAACTGCCTTTTTTGGGGGGGGGCGCACTTGGGAGCGTAATGTCTGGGGGCCACAGAATGAGGAAATGCAGATATCTTTATTGCTTTGATCATACATAATTTAAATATTCAAACTACTTTGGAATTCATTGAATTATACATGAATTGCCCAGGCAGCATTTTTTCGTAACTCCTGAAAGGCATTCGTTTTTTTCCCCTCTGCCTTCAAAACCTTGAGTAACCTTAAAAACATTTTTTTTCAAATCCAAATCAGTTGCATCCTAGAATCACCTTGAGAATGGAGCCCCTGCCAGCTGATAATGCTGCTGAATTAATGAGGATTTGGTTAGCACGTTCCGCCACTGGCTTTGAGTTTAAACAGTGCAAAAAGCTGCATTGAGTTACTTCAGCATATTTTAAAACTCTTCCATGCCTTACACACCTTATTTCAATGTAGGGAAATAACCACTGCATTAGCAAGCCTGCCGAACAATGGGATGGGAGCAGAGAAAGCAGGCAGGGAGGGACTTCGCTCAGACAGAAAGAGCCAGATACTAACAACACTGATGCTTTTGTTTAATCTGCGCAGAGTAGAGCAAAGCCCTGAAAGAGAGGGACCAGCAGGGTCTGTGAAACTGGCACATTCAAATACCCTATGGTGTCCCCTGCCTGGAGCGCATGCAATTCCCATTAACGTTAAAGGAATGGCATGGAGAGAGACCGCACCAGTGTTTGTTGCAGTCTTCTGCTAAGAGATAGCATGGCCTGTTCACTTCAGAGCTAGCCCAGAACCGACTGTCCTAATACGTGATCTGCAGCCATCCTGGCTTAGCTTTAGGGCATCTACAGTCTGACCTGAGGGCTTGTCTACACAGCAAAAATGAAAGTGGTATAAACAAAGAAAGGCTAACTGCCCACCCAGGGAGCTAGCCAGGTATGAGGACAGCAGTGTAATTTAAAGGCATAGTTCCCCCATCTGTGAGACAGGGAGCTGGTCTCTGCTCTGCCCCACAGCCACTGGGAGTGCAGGGGACGTGTCACAGTGCAGTTCCACTCTGAAACCCGAGGATGTGAACACGCCGTCCCAGGGCTGCTCCCCCTGCATACCGCGAGTCAGAGCCACGCACGGTAATGATGCTCTTTATCCCCCTCTGCCCCACAGGGCCAACCCAGCAACGGGAGAAGGCACTGGCCTCTATTCTGGCTCATGCATCATCAACAGGAGTGACAGACAAGTTCCAGTCACAGGGCCTAATTCTGCTTTCAGCTCCCTTGCTGAAGGCAGTGCAGTTGCACGACTGTAACAGAGGTCAGAACTTGGCCCACAAAAGCTACCTTTTAAAGGCAGACTCAGAGTTGGCTGCAGCTACGGAAACGTGCCCTGGCATGTTTGTTGGTTTGTGTATTTATTTTTGGCATTTCTCTGGCACATGGTCATCAAGGGCTTATCCCACTCTTGAAGAATAGGCCTGACTGGGCTGCCTTAGGGGCAGTGGCCAGGACAGGCCGCAGCAGAGGCATAGACCGACTCACGTAGCCAGGCTGCACAATGCTGAAAAAGGAGGGAAATTCCTCCCTGGCCCGTGCAGGTGCTCATCCTACACCCTTAGGCATAACATCCAATTCCTCTTAAACAGCCCTGAATTCACGATGGCCCCGGGCTTCCCTAGTTGTCAAAGTTCCCCTGACCCTTTAAAAATCCAGCTGCCCAGTACCAACCTTGGTAACTGAAGATCCATAGGCTGGCTAATGGCTGCAGCGATATTCCCTTCTTTGTTAGGAATGTGCTACCCTTTCCTCTCCCAGGGCCCCCCGGTTCTCATGTTACATGAGGAGAGACGGGCTGGTTACACTCCACTCTGGAGGCAGTCACAACCCACTGTCATGACCAGCCAATATCTGCACCTGGCCCAGTGTCCTAAGCCCTGCCAGTTCGGTGTCCAGAACCAGGATGGCACAATAGGGAGGCGCTCCAGCAGTAGCACAGCTACCATGACCGTAGGGCAGAAAGCCCCCCGAACCACCCCAAGCACAGAAAGAGGAAACTGAAGCAGAACATTGCAGAGACAAACCCCTGTGTGGCTGTGCCCTGGAATCATTTCCCACTGCACTTTGAATCAGGAATGTGGAACGCACTGCACACATCTGCCCCGCAGAGATGGGAGCTTGTATTTTCCAGCTAGCCAAGCAGCCAGATGTTTTAGGGAGGGAAGAAACACCAACAGATGCTGCCAGCCTGCGCTGCAGATGTGCTGTGAGCCTGTTGCGTGGCTTACCACACAGGCCGAGTTTGCCACAGCTGGACAGTCTATTTGCCTTGTGTTGGGGGAGGAGGGGAGTGTGCAAGGGCCTGGTTGCATTCTCTAGGATCCCACCAACACCAGTGAGCCCAGAAGTAAAGCTGCTGTTCCCCTAGCTGAGGAGAGCAGGAGTCTGCTCTAGAGTACCAGCCAGGGGCCAGAGAAGCTGGCCATGAAGCCCAAAGCCTTTCCCACGCATGCAAAGTCCTGAACGTGTCCTCTTAGCTTTTGAGAATCCTGCCTCGAGTATCACCTGGCTTGTCCAGCAGCTTCCTCAGAGAGCCAGACGTAAAAGGACCAGAAGTCCTGGGTTAGCTAGGACAATCCTGATTCTCCAGGAACAGATCTGGGGCTACCCGAAATGTCCCATTTTTTCATTTCATCATCCAAAATATTGGGATTTTGTAACAAGAAAATATTTGTCCAAGATGGGTTGCTCCATCAAGTGGAATGGCTAATGTCTGTGGTTGCTACCCACCTGGGTCACACATGAGCAGGCAGCTTGGAGGTGAAAAGACCTATTGCGAAGTCTCTGAGCCATTCAGTCCCTCCAACTATTGGCACCAGCAAACTAGAGTCGCCAGGCCCTACGGGCCTGTCCCATTCAGAACCTCTCAGGAGTTGGCATTTTAAACTACTTCAGGGACGTGAGGCCAATGAAGATTAGAGGAACATAAAAAAAAATAAATAATTGATTTACAATAGTGGAAAATAACCAGGCACCACCAAAAGCAAGACCCCTAGACTGTAGAGCCAGCAGCATCTTTTTGTGGACTTGTCCACAATAGGTCTATTTTTATAAACATTAGCTAGCCCCTTTTAAAACCTTAGTGTGGATTTTACTGGGTGTGGGCTGCTCAAGAAGAGTCTTTGCAGGAGAACAGAAGCTGCAACATGACTAGCTAAAACCTGTTCAAATCCAGCTTGCAACCCTGTCCTACACCAGGCTTTAAAATGGGTTGGCTAAAACTTGTTAGCTAACAGCTCCTTTCATCCTAGCATGGCCACGGGTGTCTGTGCGCTGAGGCCTTCCCAGCATGGTCAGCACCACAGCTTCTTGGCAGCACAGCCGAACGAGAGCAGAGCCTAGGGGCCAAGATGGCCCCTCCTCCTCCTCAAGATGCCATCAGGTTGTTTCCAAGGAGAATATTTGCAAGTCCAAGAGAGAGAGAAAGAGGGAGTCTGAGGGTACCTACATCCAGCAAAAAGACCCACGGCAGGACCCGGGTCAACTGATTTGGGTTCTCACTGCAGGCTAAAATGGCCGTGCTCGGGGTGCAGCCCAGGGTCTGAAGCCTGACCAGGGGGCACCTAGCCTCACAGCATGAGTCCCGTGAGCCCTGTGATGCTAGCAGACCAGGTGCCCACTCATGCCCAGGGTTTAGGCCTCAGCTGAGCACTGACAGATTCATTGCTGGAACCCAGTCTGTTTCACCTGGCTGGCTCAGGGTGTTAGCCTAGCTCAGGCAGCATTAGACTTAAAACAATGTCGACTTTATGAAATGCTTGTGGGCAGCTACATGTATTAACCCTACTTCTGTCCTGCACTTAAGAAGGAAAAATCCCATGCACTGCTACAGGCTGGGGACCAACTGGCTAGGCAGCAGTTCTGCAGAAAAGGGCCTGGGGATTACAGTGGATGAGAAGCTGGATATGAGTCAGCAGTGCACCTTTGTTGCCAAAAAGGCTAACGGCATATTGGGCTGTATTAGAAGGCATTGTCAGCAGATGGGGTGGGGAGGAAAGTGATTATTCCCCTCTATTCAGCACTGGTGAGGCCACACCTGGAGTACTGTGTCCAGTTTTGGTCCCCCCACTACAGAAGGGATGTGGACAAATTGGAGAGAGCCCAGCAGAGGGCAATGCAAATGTTTAGGAGGCTGGGGCAAATGACTTACGAGGTGAGGCTGAGGGAACTGGGGTTATATAGTGGGCAGAAGAGAAGAGTGAGGGGGGGATTTGATAGCAGCCTTCAACTACCTGAAGGGGGGTTCCAAAGAGAATGGAGCTTGGCTGTTTTCAGTAGCGGCAGATGACAGAACAAGGAGCAATGGTCTCAAGTTGCAGTGGGGAAGGTCTAGACTGGATATTAGGAAACACTATTTCACTAGGAGGATGGTAAAGCACTGGAATGGGTTCCCTAGGTAGGTGGTGGAATCTCCATCCTTGGAGATTTTTAAGGCCTGGCTTGACAAAGCCCTGGCTGGGTTGATTTAGTTAGGGATTGGTCCTGCTTTGAGCAGGGGGCTGGACTAGATGACCTCCTCAGGTCTCTTCCACCCCTAATCTTGTATGATTCTACTTATATGGTCTGTATCCCATGCAACCAAGTACTTAAGTGTTTGCGTGAGAGCTGTAAAGTATTTGTACTGAACTATGGAACTCACAAAACAAGAAAAACTTTACCAAGCATCAAATGCTAAATCCCTGTGAAAGGAAGCCCCTCTTGCCCACCAGGAAGGGCTATCAAAACAAAATGGGCCATGTCAGGGCATCGCAATACAAAGACTTTGCTAATTGCCCCTGCACACCCATGAAGAAGCTCCGTGCAAAAGGGCCCATCCTATCAGCTTGACTACTGGAAAGAGGAAAGAATAGCTTTTTGTCTCTTTTGCTATTCAGACTTTTAAAGTGCTGGAGCTAGGAAATGGAAGCAGAGATCCCCTGGGTTAGCCCTAAAAAACATTGAGAGCTCACAGATGACAGAGTTGTTGTAACCTTTTAAAACTACAGACTGTAACTCATTTGTGTATCTACGTTTGCTTGTTTTGACCTTGTAATAATACTCATTTCCTTTCCTAGTTAACAAATCCTTAGTTAGTTTACTATCGGACTGACTACAAGTGTTATCTTTGGTGTGAAATCTGAGGTACACATTGATCTGGTCTCTTGGAAGTGGGAGCACCCTGAATCTTTTGTGATCTTTGGTGTATAGCAGCCAACTATCACGAAGTTCAGCTTGCCTGGGTGGCCAGATAGACTGGAGGGCCCAAGGGGACAGTCTGGGACTCCAAGGTTAGACGGTTATATTGCTTTAGGAGTTCACGTTTGTTACTGGGTGGGTGAAATCCAATTCTAGACCTTACCACCAGCTTGGGGTCTCTGCCCCGATGATGGAACTCCCAGCCCTGAGCCACTCCACTGAGTCAGCTGACCAGGCTCTGGAGACTCTTGCCATGTGTTTTTGTTTTTTTTTTTTTGCTGTGCCCTAAAACAAACCTGGGCTCTCAGCCACCCTGTTTCTTCCTCTCCTCACTTAACTCACTCTTCATTATCCTTCCTACCCTTTTTAATTTCTCACTAAACTCAACCAGCTATTGCCGTTCAGACTGAAATAATTAATTGGAAAAAAATTGCCACTGTAGGAGAAAAGAGTGATTAAACCCATCCAGCAGACAATGGGGCAATCATCAGCCTAAGCATCTAATTACAGGGTTGGAGAGTATGGATGTGGGGATAATAATAGAGGCTTTTGTAAACTGTGTTGCCGGCTGAGCTGAGAGGAGGGTCTGTGCTTGACTTTGCTCCTGGTTTTGTGCATGATTCCCGGAGTGAAAAAAAGATACAAATGCAAGAATCACTGATCATTACAGAGAGAACACGTGTGAAGGGCTGCTGGAAAAACGAGCATCAGGCAGCACAAACCTCGCTCCCATCCCAGCTGTCGGTTTGCTGGCTATACTGCACTCGCTTCCCCTTGAAAGAGATGTTGAGAGCGCACAGGAACACAGGGCATTTGGACAGCCTAACAGTACAAGAGAAGAAAACTGGGCACCACTGGAACCCCTGAGCCTGGCCAAACACTTGCCTGCTTGTTTAAGGGCTGCATTCCCCACCCCCACCCCACATCGCTAAAGCAGCTGACCTCCCACACGTCTCTGAACTCCTTGCTGAGTGTCATAGCAACAGGTTTCCTGTCTCCCATGCCATGACCAGGGGCAGGACTTTGTTTCCTCAGACCATCAGACACTGGCTAGCACCGAGGGTCCTGAACACACGATCTATAACATGTGGGGGGATGAGGGGGAGGGAATAGCATCAAACCAATTCTGTCCTCCTGACCTGTCCCTTTTTCACTGCGCAGGATAGAGCTGGAATCACACTTGTCACAACTACTGAATTTGTTATTCTGGGAAGGAGCTCAGTGCACAATAGCTGCCCCTCGGTGGAGCTCACTGGTTCTGAGCAGAGACGGCCTCTCTGCCAGCCCTGCAGTGCTACAGGGTGTGGCAGACGGCGTACTCCAGTATCATGGCCAGTATCCTAGGGATGGATCTCAGTATCTCAATAATCAGAACTGGAGTGTGCTAGTTAACACAGCAGTGAAATGGCCCAGGGGACTGGGAACAGAGTAAAGTAGCCACCATCCAGCTCTCGCCAGCCTCTCAGGGACTGGAGACTACAGCGTGGCTGGCCTAAGCACAATGGGCCATGGGCACTGCACACCTGGCTTGCCATCCAGGGTGCTCACTGGGACGGGGTTGGGAGATGTGCGTAATGCTACTGCCTGCTCTGGAGAAAACAGGGCATTCAGCACTGTCAATGAAATGTCCTTTTCCAGGGCATTCAAAATCCGATTCCAGCTGGCTGGGAAGCAGTGAATGGAGTTGCAGAAGTGAAGTGTCCTGCTCACTCCTCATGGGATTCCCAGCAGATCGCGTGCACGGACCTATGCTCCCGTGGAGAAGGACAACACTGTGCAGCAGCACTTACAGGTAGGTGGCGGTAGGAAGGTCACTTTTGTCTCCTGCAGAAGTCTCTCCACCTCCAAAGCCCTGCTGCTGCAAGAGAAACACGCAGCTTTATCATCTCAGGCTCACGCAGCAAGGCCAGCGAGCCGCACCTGGCCCCAGGCCTGGGTCACAGGGCCGGGCCAGCCACAGGGCACAAATCTCTGCTACAACTAACCCAGGGCAGGCAGCTCGTGCTCTGCGGTCGCCCAAGACTGCACACGTGGGGGAGGAGACGGCAGACAGCATATGTGGACAGGTAAACATGAGACAAAGATGGCAGAGGCAAGTGGTCCTAAAGGAGGTATTAAATGCAGCCCTTGTTCCTCTGGCTGAGCCTGGCCCCTCTGGGGAGAGCCAGGCTGATGGAATCTTAAGCGGATTCTCTTCTGGAGGAGACATAACACTGAGGAACGACTTGGACTGTCTGTGGTCATTAAAAATCCACAACAAAGGTGCCCAGGCTAAACTCCTTAAATTCAGATGCAGGTGTGAGGGAATAGAAATGCTCTCAATGGCTCCTCTGACTGTTGTGGGAAAGTGTCCATACCTGAAGCTGTAACTGAACTCCAGGTGGGGGGGAAGAGGTCACCTGACCTCCTGCCTGGGGAGCAGACAAAGGAAGCAGGGGAGGATCTGGGGGGTGAGTTTTAGTCTGCAGCTGGCTAAGGAAGGGCAGGGAAGCCCAAATAGGGTCTGGCCTCCCTGGACCCCTGAAATGGATCCAGCTGAGGGGTCCGGTTCGCTCCATCCACAAGCTCTGTGTTAGATCATGTTCCTGTCGACTAATAAACCTCTGTTTTACTGGCTGGCTGAGAGTCACGTCTGACTGTGGAGTTGGGGTGCAGATCCACGGGCTTCCCCAGGATCCTGCCTGGCTGGGCTCACTGGGGGAAGCGCACGGAGGGGCAGAAGGTGCTGAATGCTCCGAGGTCAGACCCAGGAAGGTGGAAGCTGTGAAGCTCCTAGCCTTGGAGACAGGCTGTTTATGGAGAGGAAGCTTCCCCCCAGAGTCCTGACTGGCTTCATAGGGAGCAGGTCCAGACCATCGACCCGGGGACTCCGTGACAGCAGGGCACCTCTTTACTCCCTTCCTTAAACCATGGTGCAGTCCTGCTGGAAGCTGTTGAACAGTTGTTGCCTTTCACCTCAGAGGTGAGTAAAGTGATTTCAGTGGTGAGTAAAGTGATCCTGATACGGTCTGAAATCATTCTGTTGAAATGCTTTGAGAGCATTTGTGCCTTTCACTATCTAATCTAGAACATAATTATTCATAATACAAATGGTGGCATGTTTTGTTAAATTTGTTATTAAGGGAAGAACTGGTTACAAGTCTGTGGTGGGGAGATCTGTCTATGCACATGTCTCTTATTGGTACCTACCTCCAAGTGGCACTGGAAGAATTAATTAGGTTATATCTGTAATGCTAGGAAGAAAGGCTTGGTAGAATGATTAACAGTAGTGGAGAAACAATGCCAGCAACACTTGACACACAAAACCCCGGATGGAACAATATATCCCAACAAGTCTTGGATCATGTACCATGCACCAAGCTCCAAATCCTTCCCTGGACACACCTTGATAAGCTTTCTAACCATGTGCGTTCCAATGACCCCAAGAGTTACGCCAGTGGGAGCTTTACTGCCTTTTAGGGCCACCCAAACCAGACAGGTCCAAGCATAGGGACCAGACGAAAAGCAGCTTGCTGGGCCTCCAGCCTGGGAGCTGAGTGACAGGCCAACCACCTATCCACATAAGAAGGTTAAGTTATAGAAACATAACAACGTCAATATTTGGTGGGGCCTTGTTTGGGCCCTTAGTGGTGTTTAATGGTATGGAAAGGATTCAGATTCCCAAAATGCTTCCTCCGCACCAAACAAGAGCGGCACCCAGCACTGTTCCAGTGTATGCAGACACGAACGCAGGTGGAGACGGAGGGTGGCTCGTTCTTGTAAGACAGGACGTTCATTTCTGAGTAACTGCCCCTCTTTGCACCGCAGACTGCACCAAACAGCTCAAGTTTGCCATCGCCTGCTGGCAGGCAATGCCTCTAGCACCGGTCCTGCACATTCAGCACTCCAGAAGCAGGAGAAGCAGCCCCGGAGCCCCCAGGTTTGCAGAGACCAGAGCATGGCAATAGGGGTGGAGATAATCGGGGGCTACAGCTGTATTTGAAAAACAGAGTGGAAAATACCAGGGCCTGTGTATGCCAACATGAAGGAATGTCAAAAGGATGTAGAGTGGGACCTGTAAGATTCCTTGCTCTCAGAGCCACTCCCTGCTTTCCTGGCCAATCTGTCCCCTGCGCTTACCAAGGAAACAACTTCCTCCCCACTCCAGCAGTCTCTGCCCCTGCAAGTCCTGCAGCAGGACAATCCCTGTCAGGTTGGCGGTCACTCCGGGGAAGGGACTGTTACAAAATTATTACTCTGAGGGCAAAAAGCCTTGTGTTCACAGCCCGTGAGCCCTTTGAGCTCAGAGGAGGCAGAGCCAGCAGCTGGAAAAGGGCAGCATGATCGGAGTGTGAGAGGATAAAAGGAGACCTGACAAAACAGCAGCCACAGATTTATGGAATGGGAAAAGGAGCAACTCAACGAAACAGAGTATAACAACCCCGGCGCAACCGGGATGGGATTGAGCCCTGAAGTGTCTGAATCCCAGGTCTGCAATCTGCAGGAATACATCTCCAGCAGGTCAGTTTGGCATTCCTGTGTTTTCGATCTACATATTCAACTCTAGACTCCATTACACTCACAGAAAGGGATGAATCCTGGGGAACAACAAAAGGTGGAAGATGGAGAACGTACCAAAGAGCAAGAACAAACAACCCATCCTATGGGGACTTAGCAATGGAGGGAAGGAGAGTGTGAAAAGCCACTTCACTGGCCTGCAATAAATGGCACTGGCCAGCTCAGTGTAGGGAAAGCAGCCGGTAGATGGAAAATAATTCCTTTGTTTTGAGCTCCTCTGGCTTGCAGGAATCTTGTGTGAGCTCAAATTACCAACCCGGCTCCCCCTTCCCGAGCTCCTTCCAACCCTTAGCAGTCACACCACACATTAAAACACATTTAGCAACCAATCAGGGACCTGTGACTTCCTATAATAAAGACATTTTTCATCTTCACAATCTCAATGAGAGTGAGTTTAAAGTGGTGTGAAATTGCAAATGGTCACGGTTTCCCTAGGTATCCTTCATCCCAGCAAATAGAGTTCGAGCTGCCCAAAGCATATAAATCTTGAGCAACTCCAAGTCACTGTGAGTAATACTTCATTTTCTGATTTAATTTTGACTGTGACTGCAGCTTCTAAAACGCATTTTCAGCTGCAGGCTGGTTTGGGGTCTCTCTCCTCCCCAAGAGTAGAACCGAGACGAGAGGCCGTTTTGGTCCAGCTCAGGACTGAGTCTCAGCACAGGAAGGGAGAGGCGCACACAGCCAGCAGGAGAGCAGAGGGGGTCCAGCGGTGGATTACCGAACAGAGCTCATGAAGAGCACAGATGCTACTCGGCTCCCTGTTCCCAGGAAATTAAGCCAGCCCTAGCCTGTAGCATGCCTGGGATCTGCCCAGCTAGGCCCAGGCACTGGGAGTAGCTGGAGACCATGCAGTATGGGCAGGTCATGCTAAGGAAAGTTGGACATGCAGGTTGGCAGGAGCCTATCTAGAAATTCAGCCTCAGCTCACTCCTGATTTCAATGGCAGTGGTACTAGCCTAGGGCAGGGATGACTTTGCGTCACAGCGACCCGCCAGGACATGGAGAGAGATCCCAGGCCACTTTGCTGGTTAAAATGAAAGGAATTTCTCGCCTCTCATGTGAGCACTACTTCGTGTTGTCACTATTGGTGAACGGGTCACATTTGGAAGTAGGCGGAGCTGCTGGCCTATTCTCCGTGTGGCTGCTACCCTGGCCCGGTGTGCGGGTGTTATTTGATCAGCCACGGGGCCTGGTTCACCAAAGACGAGCTGCTGTGGCAAGGGGGCTGTCACACATCCCACAATCAGCAGCTCGCCGAGGATCCACCGTCCTGGGGCAGAGGAGCTGAACTGCTTTGCTGGTTCATATTGAAGCTGTTCCTGAGGAAGGACTAGCGATGCGCTCCGAGCAATTGGGCCTCGTCAGGATGGTGTCTGGCAGCTTCAAGCTGCTGCCCGTTTTCCTTGGTGTAGCTGTTGTATGCGACTTGCTTCTCCAGTGCTTGGCCAATCCACAGGGCTGCTCCCATCCTCTGCCAGCCCTGGGAGTTGAAAGCTCAGAGCTGTATCAGTAAGGAGCACCTCTGTTTACAGTTGGTCTGGTCAGAGCAGGAATCTCACTCCAAATAGCTCTAGGACAAATAAACAAACAGGCAGCAGCCCTGAAGAGAGGACTTGCCAGTAATGAACTGGGGTGACTGCTTCTCAACCTGCTGTCCCCACACCCGAGTTATGGCCCACACTGCTCCACTGCCCAACAAGTGCGCTAGTGGTCACGTTTTGGCCTAAACAGTTGACTGTAGCTAGAACATGGGGCCCGGTGGGCCCCTCCTGATCCCTGACTCCCTTCACCATGCGCCATGGTGACTGGGAACAGTCCTACCTAAGTGATACACCACAGAGCATTTCAGCACCGGTGCCAGGGGACAAAAGGACATTAGCAGCATCTCTAGCCCTTTATCTCTTTGCAGCACAGCCACACCCCGGGCAGGCTCCCCCGAGTCCACCCTGCTGATACTGTGCAGGCCCTGGGAGCAGTGCATCTCTTCTGCCCCAGTACATACAGATACAGAGGGTGCCTACGCAGTCAGACAGCCTCAAAGACCCACAACAGGGCCCTGGACAGCACTGTAGACAGCTCACTGGAGACCTCTGCTCAGTGTGGCCAAAAAAGCAAACACAATGTTAAGATGCAGGAAAACTAAGATGTTCAATAATATAAGAATATTTAATGCCTTCCTACAGATCAGTGGTGCAGCCTCAGCTGGAATACTGCACGTAGGACTGATCACCCCTCCCAGAAAAGATTGCGGAATTAGAGGGGGATCAAAGAAGAATAATGACAACGATCAAGGGCCTGAAAAAAAATTTCCATAGGAAGAGATAATGAAAAGATTGTAGGAAAGAGATTTTTTTTCATCTCAGTGTGTAATTAAACAGTGGAACTCCTCGTTGCCACAGAGACCCACTCGGGCCAACAACTTCAGAAATCCATAAGGGGCTGGACGTTTATGTGGATATCAAGAATATCCAGAGTTGTCATAATTAACAACAAAAATTTTGGTAGGAATTAAATCTCATGTTTCATGGGTGGCAGTGTTTCCTAGTGGATAGAGCACTGGGCTGGGACTCATGAGACTTGTGTTCTATTTCTGGCTCTGCCCCTGGCCTCCTGAGTGACCTCAGGCAAGTCACTTCACTGCTCTGTGCCTCAGTTTCCCCAACTGAAAAGTGGGCAGTGATACTGACCTCCTTTGTACAGAGCTTTGAGATCTACTGATGAAAAGGGCTACATAAGAGCTAGGAAAAAAGTGTGTGTGCATGTGTGTGTGTGTGTGTTGTGGGGGGAGGGAGATTATCTTCCATCTGCTACTTTGGGGTTTTTTAACTTTCTTCTGAAGCATCCAGTGCTGGCCATGGTCAGAGACAAGGTACTGGACTCTGTGGACCTTGGGTCTGCTCCAGTTTGGCAATTCTATTGTTCCTTAACTCCTCCAGCTGCCACCAGCCCACAGAACAGGTGTTCAGCAGTCAACCTCAGGCCACGGCTTCTCACCTGGTAGTATGCAGCATCCTTCCTGGGTCTAGTCCCAACCCAACTCTTTTGAGGGACTATGAAAGCCCCAGGAGTGAGGGAGAGGCCTTCACTCATGGAACAGGTGCTTTGCACCACTAGAGAATATTTCATTAATATTAAACAGTCATAAGTCACCAGGATCAGATGGGATTCACCCAAGAGTTTAGAAGGAACTGGACTATGGAATTGCAGAACTACTAACGGAGGTAAGTAACCTATCACTTCAATCAGCCTCTGTAGCAGATGACTGGAGGATAGCTAATGTGACCAGTTTTTAAAACAAGAGACTCCAGAGGTGATTCTGGCAATTACAGGCTGGTAAACCTAACTTTGGTACTAGGCAAATTGCTTCAAACCATAGTAGAGAGCAGAATTATCAGACACAGAGATGAACACAATTTGTTAGGGATGAGTCAACATGGCCTTTTGTAAAAGGAAATCATGCTTCACCAATCTGTTAGAATTTTTTGAGGGGGTCAACAAGCTTATGGACAAAGGTGATCCACTGGATACAATGCACTTGGACTTTCAGAAAGCCTTTGAGGTCCCTCATCAAAGGGTCTGATGCAAAGAAGACAGTCATGGGATAAGAGGGAAGGTCCTCTCATGGCTCAAGAACTCAAAAAAACAGGAATAAATGGTCAGTTTCCAAGTGGAGAGAGGTAAATAGCAGGGTCCCCCAAGGATCTGTACTGGGATCAGTGCTCAATATGTTCATAAATGATCTGGAAAAAGGGGTCAACAGTGAGGTGGCAAAGTTTGCCGATGATGCAAAACTACTCAAAATAGTTTAAATCCAAAACAGACTGCAAAAAGTTACAAAGGGATCTCACTTTAAACTGGGTGACTGGGCAAAAAGATAGCAGATGAAATTCAGTGTTGATCAATGCAGAGTTATGCACATTGGAAAACATAATCCCAACCACACATACAAAATGAAGGGGTCTAAATGATCTGTTACCACTCAAGAAAAAGATCTTAGAGTCACTATGGGTAGTTCTCTGAAAACATCTGCTTAATGTGCAGCATCAGTCAAAAAAGCTAATAGACTGTTAGGAACTATTAGGAAAGGAATAGATGATAAGACAGTAAATATCAATGCCACTTTATGAATCCACGGTACACCCACTGAATACTCTGTGCAGTTCTGGCTGCCCTATTTAAAAACATATATATTAGAAATGGAAAAAGGACAGAGAAGAGCAACAAAAATGATTAAGGGAATGGGGCCGATTCCATATGAAGAGAGATTAAAAAGACTGGGACAGTTCAGCTTGGAAAAGGGGGAATATGATAGAGGTCTATAAGATCATGACTGGTGTGGAGAAAGTGACTAGGAACATGTTATTTTCCCCCTCACATGACACAAGAACCAGGGGTCACCATATGAAATTAAATAGGCAGAAGGTTTAAAAACCAGACATAAGGAAGTACTTCTTCATACAACACAGTCAACCCAGGGAACTCACTGCCAGGGGATGTTGTAAAGACTAAAAGTATAACTGGGTTCAAAAAAGAATTAGAGAAGTTCACGGAGGATAGGTTGTCACAGGGGGTGGGGGAGTCCCGTTCCCACACCCCCCACTTCCTGGGATTCACAGTGATTCTTAGCCAGCCAGTAGATCAGAAGGTTTATTGGAGATGCCAGGAACACAATCCAACTCTGAGCTTGTCAGTACAAACAGGCCCCCTTAGTCAGGCCCTTCTGGGGGGCAGGGAGATGAGACCCCAAATCCGGGCTCCCCACCTCTCTTTCCCAGACAGCTTCTACTTGTCTTCAATCCCTCCACCCGTCTGCCTTCCTTTGTTCACTTCCCGGGCCCTAGGTGTCAACTCCCCTCCCCCTTCTCATCTCAGGTTACAGCTCCAGGTATCTCCCTTCAGAAAAGCCTCCCCCCTCCAGTGAAACTTTTAAGATCACGTCCACCCTTCTCCCTGCTTGTCACGTAGGTCCATCAATGGCTATTAGCCAAGATGGTCAGGGATGTAATCCTATGCTCTGGGTGTCCCTAAACCTCGGATTGCCAGAAGGTGGGAGTGGATGACCCGGGATGGATCACGCTATAACTGCCCTGTTCTGTTAATTCCCACTGGAGCACCTGGCATTAGCCACTGTCAGAAGACAGGATACTGGGCTGGTTCGACCATTGGTTTGACCCAGTCTGGCCGTTCTTATTGATTGTTCATAGCAGGGAGACTGCCCACTAGTTCAGGACACTGCAATCGCTGGAGGCCAGGAGCGCAGCACGAGGCCATTCCTACACAAACACAAAAACAACCTGCACCTCAATCTACGCGTTTGTGCTGGGCACAGATTTAATGTAAAATGTTTTATGGGCTCACTGTAAAGATACAACCAAGCAATTAGGAACTTCAGTGAAGGTGGGAACCCCAGAGTCACTGCCAGACATCCTCCCAGTGGCTCTCACTCCCCGAAACATTTAATTACATCCACTTAGACTGGTAACACCTGAAACTGGGTAAGCGAATCTGACCTGGAAAAGAGCCACTGCTCAGAGCCAGCCTGCAGCAGCTGGTAAACACCAGGGCTTGGGGGAGGAGAAAAACCTAAGCAGCCTGCAATGGACTGAAATGCTTCAATCAGTGAATCCCGTGGGCCTGAATAAAGTTACGGACACATGAGGCAGCTTTCGTTTTGCTTCGTTGCGATGGGCTCAATCCTGCAAGGTGCAAGCTCCCGAGTCTCAACCCATCCCAGAAGCATCCAATTTGAACGAGACTAGTGAGGTCAAAAGAAAGCCACTCGGGGACCAGTGCCACCCTCATTACTAGCAAAAACAACGAGGAGCCCTTGTGGCACCTTAGAGACTAACACATTTGTTCTGGTCTCTAAGGTGCCAGAAGGACTCCTCGTTGGTTTTGCTCCTACAGACTAACATGGCTACCGCTCTAAAACCCGTCTTTATTCCTAGGTGGGTGTGGTATTCTGAGGGCTGTGTCAATGAACAGGCAAGGCATTTGCAGGATGGTCAGTCAGTAGGGCTTTAATTTAGCCAGAGATCAGCCCAGGTTCTTCAATCACACTCACAGCGGCGAGTGAGATTCAAATGAAGAAGCCCCCTCTGCTCCCCAGTCCCAGCAGCTACAATGGGAAGAAAAGCCAGATGGGCAAAGAGCAGCTGGGGCTCCTGAAACCTCCCAGGAAGGTCTGTGGGTATCAGCAGAAGGGATATTATCCCATAAAAGGGCACAACCATGTGTGCAATGGCATCAGAGTCAAGTTACACAAAGTTCACAAGAAAAGCTCCCATGATCTAACTCCTAACAAAAAGGAAAGTAACCCAGGGGAAACCAGGGTCCACGCTGGGGCCTGCTCAGGAATGAAGCGCCACGCAGCAACCTTACTGTTCAATGTCTTCTTGCACCAGAAGGTAGAAGGCCTCTTCTTGGCACTTAAAGGAGGATGACTCTTCTTTGACCTTTATGGAAACAAAAGATACAACAGTCCTCAGCTGTGTGGCGATTTAGTATCCTGAGCACAAAGATCTCGATGCAGAAAACACGGGCCCTGGTTCTGCACCTGTGCAGTGAGGGCCAGGCGTTACTGTTCTGGGTTGGTGGCACATTTGCACGAGTTTTGTACTCATGTAAAGGACTGAACAAGGTGCAGCTCAATGGAAAACTAGGCCCAGAAAACCTTAAGGAGAGTCTTTCACAACAGGGAGACCTGCCAAAAGCAGAGACTGGCCCGTGATCACCTTTTTTGGGGTGGGGGTGGGTACAACCATTTCCTGACTACTGCAGAGATTAGGTTTAATGAGGGCTTTCCTGCTGCCTGAGCCTATGAGGGAGTCAAAGCACTGTTTGGGACATAACACTCCTTCCCATACGATGTCATGACTGCACCACAGGGTCCTGCAAGAACTGGGAGGAAGATTCTAGCCCAAAGACTCAAAAGGTGACACCGAGGAGAAGAAGCCAAGCAAGCTGCTGCTTAACCCAAAAGACCCTTTGTTGAAATCTGTCCACATGTGGTTGTTCCCACTGGGCAGCTGAACTGTGAGTGTGCCATCCTGTCCTCTAAGTCTGCAAATTGACAACACCTTATCAAGCTTCTTTGGGAAGTGCAAACCCTCTGCAAGTGGCAGTACAGTGTGTGTGTGTGTGTGTGTGTGTGTGTGTAAAAGCAGATCCTCCAAGGGACCACACTGTCAACCAGATTTACACCCAATATTTTGACTTTGCAAAGAGTAAAAAATGTGGTTTACAAACCCGATGCAAACAGAAAAGGCTCCTTCAATATTTTTGAATAAACTCAGTGAAAGCAGGGGAGGGGAGGGGTTTGTGTGTTTTTAAATTACATTAATCTCTGCTGCATTGGAAACCAAAACACAAAAGTATTGAACTGTGCATGAGACGCAGGAAGCAAAACCGACCAGTCTAATGTCACTTTCCACTGTAGTAGGATGAGGCCCTGAAACATAAACCCTTGTATCAGAGGCCCAGTATGAGGCCTAAGGCCTGAGCTAAAGTCATGGTCAAGACTTTGCTAACATAAAGCACAGTTAAGCTGTGGGCTAGAGGCAGGCCCTGCTCACAGAAGCTGACAAGGAAAGGGCTGATGTTGTAAAAGTACACAAACCTATGAGGTACCAGAACACTGGTACATTCCATACAGATAACAAGGAACAAGCTGACCCATCCTAAAGACAGGGGCAAAAGGGTAATATGATGGATAGAGTTGTTTTGCTTGAACCAACTTGTACAAGGTGAGAGGCGGCACCTTACTACGTAGAGGGGATGCACCTTAGTACGTCAGGAGTGATGTGTAACTTGTTTGTACCTGTGTATAAGAATAGCAGCCCTGGGGCAGTGTCTTTGGCCAGCCTAGGGGGCACTAGCGTTCCTGCTACTGACTGAGCTGAGTCCATTGTACGACAAGCACTGACTCGTAGTATGTCCTGTAGAGTCTACGGGAAACTGCACGGTGCTTCATTTGGCAATAAACCTGGCCTGGGTGCCTTCGTACCTTACTAGTGTCTGTGGTCATTGGGGGTTCTCTTGGGTCTGCTGTGTCAGCTATCTGCGCAGAGCTGGGGCAACACACAGAGGGAACACGCACGCAGCCAACTGATATCATCATCGAACAAGAGCAGAGCACCACATCGGTAGCTACTGACAACATCCACGCTGAGTGAAATTCAAAATAAATCAAAGGTCACATGGTGAACAGTATGACCTAGATCCTGCAAGTGGATCCGAAAGGGTGGAACTCTGCAGTCCCATTGGCCTCAGCTGGGGCTCAGGTTTTATTATCTATGGCTGTGTACGGAGGAGGGTTTTATGGTCTGACGATAGAGCACATTAGCTAGCTCGATCTAATGCACACTGTTCAGCATGTGCTAATCTGGTTGAGTTAAAGCCGTGCCATCCTAACAGGCTTTACTGTGATCACATTAGCATGTGCTTGTGCCTTAAGGTGTTAGCTGGAGCTAGCTAATGTGATCTCCCCTCATACCTTAAACTCCTAAGCAAGACCTAAGATGACATCAGTGTCATGGTCCTCTGGGGCGGTGTCACCACCTGCCCTGTAATCCTGGGTTTCTCGCAGTGCTTTGCTGCTTGCTCCCAGCTTGCAGTGGTCACAGCCAGTCTTCAAGAATGCAGGAAACACCCTCGTTCATTAGCGCACACCGCACTCAGGCTTCCACTAGCCAGCAAACCCCGCACTGGAACAGACGGGGTTAAGAGACTAGCCTGGGTCCAGCTAGCCCCCGCCTCCAGACCTATAGCACATGCTCCAGCTGGAGACAGGGTTAAAAAAGAGACCCTCCCTGACACCCCAAGGATTGCATGCTGAGTCCGGCTGGGGCTACAATTTGGTTTTACTTTTCTATTTTTTCTCTCCTTGTCTGGGACTAGAAGCGGAGAGAGCAGTGGCAGGAAGTGACCCCAGGAGGGTAACCCAGAGGGTCCACAACCCTGCTTAAGGGGTCAATGCTGCTGACCCTGCTTGGGTGCTAGATCAGAGCCCAGTGGAGTAGGCAGGCCCTGGCTCCCCCAGGATCCCATTAGATGATCCCAAAACACTCCCAGTCCTGAATTTTCCCAAAATCATGTGTCCTGGAGCATCCAGCCCTCTCCTGGACAATTCTGAGAAATAAGGTGTGTTATGTTTTGTCTCTTTATTGGCACATCACAGCATATTAACTGGGGTAAATACACCCTTCCCTGCAAACAGCACTGATCTGGGTTACCGTAGAAAAACTAAAACAAACTGATTAACAGTAGGACATAGGTTAAGAGACGCCAAGTAAAAGGAATAAAGTTACAAGCAAATACAAATGGATACACACATCTGAAAGTCTAAAACATCATCTAGCGAGTTTACAGGCTTTATTCAAGATGGTTTCTCTCACCAATATTCCTTTTTCCAGCCACGGGTAACATTCCCTCAGTCAGGACCTTCCGTAGAAGTACAAGCAGCTGGCTTCGCTTGCCTGCCCAGGTGAAAGATCATTGCTAAACAGGTTTCTCGCATAGGTTCAGTTCCCAGAGTCTTCCACCCCTCCTTGTCTGAAGGGCACAGCTCTCTCAGCTGGCAAGAGCTCTGGCCTCTTCCGCTGTCTAATGATGGATGCCAAAGATGGCTTCAGCCCTTGACCTTGCTTATCTCTTCCAAAGTTCAATGACCTCGTTTCAAGAGGCAGGATGACCTCATGCTGTTCTCTTCCTCTGGGCTTCCCATCTCCTGGATTTCTACGTAAAAAGGACTTGCATTGTTTCTGGTCACACCTTGCTAGTTTCTGGAGACAGGTCGATAGCTGCCTTCCCTACTGTCCAGGGGGAAGCCTGTTTCTCCCTTTCTTTGGTCACAAACTGTAAAGCCTAATAATAAGTATCCATAATTCCTTATGTAGTGTTAATACATACAAATCACAGTGATATTAATCAGTGTGTCATAGTCATTCAGAAAGCACCTCACTTGATAAACTTTTGTAACAAAGTAATATTGTATAGAACCAGTTGATTCAATTGCTTATCACTGAAGGGTGAGACACTCAGATCTCTGAAATGTATTCTTTGAAAAGTAACCCGCAGCCCAAGCTCCTCTCCTGCTGGGTGTAGACACCAGGCTGGCTCCTGCCCCATTTGTTAGTTTTATAGCTTTGTTTACATTTCATTGTCTCAACCGGATGACCAAGCTGGACAGAGAAGCATATACACATCCGTTGTTTACTAGAACCCCCTGAGTTGCCTGATTTAAACAGTTATCATTAAACTAGTTATCATTCTAGTTATAGCCATAACTTGTGATGTAAATCCTATGCATATGTTTCACAAGAATATTAATGATCGGGGAGTTATTAATTTTCCAGCAACATATGACATGGTAACTTTTAGATACAGATTGGAACCAGAGCAAGTTGGGGCATGCTGAACTCACTCTCCGATACTAGTCGCCCCTGGCCCTGGGATGCTCTTAGGATCACAATCAGTAACAAAGGCGAGGGCGTTTTTAAAGCCATCTGTCAGTTCAGGTTGCCTGTTCCCTGGACTGAATGTACTCCTGGCTATGAACTGCTCTTCAGATTATGTCCCTCACCACTCCCCCCACTCCATGTCTTATTTTCCTTGCATAAAAATGAATTTTATGGAATATTATTTTTTCCTCAAACAGTCTAGAGGAAAGCAAATGTGACTGAATCTATGTTGCAGATTTTGATTCTCACTCTAAGTCAATCAGTTCTGTCCAAGAACAAACACACTAACAGAACAGGTCTGGTGGAGTCATAATATATACAGCCTAATTAATCACATTACTCACGAAAATATATTGGTATAATTAATAACACAAGGCATCTATATTGGCCTCTGTGGCGCAGCAAATTACAAGGCAGTAATACTTGGATGTGTTGACCTGGATTTCATACATAATCCATCAAGCCATTCCTGCCAGATCAAGTCTCCAGAGACAAGAATACAAAAATGATAATTAAACAAAAGCAAGACGGACAGCCGTAGTATAACATTCATCATTCCCAATATCTCATGGAAGGGGCTGGGATATTCCGATTCTGGCTGGCACATCCTTGTGCTTTCCCCTGTGAAGATTTCGGTATTTTAATAGGCTTGGATGGGGATACATTACTGTTAATTATGAATAAGAATAAATTATGGCTTGGTGAATAAAGGCATATGGCAATATCATTGTACAGGCGTAGCAGCCCTGAAGGCTTTCCAAATGGTTCCTGTGGATGGGTTACAGTAGGCAGTGATGTACCTCTGAGATCTATCGCCCAAATGGTCAGAGCTCTACCTTAGCACTAATCCCTGCATCACAAAGACCAGGCCCGTCTGAAGACCTTGCCTCTTTGAGGGGTACTTTGCTCCAAAGGGAAGTGTGGTCAGATTGAGGGAGTCAGACATTGCACACATATTGCATTCCTGCGGTTGCTGTTAATAAATCACTACAGGCAGCACTTCGAGAACAGGAAGAGAGGCCCAGACACCAAACAAATGCAAACGGCACATATAACCAGCCACCGATGGAACACACATTCTGTACAACAGCCTCCTAATTCCACAGGGAGCCCACTGATGGGCAACATAGGCGAATTGCTGGCTGAGGCAATCTTTAGACAAGTGACTAGTGACTGGCTAAGAGATGAGAACAAAGAGTGGGAATGAGCACTCCATGCTCACCACATGAGGAAGTTAATAGCTGGATGTGCTAAGAATCCACCCTGGGGCCAGTGGTATTTTGTAAGTTTCCCAATGACCTGGTAGAAGAAATGACCCATGTGGAATCAGAATCTGTAGCTAACACAAGATTATTCAGACTAGTCAGGTCTGGAGAAGAGTGAAAAGAACTTCAGAAGGACCCAAAAAATCCCAGGTAACGCACTGAGAAATGAAACTCATCCTGACAAGTGCAAATGGAAGGAACAGTGAGCTACTCCTACCCATGGATTGTTCTAAAGAGACTAACCACCTAAGCGAAAGATCCAGGTGCTGCTGTGGGCGGCACACTGAAGACCACCACTGAAAGCGCAGTGGTGGTCAAAAAGACAAAAAAAAAAAAAAAAGATATTGGCTGTATTCAGAAAAGGGTAGAGACTAATGCTTCACATATTAGAAATGGCGTTCCAGGTGTAGACGGCACGGTGTCCCTCTCCAAAATAGAACAGGCCCAGAGAGGGGCAACCAAACTAATTAGAAACCTGGGAAGGCTCCCATACAAGAGATTAAAAAGATAAGGCATGTCATTTACAGAGTAGATGAACACAAAAGCTGAGCTCTCCTGTTTACCGACTCTAGTGTACAAGACCAGCATTAACTTCCCTCCTGACTCCATGAAAGGGCAGCTGGCTCCTCCCACGCACAGAACTCATTTCATGGATTATATTCCATACCAGGGGTTGGAAACCTTTTAGCAGTGGTGTGCAGAGTCTTCATTTATTCACTCTAATTTAAGGTTTCACATGCCAGTAATACATTTGATCATTTTTAGAAGGTCTCTTTCCATAAGTCTATAATATCTAACTAAATTATTGTTGTATGTAAAGTAAATAAGGTTTTTTAAATGTTTGAGAAGCTTCATTTAAAATTAACTTAAAACGCAGAGCCCCCCAGACCAGTGGCCAGGACCTGGGCAGTGCAAGTGCCACTGAAACTCAGCTCACGTGCCGCCTTTGGCACCCATGCCATAGGTTGCCTACCCCTGTTTCACACACTCATCCCTTTGCTTAAATACATTAATACTACTGGACTCTACCACCTCCCCTGTAAGTCCAGTGCCTATTCACCACACACTGTAAAGTGCCATCTGAAATTTTTACTACTGAGACATATATTCCTTCTTAACGTAAGCTTATAATCCCTGTTTCGGGTCTGTCCAGCAGCCTGCAATAGATCAAGCTAGCTGGTTTAAAAACTTCAGTCATGTTCTTACTTAATCATCTTTGCTCAAAGCTAAATAACCTCAGTTTTGTCTCTCTCCCCGCATTCATAAGCCCCTCCATTCCACTGAGCATCTCAGCTGCCCGGTGCTGGATTCTTCAGTTTTAACTTATCTATCTCAAATGGGTGACCAGGATGGACGTCTATATCCCACATGTGATACAGTCATTGTAAGGTGCCTGCACAATATTCTTAGACTTATGTGACATATATTGTTAGAAACCTACATCCTATTAACTTTTTATCCTGCAGCTCCCTGGACCAGGAATTTAAATGGTGAGTCTGACAATACAGACAGATCCTTTCCCTTTATTGAATTAATTCAATACCGTTTGACTTATTCTTAGTTGGGCATTAGAGTTGGGTTGATTTAGTTGGGGATTGGTCCTGCTTTGAGCAGGGGGTTGGACTAGAACCTCCTGAGGTCCCTTCCAACCCTGAGATTCTAGGATTCTAGTCTAGGATATTTCCACCCCTGTTGAATACCAGTTTGCTCCTAGCCACAGGAAAGCAGGAACCTCCTGGACAAGCAGCTATGAATGTTGTCGTTTCGTCACAACTCCTATGTTTTGTTTTACATTCCTACGGGTATTAAAAACATTCACATTAAAAGGTGTTTAATGAAACCAGAACAGCTTCAAATCCATAGTTAGAAACGGTCTAAAAACAGGGCGGCCTGCTCAATCACATCAGTAAATAGTGATGGACTTTAAATCTTCAGGAAACAGCAGCAGCCTGTTAATGATTTCTCCAGGAATGTTTTGAATGGGCTAGTTTGTGTTCTGAGCCAAATGGCACCTACACACAAACCACAGCACGTGGCCAGGCAGCTAGAGACAGTGTTGCATTGCAGCACCACAAGCCAGGTCTTTAGCACCTGGAGACCAGTGGAGCCTGGAGCGCAAGGCAGGAGCTGGCTTCTGGGCATGCATATCTCCCTTTGTCATCCTCTCCTGAAGACTCAGACCATGGAACACATTTAGGGCATGAACCAACCTTTAAGTGACAGAAGTTAGGAAGAAACTTTCCCTGTGAGCTGGCTAGGCCATGGCTGTCCCCTGCAGCGATTTTTGGATACTGGGCTAAGTGGGCCATGGTTCTGATCCTGTACAGCAATACTGTACCTATAGTGCTAGTTGGCAAATTCTCTGCTGGCATAAATCCCTTGATTGCAGTAGATTTATGGCCACAGCGAACTTGTTCTCATATATTCAAGAGCTGATTGTTTGTTGTAATGAAAGTAGCATTGGCTGGACGGCTTTCTCCACAACTCAATTCCTCACGCTCCTTCAGGACCCCACAGGCTTTATTTCTAGGGGGAAGAGTTTCATCAGCCAGGCTGAATTACTCTGCAGTAGTGATGTGACAGTAACACACAAAAGATGCAGGCTGGTCTCCTGGTCTCAGCACAGGACTGGGAGTCATGAATCCTCAGGACAAAGCCTGGCTTGGACACTGACTCCCTCTGTGGCCTTGGAGAAGTTGTTAAAAACTTTCCTGGGCCTCAGTTTCCCCCATTGTAAAGTACGTCGAACACAATTTACCTCAGCCTGGTCTGCTGAGGAGTAGTTATCTAGTGCTCATAAGGTGATTCTAAAAGGTTGCACGCACTGAGAGTGGTAAGAGTCAATTCTCCCCTCTGCCTAAGGGTGAGAAAGGACCTGAATGTGGGGCTCTCATCTCTCAGGCAGGAGCTCTAAGCACTGAGCTATGGGACATTCTGAATTGGGGGGAGGTCCCCCCCATCTCTCCTGTTGATATTCCACTGCGGAGAAATGATGAAGGAACTACTGGAGCGGGGGGACTGGAGTCAGGCCCAGGTTTCCCACTTCCCAGGTGGGTGCTCACTCTTGCTCCCTCTGGCCCAGTGATTATGTAAGTCTTTATCCACAATGGAACAGGCACATTCTCTAGCCACTGGACACCACCATCTCTTCCTCCATCCCATCAGCTGGTTGGGCTTTGATTGGGACCCAATCCCAGAGGCAGCCTTTGAGCATATCTACTAGAACAGGCCCTGCATGCAACTTAGGGTACCAAACAGATTTTCTCCCCCAGTTTGTGAACTGCTGTGGGGCTGAGGCAGGAGTTAGCTACCTAGAGGGAGGCAGCAGTGCACATGCTGAGAGGCAGAAACACTGGCACTGCAGGAACTTGGCCCTGAAAATGTAGGCATCACGTGAGTTTAGGGGCCTACAGAGGTTAGACGGGAGTTTGTGCATCACTATGGAGCCAAATCTAGGACATGGGCACCTGAAATAGTGTCTTTGGTGCCTAACTCCTTTTGAGCATCAGACCTAAGCTTTTCACTAAGTATTATTTACAATCAATTACACAGCAGCCTGTTTCGTCCAACCCCTCATGTGGTGCCTGGTCTGATAGAGGAGTCAGGGGCATTTTGTTTTGGTGCTCACCCTTCTCAGTCCATTTCACCACAAATTATAGGCTGGGACCTTGAATTGGGAATGGCTGAGATGGTGCTACAAGCCTGCAGTGTCTCAGATGGCCCCTCTTGTCCAACACAGAGCTCCCTTCAGCCTCCACATCCAGGTCCTTAGGCAGCCTCTTACATGAAGTGGACATTTCGGATAACGCCCCGTCCGTCACCCCTGTGGAGTGTGGCAGGGAGAGAGTCTGACAGGAGTGGCTCAGGGAGGGGAGTAAGGAGTGTCTTTGCTCTTCCTGCTCCTCAGGAAAGCGTGCAGCCTATGAAGAGAGCTGGCTAAATAGGATTTTAAAACTCCCTCTTTCTCTGAAACCCGCTAGCCGGCCATGGCCTGCTTGTCTGCCTTGCAAACCTTTCATTCTGCCAGGAAATTAACTAGGCTGAGAGTGTCTGTCAGCCAAGATGCATCACGGGGCTGTCTGCTGCAGAAGGGTCAGACATACTACCCTAAACTTCTACCTGTCGCCTAAGTGGCTCCGCTGTACCCTTCTGTTCACCCTCCCCAGAGGGAGCGCATGGGGCTAGAACATGTTCATTAATATCAGTTCTCCATTCTCACATGAGCTCAGTTCACTATCATTCAGCTTTGTTCCAGCAAGGAATACAGTTGTGGGAGTTCAGTGTCTGGTACCGTAATTCACTACAGCATATTTCCAGAGCAGAGGGCATCTTCTGTGGAGAGCTGCATAAACATGTTTCATTGCCTTTAGATTTCGCTATAGTTGACAGCTTATGAAAGGCAAATACATGTACACAGGGAATCCTTTGATGAGAGATGCAGTAAAGGCATCTGACAAAGTATGGGATGCATATCTAGTTATGAGAAGATTCTGGATTTACTGTCTCATTAGTGAGATTATACTAGGTGGCCTTTTGCAGCAAATCAGTACAAATATTTTCAGGCAAAAAGGTGTCGTTTGGCCTAGATCCCCCTCCCCCGCCCTGTCTCTTTAATTCAAATACTAAAGTGAGGAGGTTTGGATTTGCCATGTGGATAATTACGGCAAGACCTGGGCTTGAGAGGGCTCCCATCAAAGCGTCACCTCCTAAATTAGTTTAATCATATCTGTCATTAGTCATCTTTCCTTGAGCCCCCATTTGGAGGCCATTTAAAGGGCATTAGAGAAAATCTTCCCTCCTTAGGTCTGTACAATAGTGATTAACCACCAGAAGTCGCAAGGCATTTTCAGACTGAGGGAGTGAAGCAAAAACTGACTCTAACCACAAAAGCCCAGCGCCCTCCACTATGAACCAGGCCTTGAGCTTGCAGTAGATGAAGAATTAGTGCGACACCTGGGGTGCTAATTGATCCACACGGGAGCCCCTGGGGCAGGGCTGAACATGGCTCAGAGGAGCCAGGACAGCTCAAGGAGGTTGTAAATGACATTGGGCAGGATCTTGTGATCCTTACTGGGAATTTTTCACACCACTAGGGAGTGAGTTAGGGTATGGCTTGTTTTCTTTTCGTTATCTATTATCCCTCTAGATCTTAGACAGATCTATCTACAGCTAGACATACCCACGTGCATACACAAAAAGACTGACGTGTAGACAGGCACATTTAGATACAGATTTGCACAGAAGTAGGCACCCCATAACTAGCTGTGCTTAAATAATTCAATACCATCACCCAGGGAGTGTTAATTACAGAGCATAATTCACTTGGATTCTATGGACCCCTGGAATAGCATCCTCACCCTGTCCCTGCTCCAATCCCACCTGTTCTCCTGCAGCCTCCTCTCCTCTCCCCTCCAGCCCTTGTCCAATGTTCTCCTGCTACTGACCCAGGAGGAGACCAACTGCTCGTGTTCATTAGACAGGAGAAGTCACTGCAGTGCTCTGACTGGGAGGCCAGGGGTTTTCTCAGGTGACTGGCATTTACATTAAGCAGAGCTGTGAATAAATTCCTGACATTTTTAAGTTAACCATACCCGGCCAGTTGGCTGTTTGCTCTACTCCAAAGCCGGCCAGTTCCCACCTGCCTGAGGTTTCACACCCACTGGGATCTAGGCACCACATGTTTGGAAATACTCAGATGTCGTTCAGAACAGGCCACCGCGGCATTGCTCGTTTTACAAGGCTGCTTAAAACAGATGTGACTGTTGGACTTTTCATTGAAAGAATTATCACTCTGAGTCGTGCAGGCACACGTGTGCCTGTGTAAAAGTTCTCTCTGGGTACATGGAAAGGAAAGTGTGTAATACGGATACTGGATACATAGAAAGGAAAATAAAAACACAGCTGAGCACAGGGTGAAGGAGTTGTGGCAAATCTCACAGCAGCTGCTCAACAGTCCTGGAGCAGCAGAACTCCGGACTTTCACTGAACCAGTGACTTGTATTTGTCCAGTAGATGTGCAGTTTTGCAGAACAACCTTTTGTGTTATAAAGTGACCAGAGGCCCCTGCAGGTGCTCAGGGCATTGAGCAAACATTTCCCAATGTAAGACAACTCAAAACGTCACACAGCAAACACGACAAAAGGCAGATCAGATCAAACAGTTCAAAACACAAATGGCAGCAGAGGGTATTGACATTCCTACCAGTCCACAAGGGATTGGAGCAGCCGGTTTGGCTATTAATCCAATGGATTGCTTTAATGTGTGCTTGGAACATATTAGAACACATGCCACAGTCTGAATGCTACGCTCCCTGTTTCTAATCCAGCTACCATTTGATTCACTCAGCCCAACAGAGCAAGTCCTAATTATTGCTGAGGCTGGCTCTCCAGATGACCCAGCGGGTGGGGGAGTTCTCTGTGGAATGTGTGTTAGGATGTCACACCTCTTTTAACCCAACAAAAGCCATGAATAAAAACCATGTAAATAAATAAAACCTTTGCCATAAACCACAGTTGTAATCCCCTCCCCCGCCCCCATCTGCGCACCAGCTTTCTGCAGCTAATCCTGCCCTGTGCCAGCCTCTGCAATAACCAGGGAAAATGAGCACTGGCACTAAACAATTCTTTACTCCTGGCAGTGGCACATGGTGGACTCACTAAAACAAAACAGCAGAGGCAAAGACGCTTGTTTCGAAAGCTCCTGAATCCTGAAGAGAGCATCTGGGAGAATTGGAAAGTGACTTACCCATCAGTGTGCAAGGATTCCGAGGGAAGTGTCCCTGCAGTAAGCACAGGAGCCTTCGTGAGGAAGAGTGAGGAGCCAAGGAAACCTTCTTAAGAAAGAAAAGTGGGACGTGCATCCTTTGCCTTACAAATGGAAGTGGCATGGTGACTTGCCCTGGGTGCCTGGCAGAGGAACATGCTGGTACCCGTGTGGAGGGAGACCACTGAGACTAATGGAAAACATTCCCCTGGCTTGTCTTAACTCCTCCTAGGGTAGGATACTGACCTTTCCTTGGCTGTGTTCCAGAGGTAAGAGCGAGAGCGTGCTCCAACGCAGGCATAGCGGGAGGAAGGGGACACATCATCAGGGTCCAAGAGGGGAAGGGAGGCTGGCTGATCACTCAGCCTCCTGCCTAAAGGTTCTGCCAGGGAGAGTGTGAACGATCAGCCATTCGCAGAGAGGCTCTTCCGCAAAGCGGCAGCTTCCCAAGGCTCTCGACAGCCGCTCCACAGCCTCGCTGCCTGAACTCACTAATGCCATTGCATCAGCCAGGACACTGGAGCATGCAGAGCAGAGGCAATTTCTTAGTAAACATGCCTTAAATAAAAGCCGCCCTCAGTGGCTTCATTTGAGCTGCCTTCTGAATTCAGCTACCTCGAGGACTCCTGCTCCAGTTTTGGATTCAGCATCTGTGGAGACGAGTCCTCGGTGCATTCTGTGTTAAATAACGAAGGTTAATTTGATTTGATGCACCACTTCATTATCATAAACAGCTCACAGTATGTCAGTCTTCTGTAATTACAATTTCCTACAGCCAGCATCATGTTCATTTCCTGTCATTGATGGTGTTTCCCTATGATCATCTCACAGCTAAGCGCTTCTGCATGAACTTCCCTGAACAGTAATTAGGTGTCATTTATTCTGTAGCTGCTGGTTAGGCTAATTTACAAAAATAGGACCTGGGATATTAAATTTACTTTTCATTATGGCTGCATTTGTGTCTGATTATTTGGATGTCATTTTGTGTGTGCATGGGCGGGGGGGCACAATGGGAGACTTTTCTTATTAACAGCAGGGTTTTAAATGGAGAAACCCGGTTGGATTCCCACCCCCGACTCAGACAGAGCAAGGCATAGGGAGGGACCCAAGCATGCCTAGGAGGCGATCCATCCCCTCTTCCTAGTACACAGCGGGGGAATGACATGAGCTGGATGCCCCTTGGTAGGCTGTAAAAGCAGGGCTACGTCCAGCGTGGTGCTAGGGGACAAGGGGGTGCCACACAAGCCACAAGGTCGGCATGGAACCAGAGCTGCCTACGCCTGGCACAGCCCTCCCCAGATCAGCGTCATCAATGATCCGCCCCATTGCTACTCACAACCAGGGATTAAAGTACAAATACAACCAAACTGGGACTCTGCAGTGTTTGGAATAAACCCCTTTGGAATCTCTGCAGGCTACTAAGCACTCCCGACTCAGGGACCTTGTTCAGACTACTGTCACCTCTCACCACAACACAAACCAGGGCTGCCAGTTCTCCCCCGTTACGGGCACGCAGCCACTTGGGAGAGCAGACAGTGAGCACTGCCAATAGCCAGAGCAGAGGGCACTCCGGGGAACCAGCTAGGTCTGCAGCCTGGTAGACACCATGGAAACAATGGGCAGCGTAAGAAACTCCCACCAAGCAAAGAGAGCAGAGCAGCTCAGAGCTGTGAGGAGGCCACAAAGTGCACGGCTGGGCTCTCTCATGCACCAGGGTAACACCACAGGCTTCAGCAGGGTTGCCTTTTATTAACAGCAGGATAGACCGGACGCCCCGAGTTCCTATGTGAGAGATGGTCTCTCTCCGACACCTTCCCTTGCTGCCCTTCACTGCAGCTGCCCCGTATTAATTAAACTTCACACAATGGCCATGCAACCCTTCTGCCCGATGGTTAACAGCAGCAGCAAGGCTGGGTGCAATATATATAGGGCCTCTCCGGATAAATAACTAAACTGTCTTGTGCCCCCAGCCAGCCAGTAGGAAGCACCCTAGAGAGGCTACTCGAAGAACTCCAAGGTGTCGCTCGGGGTACACCTCACCAAGGAGCGAACCCAGGTCTGGGCGCTGGGCTAGCCTAGAGCCTCCAGGCTGCAAATCCAGACTGGAGCCAGATCGGAGTTTTCGTTTCCACACCGGTGCTGCACTCACCCTTGTGAGGTGCCAGGACTTCTCCCATGATTCTTAGCACCGCTGCGCCACTCAACAAATCGTTTCATACCGCACTGCAGGAGGTGGTGCATGGCCTTCCCAGGACGAGATCGGAGATGTGTTCCCGGGACTCTGGCATGAGGTCATCCAGGCTGTACCCCAAAGTGGTCAGCATCTGCTCCGTGCCCTCTGAATCAGTGCTCCCTCAGGGCCAATACTGACACCATCCAGAGTCAAAAGCAGTTGAGCATAAAACCCCCGCTGGCCAGCTGGCAGCATGCTGGGAGTACCATATCCCGGATGGCACCTCTGGTCAAGCGCTGTGAAAACCCAGCAGCAATACAGCCACCAGACATGGGGGTTTAATGCCGAGTCGGTGCCTATAAACTGGTACGTAACTTCCAGTGCAGAAGGAAGTAGGAAGAGGGCAAGAAGATAGGGCCCTGAGGGAATTGTGGGAAGGCATTGGAGGACTATCAGCACCTGAATTATTTGGCCTGTATCCACACTGCAAAGGGGGTAGATAAAGAGCCCTGCTCCAGCTCACCCCCGGCTGGGCCAGGTTGAAAGCACCCCAACACTCTGGGATGGGGGAGCTGGGCTGGGGCAACGCCTTTGTAAGGGAAGCAGGGAAGACAGACCCTCTGGACCATGGCACCTGAGCAACAAAACTCCTCTGGCTTCCCCACCGGCTCCACCAGCCTGACCGACGGAGCCTGGGCGGCAGATTGTTCCGGCACTGGCAGGGCTGCTGGCGGGACTCTCTCCAAGCACGTTCCCTAGGGACTGGGCTGGATTCCAAGCCGCGCGCTGCTGTCATCCAGTCTCCTGGGGGCGGTGGCTGAGCCAGGGAGTGGCCTGGGAAGCCAGGCCCTGGCTCTGCTGTATGGGCTGAGCTCTCCTCTCGACCCCTACGCATTACAGGGATGGGGCGGCCGTGATGGAGAGGTTCACCGCACGCATTGAGGTGGCGGCTCGTCCGTCTGTCCTGGAGGCTCTGGCCTTCCTGCCAGGAGGAATCACAGAGCTCAATGCGGACGAGCCAGTCTCAGAACAGGACAATGGAGGGTTTTGAGCCAGGCTTCCTCTGCCCACCCTCCCTGCCCAGCACTCATCTCTCACATGCCTGGCTCGGGTCCTGCATGCTCCCCAAAATGGTACTGCATCGAGGACAAGCTCACGGCGCATGGCCCTGCATTCACACCATTCAATGTGGGCAAAGCTCCTCACCCTTCATTTGCCCCACAGGCTTCCCTTCCCCCACGGCATCTTCCATTTGCCCCATGTGCTCTTGAGCCCTCCAGATGCCACACGAAGGAGGCTGTCTCCTGTGACTGGGGCTGGGCTGGAGGCACCTCCTGCCTCTTGCTAACGTCTAACCAAGCCCAGCCTGTGCACACCTCTCTCTTCGGTTATTGCGCCAGAGGTTTGGGACGGTGCAGGCCCCTGGCTGCCCCAGATTGAGACATTCCAGAGGAAGCCCCTGCCCCAAGGAGCTGAGGCTACACCAAGAGCAACGTGGACAAACGCCAGGGGACTGAGGGAGGGAGGACGGCAAGAGCTATGCTGACAAAGGAAGGTGCCTGCAGGGCGCTGGCCGTTCCTGTGCTCACCAGGTTCCTGCAAGTAGCCTCAGGGCTTCAGCTGGGCTAGCTGCACATCAATCAAAGAATGTGCCTTATCATAGAGTATCAGGGTTGGAAGGGACCTCAGGAGGTATCTAGTCCAACCCCCTGCTCAAAGCAGGACCAATCCCCAACTAAATCATCCAACAGATTTTTTTGCCCCGTATCTCTAAATGGCCCCCTCAAGGGTTGAACCCCCAACCCTGGGTTTAGCAGGCCAATGCTCAAACCACTGAGCTATCCTTGCACCCAAGGGCCTCCCACCCCTTCTCTTGGGAAGATCACGTCCCAGCCCAATAAAACCTGCTGTGACATCCAGGCCTATTCCCAGCTACGGCTCCAGGCTACCACCTCTGCCCAGCTCTGGGATCTACCACCATCCAATGCTCTGCAGCCATTTGGCTACTCTAAGAACTTGATCCCTTTCTTCTCTCCTCCTTGTTACTTCTGCCCTGACAGCGGCTGACTTGGGTCTGTTCTCCAGGGTGTTTCTGGCCTGTATCCAGCACTCAGATGCTATGGCAATTACAAAAACACACAGCTGCCCAAGGAGCGACTTGCAGGTTACTGCCCTAACGGCGAGCACCCTGCCCTGAAGGCTTCCAGACTCACCTCTGTGGGGACTGCGAGAGGAGCAGGCCCAGAGGCGGGAGACAAGCCCTGAGACTAGTAACCAACAGCTCAGACAGCCTCCCTGGCAGATCTAAGGAGAGGAACATTTTCCCCAAGGGCTGACGGAGATGCTCAGTTAATAGGATGTAAATGCCCTCTGGAATTGCATACCGGGGCTCGGCCATAAGCAAGTTAGGGGGGGGATTTTTCCAGTGCTGACTGGGCATCAAAGAATGCAGCCGCTTTAGGAGGTGGCTCTGACTCCCCGGCTCTTTATTAGAGTAATTCTGTTCCACGACTGGGGAACAGCTGGAGGCACTTGAATGTCGAATAAGGCCAGTATTTTTATTCCGCACTGGAAAGCTGTGAGCAGCAGCCAGCCTCATAGCCGGAGAGGGTCATTTCCATCCGTCATGGGTTGTCTGTCTGGACTCGACTTCCCTGAACATCTCATTTCAACATCCACACGGCCAGCATTTCCTTTCTAGAAATCCAGAGTCATGCCGCCAAAGGACAGCGATTCTAACACGTCTGCACAGGAGCTACAAGGGTAGCATTAACGCACAGCGTTCTAGGGCCATTCCACTTACCCCTGCTGCCATAACAGCCTTTGGCAGTGCCCAGGGCAGCCTAGGATGCCGGATTCCTGGTACACAGGGCAGCACAGGAGCATTTCATCCCCCATCTCATTTCATACCTGCTGCCCAGGTAAATTAGGGCAGCAGTGAAACAGTTAACCTGGCAGCAGGCAACTGCTATTCATTCATCTCCACACTGCAAATATGCTGTCAGTGGATAGGCAAGCAGGAGGTTGGGGGGCAGGGGGGAGGGTGTGTAACAAATGATCTCAAGTATTAATGACCCAGTGGTGGCGCAGAAGGCAGCAGGCCTGCCACTTTTAATTGAATGAAATGATTCGGCATCAAGTTCCATCATGTGGAACTCACAGGGAACAATGGAATGTTTCAACACGACAGTATTTTACAGACAGCGCGTTTCAGTTTAATTATTGTATCCACGCTATGGAGCGAGCTTTCCACGACACAGAGATTTATTCACGCTCGTGCAGTGGGTGTAAGAATCAGCCACCCAGCAGATATAGATTTCCATTTGGATGTCTGTAACAATGATTCTACAGAGATAAAAGAAGTCAGGGCTGAAGCTAGCCAGTGTTTTCTATGGTATTAAAAAGTCATCTAAGATAAGACACATGGAGCAGTGTAGCACTGTGGTTCATGGCCATAATCACTGAAGCAACAGAAGCTAAAGCTTTAACAACCCTCCCCAACTGCAACCACCAGTGAATCTTCTACTCTGTTAAAGTAACAAAAAGCTGGAAGTTTGAGGAGGATTTTCCCAGCAGTCTCTTAAAGGAAGGCCATGCCTTTGCAGAGGCAGAGGGAACGTGTGCTGTTGATACAGCAGGAGCATGAAAGCTTGTCTCCCATTCAAAATGCTTCAACCTTTTGCTCAGAATGGTCTCAGATTTAATTACATGCCCATGTAGGGAGAGAAAACCAATCACACCTCTCCTCTCATCTGGTAAATTATACAGATGTTTGATATCTTTCTTATTTGTGGCCAGAAAAACAGGACAACCCAGGCACATATTGTAGATATCAAAACCCTTGAGAAGACAAATCCCTCAATGCTACAAGGGTCAAAAGCAACACAAACCTGTTAGGGGAGGGGAAAATTTGTTTTTGTTAAGTTCAAAGAAATGTAATAAAAGCTCAGAGTTTGGGTTTTTTAATTAGAGAGGCCAAATCTCCAGCTGGTTTAAACTGGCTCATCTCCACTGACGTCAACAGAGCTCCACAGATTTACACACATGGAGGCTCTGGCCCATCTGTCTTTAACTAAGATCGTTCATTTACAATCCTTTCTCCAGCCACAGGGTCTGAGTGCTGGACGGGCACCGAGAACTCCTAGCACAGGTAACAATTCAAATTTCAACACCGCACCACACTGTTCAGCCACAGCCAACCCTTCTCAAACCGCCAGACAGGACAGCGGCATCCATTAGAGAGGTGCCAGGCAAGGTAGGGCCCTAGGAAGGGATTGACGCGCAAAACGAGACAGAAAAGAGCCAGAAAAACACCAGCACGTTTTCTAACGAACGTAACTATGAAGAAGCTGTTGGCTAAGGAGTACAAACGACTCCCTGAATAAGCTGGAGCAGGACAAGTTGGATTCAAAGCTAAGCCTTTAAAGGCTCTGACTCTGTGCACATATCCATCTCCCTCCGCACTCCTCCGGTTGACAAGCCGGGCCGTGAGAGCTTCAGCTCACGTTTTCGTGGCAGTGAGACGGGCCCCCCGCTCCTTGGGCGCCAGGCTGTGCAATGCAGGCGGCAAGATGGAACCCAGCTGTATCCGTTGCCCCAAACAACGAATGGCAAGAAAGATGGATTAACTCTGAACACCGGTGAACGTTCCAGTGCTCGCTTGGATCTAGCGGGACGGCCCCCACGTGCAACGCTTCCTCTGCCAGCCCTGCTGGCTCCCTGCCACCTCTCCCAGCTCGTGCCTGGAGAAACAAAAGGTTCTAGTGTGTGTTTACAAAGCAAAGTGACATTGTCACAAGATGCCTTTACACACTACAGAACGGCAGGGGCGGTGCAGCCCCCATTCATAGGGAAGCAAACAAAGAGCTAGTCTGACAAAATCATTTCTAGTTATCGTTTGTGGTTGTTTTTTTTAAATTGAAATATCCATGGACCTGAACTGATGGTATTTGCACGGACTGCTGAATTAGCAGAGTACTAGACTGTAACAGTATAAAATATATATTGTTAAAAGCCACTTAAGGCTCTCTGGAAGGGCTTCCTGAACCTTTGAACAAGAACCCAGGGGACAGTCCTTTATTACCACTGTGACCAGGGTCAATTGCTCTAGAACGGAGAGAATTATTTAGGAGAGTGATTAGCCTATTATACCATTAACACATCCATTACTTAAAATGCTGATCTGGCCTCTGTCTTTATTGCATTGTGTGTTGTGCTTGGGAATTTGCTGGCATTTTATTCTAGCTAGCTACATCCACAACAAAAAAAGACCAGATAACAGGTTTGCATTGACCAAGTTACAAAGGAAGCCTTTCATTTCTCAGGACCTATTTTAACTATTTTGTTTTTATGCTTTTCTTACATGGTGTAAATAAAGGTACAAATTGCAGGTCTTTAATCTACAGAGATACTTCAGATTGTCGAAAATCAAATTTAGTTATTACCACCCGAATCTCGATCTCTCTTTAAGTGCAAGTGCTCGCACTAGAAAAGCCTGATGTACTCACGGAGCCTCTCCTTTGAAAGTGATAAAGCATCAAATCTCGAAAATAAATGGGCTGTTACAGCTCTGGGCACCCTGTGGTTACAATACAGCAAGGAGAGGCAGATAGTGCTTTGGAGAAAGGGGGCATTTATTTCTGTCTGTCAAGACTTGGGAAAGATGGAGAACATACAAGGGACAGAAATTAGTGTCTTAATCTAGTACATTTACGCTCTTCGCTTTTTTAAATGCCTTTTGGCTAGTCATTTTCTTGCATCTGATGTTTTATTATCACATCTCTTATGACATTTTCAGATACTTATTAAATCAAGACTGGGGTTTTCTGCTTTGTGTGCAGCATCTGAGAGCGAATTCCAAGACCAAGCAAAAAAGAGCGAGTGAGATGGAGTATTTGGGAGATACTGGGCAGAGTCTGTCGTCTCTCACATTGGTCTAAAGCCTGAGTACAGATTTCCAAGGGCGCGACAGAGATTAGAACTTGGCCCAGTGCCTGCGCGCAGCAGGGGACGGAAAAGTTGGAACACACATACCCTGCAGGGAGTTGGGATCGCATGAGACAAGGCAGGGACTGGGTGGCAGCAAATTCCTGCCAGAGTGAGGCACTTCGGTTTGAATATCCATTGTCTGGTAGGTTAGTACCAGACAGCTACTTGTTTTCTTACAGAGTCAAAAACACTTTTCTAGCGCATTCAGTGCTGATGAAGTTGCCAGATTTCCCCCTGCAGGTGACTGGAATGAGTCCTCTTGAAGGCCCCCTCAGCCTTAGGCAGGGAGGAGTTTAATCTCCAGGCTAGTCAGTGCCCTTTGAGATGTGAACCCCACAGGGATCTAGAACAAAGACCCACCAAATGCACTGCACGAGTCCATCAATTTTCCATCCCCACAGGCCAGGGCTGGATTTGAACCAGCACCTTCCAGTGAAAGGCTCTAGTCTATTGCACCCGTCAGCCACCCCGCCACTGTCAAAAGGAGAGGGCTGGGCAAAGAACTGTGTGGCTGAACAGATTAATTTAAAAGGGAAAAGCCCTTAACTGTGCAGGGGCACCACACAAGGTGCCAGACATCTGATCCCGCCCCTAGAATTGGTCCCACCTCGAGGCCCCCCCCGGCACACTGTCGGCATCTCCAGCTGCAGGTTCCTTGTGCAGCAGGGTTTGAGGGAAGCCAGGTACAAGACTGCCCTGTGATCCCTCTTCTGGCCACTGGTGTGTACCAAGCACACGACTCCCGAGCTGAGGGCTGAATTTGTGGTGAATTAGGAAGTGTCCGGGGGCTGTTTTGCATCACGCACTTAGTCCTGCTCTGTACTCCACTTGTTCTGAATATAGATCCCAGTGCTGCCCCTGCTGGGGAACTGGGCGTGCTGGTGCAGACGGGGCTCCAAGCAGCTGCCAGCATTTTAACCGTGTTCTCTAGCCCTGTTCCAGGCTGTCTGTGCGAGCACCTCCACTGATGGCACTAGGGCTGGAGCTGGACTTGGTGCAGACACAACCCATCAGTAACAGGACTGCAGCCCAGCCTGATCTTCAGCTGAAGGGAATCTTGCCGCTAAGACCCGACACCCTCCCACTGAGACTCGTGAGGTCAAAGCTGAGCCTTTCAACCCACGCATCCCCCCTGAGTGTTGCAGTGGGGACGGGATGCCGAGAAAGGGGCAGTTTGAGAGATCGCTGGGCCTTGCCCTATTTAAGAACTGGGAGGTCTAGCAGGACCTGGAAAGGAACTGGCAGCCAAAGCCAAGTGTGGCATGTTGGAGAGGCGCGTCCACACTGAGAAGGCAGGTCACTGCCTGCAGCCCCGAGCGCAGGCTCTGGCTGGCTTTCTGCAGCAGCACCAAGGAGAGCGTAGGGCATCAGGCCTGCCTGTGGCGACTGGCACCGGATCCCAGTGGCTGGGAACGTAGGAGGAGGAAAGGGAGAGGTGGCAGGTAGCTGCACAAGAAGGAAGGAATCGCTAGCCCTGCTGCTCTCTGGGTGTCCAGGAGCAATGAAGTTTCCAGTAGGATCCCGAGGCCGCACCTCTCATTGTCCAGCACGCTCAGTAGAAGCGGAGCTCACAACTCCAGCCCACCAGGGTCATTTCCGAGTTACTGGCACAGAGCCTGTCAGCTGCCCTCCAGCCAGGAACCCTCTTCAGTCACGCAGCAGGGAAACCACTTTTCCAAATAGATGTAAACAGATGATGTAGCGCTGGGACCACCCACGTATTGGTGGCGCAGACCCCTTGATGTCTCCATCTCTCCTGGAACCTTACCCAGATGCTGAATGAAAGGGAACAGAAAGACTCCACAAGAGAGGGACCTCAGTGAGCAGATGCAAAGATCCACCACAACCCTCTGGGTTCTACCAGCCTGAAGGGACTGACCATAGAGTCACTACTCTGGCAGGTGTGCAGTGCCCTTGCAGCCAAGAGGGTTAGTACCTGCTGGCAGGTCCAGGAATCTTAGCCTGACCACTGGACCCATGCCCACTCCAACAGGGCTGCAAGCATCGTCTCTGTGCCTAGCCAGGACATGGTCAAAGCCACAGGGGCCGGCCCGCCACCACCTTCTGGGTGACCTTAGCTGGGAGAGGCTTGAGGAACCAGGCAAAGGTGAGCGATATCATCAGCATGGAGTGATGCACCAGCACCAAGCAGGCCCTGCATGTTTATGCATTAATAAATTGCCCCTCCATTTTAAAAAGTCAAGAATCCAATTCCTTGAGTGGAAAACTGGCAAAGCCAGTGCTCAAAGTATCCCAGTACGTCAGTCCGTGGCCCGATTCTTCACTGTGTTATGCTGACTTTAAGGTCAGAAGGGCCACTTCAGTCTGACCTGCAGAGCACAGGCTAGAAAACGTGGAGCCCAGCTTTTCAAATGATTTAGAAAGGGTCAGTGCTGGAGAATCCAGCTGATACCTCCATTATGTCAGATCAGCAGAATGCACAGGAGAGCCAGGCCCCCAGGAGGTTCCTAGTACGTAAAAACACCAAACTCCAGGCAGCATTTGGTGTCCCGCCTGGCATATCAGGTTCACTCTAGGGCCCCTGAAATCCCGTCTTCCACTTGCTCTCAACACTGCTTGTTCACCTGCCTGTTACCTTAAAAGGCCACCCTGACACTGAGAAAGAGAACTCCAGGGAAACCCGCTCCTGGAGGAGGTCCAGTTTGCCAAATCTTCAGGAGCCCATTAGAACCCTGCAGCAAAGCAGATGCAACAGCAGCAGTGTGAAAGCAATCCCCGGTAAAACGTCCCTCTCCAGTTTCTTATCCATCTTGTGTCTCTTCCACTTCTCTTCCCTTTGCCATGCCATGCAGGGGGGACCGGCCTTCCAACTCTGGGGCAGTGCTGCCCAGTCCAGTTCTTGAATCGCAGACAGCGAGGTTTCAACTTCTCAGCAGGATACTTTTCACCAACTCCAAACCCCTAATCCCACCGCTAACCCCCAGGGGATGCCTGGCTGAGCAAACACTCTGTTTGCTGGCTGCCTTCTTAATTACTGACCATTTGTTAACAGCCTCTGACAAATTAAATCTTAATTCCTCATGTTAATGAGGGAATGTTGTTCTCCCGGAGTCTCCTGCAGTTTACAGCTCCCAGAAGCGTCCACTTCTCCCGGTCAGGATGGCAGAAAGCAGCAGCAGCAGCAGCTCCAAGAGCTGATTTCTCTACCTGCAACATAGGAACTTTCCACTGAACGATGTTTAAAAGTGGGGAGGTAGGAGAGGGAGAGAGCTGGCTCCATGGCCCACTCCATCCTTGTCCTCTCTGTTGAGATCCACGACGCTGTGTTGAGAGATTTATATCGACGGTCTAGACAATTAAGACGTAGGGCATGGTGAAAAATGGCTAGTTCTATCCTTGGTGTCCATATCCTATAGCTAGGGCTGCTGGAAACACGGGCCAGGGAAATACCACAGCCAGAACACAGCCTCTCCCTCGAGTTCAGGTTTTTTCCAGAATTTTAAACTTCCTTGGTAAAACAAAAACACGAAAACCCCAAGCCCGGCTCTCTGTGGCACCAGGAACGCGTGCCAGTTAGAAGTAGCAGCAGTAACGAGGTGCAGTGAATAAAGGTCCTTATGGACTGTGAAATCCACAGAATTAGAAGATATACATGGGGGAGGGGTGTTATGTATCTATTTATTTATATGAAAAATGATCAAGTTTAGATGGACTGAACTTCAGTGCTGACTCTGGTCACACATGGCAGAATAACTGTTTAAAATTTACAAACCTGTATTTCAGGGGGGTTTTTTGGCTGAAACAATACAAAGGATTTTGGGACATGGGGGTCAAAGGAAGGAAAAATGGGGAGTTTGAAGTTATGGAAGACAAAGGGCGGTTTTGGCGTCACTGAAGGTTTTGAACTCCTGATTACTCTGCTGTAAACAGGGAAGAATGCAGGCACCCATGGCAATAAATCAATCAATCAGAAAAATGAGGGGGGCTGCAGCCGGGTTTGGACTCTGTATAGCTTCCAGGGTCTGCAGATTGCATGGGAAGCCCCAAGACAAGAGCTTCCTTAGGAGAGATCTGGCCCTGCTGGTTCCCGAAGAGCGTGGAAATTCAGCAACCACATGTACCCGCCCTGAGTACTTGGCATGACCAGTTCCAGGGCAGCACGGGGATGCTGTACTCAGCTATGAGACAGAAGGATGGAACACTTGATTCCAAACACGAGTGCCGTTTCAGGCTGAAAGGTCACAGAGCAGGTGGCCTGTTCCCTGCTTTTCCCTCTCCCGCTTGTTACCACCTCACCTACTCTGGTTGCTCCCCAAGGAGGGAAAACAGCACCGCTGAAACACAGGTCCTGCCAAGAGAAGGGATGGCCTAGAAATCAGCAGCAGAAAATCAGACTCATTAGATCACTGAAAAGCTGTGTGCTCTGTGAAGACACCCAAGGTCAAGTGTCCCCAACAACAACAAGAGGCCGATTTTCTAGAGCTCATTAGTTGCCAGTAAGTGAGCTGGGCCACGTGACTTCTGCTTAGTGCCTCTCTCCCTCCCCGCCAGCTACCAAAATGCCTCCACAATGGCCTGGCTCTGAGCAGGACCCGATCTGGTTTGTTAGCTTTTAGTTCTCAAACATTCTGGAAATGCAGCTAGCTCAGAGCAGCCCGCCAAACTCAGAACAGCCCGCCAAAACAAGGGTTTCCCCTCATTCCTCCCTCTCCTGGGAAATACACCAATTCCGGTGGGGAGATTTGCCCCTCCCAACCCCGGGGAGGGTCTCCCAGCCCCGACTCCTCGTTCTGGCCTAGAGCTGAGCGAGGCTGGAGTCTGAGTGGCATGCAGACCCCCTGAACGCAGTGGGGTGGTTAGGGGGAGGCATGTCAACACCAGCACCTGGTAACAAGCAGCGTGCTCCTGGCTCTGCTCGGAGTAGAGAATATCAGTGCTGCTCTCCCAGCCTGAAGCACACTTGTTAACAACACTATCACTAGCTTAACGTTTACTACAAGGAGAGAGAGGGTCTTAGCACTGGCTTTTGAGACAAATGGGGGAGTCTAACTAAAGGCTACAGGCTGGGTTTTGAAGGGAAGACTTTCCATTGTGTTCTCAAATCCTGGAGCCTTGGCCAGGGAGGTACAGAAGCAGAGAGAGACAGATGCAGGAGCTTTCTCAAGGAGTTGCCCTTAGACTCTTAAGAGTACGGGACCAATTCAGCAAGAAAGAGGGGTTCTGCTAGGTGGTGTTTTTATAGCACAGCTGCCTCTAGTTGCGATGTCACACCAGAGTGCAGACCAAGCCACAAATCAGACCCGGGGAAAATTCCAATACACCTTGTTTAGGAATGGGCCCGTTTCCAGATGCATTCCTCTTGCTCTGGTTCACCTCATGGGCTATTTCATCTAGAAGAGAGAGTCCTTTTCAAGTTACATGCCCTTTCACTTGCAAAATGCACAAGGAATGCTTTGTCTCCAAAAAGAACAAGGTCCAAGATACAACAGAGCTTTACCTTGTCTCTCGTTTTAGGGCAGGGGGAATCCAGACTCCTGCAACACCTTGTCTGAGACCGGGAAGACAACAGAGGAAACCAGGTACAAGAGAAGCGTCTGCTAGAGTGGTGAAAGAACAGGTATTGCATCCTCCTGCAGACAGGAGGGGAGGGATGAGGCTTGGAAGGAAGTGGCGGTGGGGAACAGAGCAGGCTTCGGAGTCAGGCACAGGTGACGGAGGACATGGAGGACTGAAGCTGAGATTTGAAGAGAGGCGGTAGCAAACCAGCTGGAGTGAAACAGGCATCACATTCCAGAGCTGGGAGGCAGTTCCTTGTGTGAGTATGAACCTCCAGAGAAGGCTAAATCAGAGCAGGGCACTGGGCATATGAGAAGGTGGATGTGAGGCCACTGATCAGCTATGGAGAAAGACCGGATGAGAGATGAATGGGAAGCAGGGAAGGGGATGGACAAGTGTGATCTGATTCCATTTCCTTCTGAGAGTCCAGTTTGGCTCCCTGACTGTGACTCCCTGGACGTTCAAAGAGCAGAGCTTTAGAAAGACCACAACACAGAGGGAAATCATACTAGCAGGTCTTCGACGTAAGGCGGGAACAAGCATTTGGCAGAGACACATTCTAGCAACACTCCAAAGACAGAGGTTTACAGGGAACAGAGAAGTGGGAGGAAAGAAGTTTCTGGCCCGGAAAGAAAACAAAGAGTTTGAATTAAAGTGCATGAGAGGGGATCTAGGTGACAGCCAGCTCACCCCCTCTCCCTCCAGCCCGGAGACCCACTTTCTCTAGTTAAGCATCACTGCTCCAGTCACTTCTCTATTCTACATCACCTCCTCCGCCCCACCCTGCATGGCGGGCCTGGGGTCGGGAAGAGGCAATCCACGGGGGAGGGAGGGATGAAAGAGCCAAACTGGGGGTGGGGGTACCATCAATAAGGGCAGGATCAGAGACAAACATGATTGACACAGCACCGCACAAGTGCTCAATGCTTAGCAGGTGAATCAGAGCCCTGCTTGTCCCCTGACGAGTTCAGAATTTTAGGGGCAGGCTCTGCCTGGACCTTACTGGGACATGCAGTTTGGAGAGCGTGTGGCCAGGAAGGGTCCTCCGGGTGGCAGGACATGGCCTGCATCTGGGCCAGGCAGCGTTCCGGTTCTTGTGCTCTCTGGAGAGGCCCCACTCTCGGTGGCGCCCTTGGTTCAGAGAGGGGCTAGGGACGTGGCTCTGCCTGCCCGGTGGATGCCCTGAGTGGATGGACTGCATGTGCAGGGGGCTCGCTGCCCTCTGAGCTGTGATGTCTACACACCACCCCCAAAACCCGGCTGTGATGAGAAGGCACAATGGAGCCCGAAGGTAAGACGACATCATGTGACAGCTGTTGGATACAAACGCTGTAGAGCGGAGAAACTGGCAACATTTCTGTGCCTCTCTCGTTAGTGCTCATCCTGGAGTCGGTGGCAGGAAGAATCAGGAGACCCATCCACGTCGGAAATGTTAGCACCCCTCACCCACACGTTGAAGGACTTTTGGAGAATGGTGGACACCTTCCACCATCAACACCCAGAATGACGTGAGCCAGCTAAGAGCCATGGACTCCCCTTCTTTGATCCCTGAAATGCGTCTCTCCCAACCTAGTCCGCCAGCCCTGTCGTGAGCATGTGCAATGCTCAGAGCGGGACTCCGAGTCCTACCCTTGGAGTGGCCACTCGGAACTCACTGGCCCCAGGGGGACAAGATGTACGAACAGACACTGCAGAACTGACCCTGAGGGTTCGCTCTGGCCCAGTGCTCACTGAAACAAAGAGGAGTTTAGCCCCAGCAAGGACTGAGTGAAACATGCATCCTTTGAATCGGATCCATTGATCAGGATACTTTGCCCTTCCAGGGAGACTTCAGCTGGAAGACTTCCCCCGCCCCCCACAAACTTTATAAGGGTCAGTGTATCTGCAGAGCAGCCGGTGGGGTAGAGTAACAAAGGCTCAGGTCACTGGGAGAGCTTGGAGTAGAAGCCAGGAGTCCTGATGCCCAGTGCCCAGCTCTCCCCACGAGAGGGGAGCAAACTTGATTCATTAATACTACTTTGCTTCCTACTGACATGTCTCATTAAGCGACAGAGCATCTTGTAGCACTTATAGACTAACATCTGTTAAGAGGCATAAGCTTTTGTGGGCGAAGACCCACGTTCATCTGATGAATGTGGGTCTTCATCCACGGAAGCTTATGCTCCTAAACCTCTGTTAGTCTATAAGGTGCTACAAGACTTTGTTGCTTTTGCAGATCCAGACTAACATGGCTACCCCTCTGATACTGTGTCTTATTAATTTATATACACCAGAATGAAAGATGCTAATGTATGCTGGAACTCATAACAGATCCCCCACATTTAGGTCCAGATGTGCAACCAGTTGTTCAGATATAGTTCTGACCCAAGAGTGCGGGTTTATAGTAATCTCTGGGAAACACAAAGCTATCCCCCTTTATGGAACAACTGGGAGAGCCCTGCAAATCTGCAGATATCCACTTTATATCTGTGGATCTCCACATCCGCGGAGGTGGGTCTCCACGGACCATGTTTGCAGATCGGATGTGGATATGATTTTGTAATCGTGCAGGGCCCTAACAATGAGTATTGCTGTGAAAGGGATCGTTACACCTGCCTGTTAGAGTAGGTGTGCAGTTTGAGTTACCCTAGAATCCTCCATCTTGGCTGAAGGCCTCACCGAGTCCGCTACGTGTCGGACGAAAAGACAACAATGAAAATACTGTTTCCCCAACGTCCTAGACCCAAGTCTGGCACGCCTACAAGTGTTGGAGGGCCCGAGTTTATGCTGCAATTTCAGTTACATTCACATCACTACACTTTGAAGAAGTCCAGGTCCCAAAACACCCAAATGACTTATAGCTAGAGAAGAATGTCAAGCTTTAGCAAGACCTATAGATGAACAACTGAACAAATGGAGTCCACAGGTGTTTTCCCCCAAGTCCTACCAGGCTGGTATAGCTGAAGGTAACGATGCCCTGATGTGTCTTGCAGCAAGTTTGACCTGGGTTATCTCCCTGTCAGTGCTAACCTTGGCACTCACTGGAATTAACTTCCCTCACTTTTTCTCCTTTTTAATAATGCTGGGGAATGTTCAGACAGAAGGTTTCAATGGAAGGAGAATTTCCTGCTCCTGAACAATTGCAGCACGATTTAAACTGCATACAAATACACTGTATTTGAACACTCTCCTACTGGGAGAGCTCAAGAAATCAGCCCATGCCTGGGACTTCTGGGGGCATTTCTGCCATATAGGGGAAAGTAAGAGCTGGGGTTTGGCTTGGGGTTTTTTTGAGAGGAGGGGGAAGTTGCTGGTTGGTTTTATCCTTTGTTCACTGGGACAACGCAGAAATTCCACAGATTCATCCGAACAGCCGAAAGAAATGATTCTCCAGCAGCGAAGCAGCGAAAGTCATTCCTCTGCGGCTGATTTAAAGGGTTACATTTGTAATGGCTGGCAAGTGCGAGGAAGGAGCAGGGCAGACATTTTTGCCAATTAAAGAGCTTGCATAATTCATATTCCAAAATGGAAAATCCTGACTACAAACATGGAGCTTTATTTACCTAAGCAGCAGCAGACTGCGTTGGAGGGAAGTGAATGTAAAATACAATCAAAAGCCCTGAGCAAAGAAAGTTGATTGGCAGGAGCATTCAGCAACACAGAGAAATCCTCCTTTTTTGCAAACATCTTTCAAAATGCCTCTGCCATATGGCTTCCCTCAGTGACACAAAGGGGCTAATTATTGCGCAGGAATGTCCCAGGTATTAAATATGGGATCACCACAGTTACAGTGCTCACGAGAAAGACAATTCACAGCCCGGGTCAGCTCCAAGGAGCTTCTGCGGACAATTAGTTCAAGGACAAAAAAAATGTCAGAGGCTGAAAACTGAGGCGGATGCTGCTGCTCCGATCTCAATCCATTGTTTTCCCCATATCACTAACTGCGCCTGATTCATTTTACTTTTCTCTCAGATTTCTCTGCTGGCAGTAAATGGGGAACAAAGGCATATGCCTGAACAGGAGCAGTAATTCATCAGCACCCTTCAGAGCTGCATGCAGCTGCCCTCTTCTCAGCATGGCTGCCAGTTGTACCAGACACTAATTCAGCCAAGCCCTCTTTTCCCATGGTCTCCACGGAGATGGCAATGGACTTGCATCCTAATGAAGTGGCGGCTGGTATTGCTTAAAGCCTGCAGACCTGGGAAGTGGGTCTCGCAGGGTCCTTTTAAACTTGGACTTGGAGCAGTGCTGGGAATGGCACTCACGTAATTAAAGCCGCAGCCCTCTGTTCTTTGCCAAGTACATTTGCAGGGCAGTTCATTAGTGTGCAGAATCAGCCCGAGGAAATGAGCAGCCCCACCCCTTGCAGGGATATTACTCGGCAGGAGCGCCGAGACACCGACTAACTTGCACTTTTATTTCGGTGCTGCTGGGACTATTTAATGCCGAAATAAAACAAGCATTGTCTGCGAACTGCCACTTCAGGACGACAGCCCGGTGCTAAATAACGTCCGCGACCAGCACGGATCAGCCCTGCTCCAACAATCTGTCACCCAGAGGAACCCGGACGCAAAATACAAAACCCAGCCCCACACAGGAGAAATCATTGTGATCCCAACATCAGAGCACTAGCAGACAGCGGAGGCGAGACGTTCTGTCTGACTCCCAGATGGAAGCATTCCATTACAGAGCGTCACAATATTGGCACCGATTCAGTCCCTAGGGCTGTGCCATGAAGGCTCCACAGAGAGAGAAAATAGAAAATGGGCACCAGAAAAATTAAACAAATTAAAATCCCCAACCCGGAGCTGTCCGTTAAAATGTAAAGAAAATGCTTCATCTGCAGCGAGGCATGTTCGTCGCCTCTCTCCTGGGCTTGACAGCAGATCCCACGGAGAGAGCGCCTTCACATTTATTTGATGAGATTGCACGCATATTTACACTTGGCTTTGCACCATGCATGCTAATGAGTTACTCCAGGAAAGCTGCGCAAATTAATTGCTCAAAGTATCTGTTAACTTACCAAATTGGGAGTCGTGATGCAGAATGAGAGGGCAGGATTTTGTCGCGCACTTCTGTGGCACGATGCTACCCAGGTCTGGCAGGCGAGTTGTGGCAGGGAGCTTTCTAAACCTACAGGATCTCTCAAGACTAAAGGTAGGGACTGAGCTATAAAAGGGCTGGTGAAAAAAAAAAAAAAAAAAAAGGAGAGAGAGACCTGCTTATATTTTTGTATTTAAATTTTTTTTTTTTTTGAGCTCATGTAGCATTTAGGGTCACATGCTGCCTTTAGCATCAGGCTGTACTGTCACATGATCAAGGTCATGAGTCACGTGACAAGCAAACCTGATGAAGTGCCACTAAGAACCATTTAGAATCAACCCTAAAAAACTTAGTTGTAAAAATTTAATTTATAACAGGTTAATGAAATAATTAATTTCGAAGGAGACGTCTAACCTTTAGAACTACATTTTTTGGAGGGAGGGGCGCGGGGGGAGGAGGCGAATGAAATGCCAAGATTTCGATGAATATTTAATACTCCCTCCTCACCAGCTCCTGCAACTTGGAGCTGTGCCAGCGTCATCTGAATTCCATCCTTTGTTAATAACTAAATTGACGCCTCTGTTGCTATTCAATGTTTGCAGCTCTATCAGGCTGTAATCTGTCACACAGAATACCGGAGGAAGCATAACTCAATAGAGCACACCCCCATTTTCAACCCATACCGCACCCGCTCTGTACAAAGCCCTGGCCGCATCTGTCCTGCGGACATTCCTCAGTGGGGCATGGGTCCCCCCCGCCACCGCTTTACTGTTTTAACAGTACACTGAACGGAACCAAAAGAATTAACAAGAAAAGGTGCAATTTTGTATTATTTGTAAGTTTTTAATTTTAAAAACAATGTAATAAAAATATAAAATATCCTGATCCTAGACATAAAAATCTCCCCAAATCCCGCTACAAATTATAAATCACCTCATGTTACAAACCCACGGACACTTGGAGGATTGCTGGTCAGGCTACAGCCACACATACAATGATCACAACAAAAACAGCAGCCACACAATGAACGAGAACGGTAGAAAACGGAGTGGAATCCCAGTGACAGGCGACTTGTTCCATACTTCAGTGACCAGGCTGCACAAACATACCACCACCTCATTCTGCATGTACAATTTTAAAATTAAAAATGTAGTTTTACACAGGTGTGTAGAGACACAGAATCACACAATAAATACTAATAAGATTTTCCCTGTGAAAATCAAGCAGCGGATCAGAAATATTCTCATCTTCCTGGGGGAAATTTAGATCTGGACCAATGTACACAATAGGGCTGGTTCTGAGAGCAGATAGCAACGAAGGGAGCAGCCAGGATGCCAGGTCTCCGATAGTTAAACTAATTGAGAAGTAACAATGGCTAATTGGGCTATAGCGTCAATAGAATTCACTTGATTCCCCTAAACCATTAATTACTTTGCATGCAGGACAAATAGATTTTGCAGTTTGCTGCACCGTAAGCCCATGCCGGCGGGTTCATTTGCATTCCTGGCACACCAACAGACACTGGAACTAGGTGTCTGCGAAGCTGAGCTGAGGCTGTAATGAAACACCGTCAAGGGAACTGGCGACTGGCAGCAGGCGGGGGAACCCAATTTTCATTTTGTATTAAATCAGCCGCATGCGTTTCAGGGAAATACTGAACTCCTGGGTATCAGGAGCAAGCAGTTTGTGGCCGCCTTGCCCTCACAGGGTTATAGCCATTGTGCTCTTCGCGAGACTCAGAAAGCAGCAGGTTGTGCGGAGCACATGGGGTCAGCTCTTGGTTGTGGGGTCAGAGAGGGAAGGGTAAGGGTGGGTGTAATGCCACTGAGGGGGCGCCTTTCATTTTCCTAACAGAAGCAAAGTTCGTTTCCGTCAGTTAATTCCTTCTGCGCAGGGACTCAGGTAACGGGCTGGTTGGGCTGTTCCAAGAGCATCAGATGGGCTGGAGTGACTCGAGACCATTCCGCTGCCTTGGCAAGATGAATTGCTGGGGAGGAGCTGAATGAGGATTCTCCGAAAGGGGGATGCAGCTGTGCCCCAGAACTGGAGCCAGGGTGTGTCAGATGGAGCTGAGTCTGAGGGGGAGCAGGCAGGGAGGGAATGCAGATGCCTGAACTGGAGCCAAGACCACAAAGAGGAGTCACTAAGAGTGGGAGCACAGATGAAAGTGAGTGGCACTCTCCATGAGGAGGGCAGGGAAAGCAGGAAGAAGAAGCTGGGGCAGGCTGGGGGGCGGGAGAGGGGTCAGCTCAGGCAGGAGGCTGGCGGTACGGTGGCCCACTAACTGCCCAGAACTACTTGCAGTGGTGCCAAGGGGTAAATGGACATACCTAGTAAGAGCAAGTCCCAGTTCTCAGGACCCACTCAGGGCAGCTGAACAGATGAATGAAGCAGAGACAGAAGACTCAGAGCCATAACTCAAGAGGAGACACACAGCGGCAGAATGGGAGAGTGGCTAAGTGGCCAAACACATACATTAATTATTTCCCCTTTTGGCTTCAGCCCTGTGACCCACAGAATTCAACTCCTCTTGCTCTAAATACACAGACCCCTACCACTAGAGCTAAGTGAGAATCTCCATTAGCTGTTAGCAGTACAGGCCACATGACACACAGATTATCAGTTCTGATTTCCTTGGGTAGTGGACACAGGTGTCCACTCAAGTACACACTAGTTGGTTCATTGCAATATAATCTCCCCCAAGACATAGGCATGAAAAGATCCCAGAATCCAGTTAATCAGGCCAGTGCTGTTTTAAATACAGCTCTCAGAGCCATAGAAATGCCTCCTGCTAGATTTAAGCGGCACACAGAGAGGATGCTCCGTGTCCATATGGCTGCAGATTCCTTACAGGTGCTTTCTCCCTTTCAAGTGACTGCACTGAAATTTCCTGGATTTTTTTTTTTTTTTAGAAGAAGGGGGTGGAGCAAGGGTGGGGACGTCTCTACTCCCATTGGAGGGAAGTTGACTCCCATTGAGCTCAGTCCAAGAGACTAACGCTCCGCCTCACTACTGCAGGGTGGATTGCTGCCCAGGGCAACAGCCTCCCAAATGGCTCTGGTCACGTGTACAAAATAGGTATTAAAAATGAAGAAAGCCGGCACACATGGGTGGCTGGTGACCCGGCCGTTGGGGAAGGCTAGCCTCCGGCCCCTCCCCTTGTGCCCAAGGCCCTGCCCCCACCCCTGATGCCCCCCCGTACCTCCAGCAGGAGCCCAGGGCACCCCCACCGCAGCCCTTGGCCCCTGGGCCGGGTGGTGACGTCCCAGCCCCAGAACGCCGGGCAGCACAGCCCCACCCCCAGCTGCCCTGAGCCCCTGCAGAGGGCAGGCCAGGCAGGCCCAAGCAGCCCAGGGCAGTGTGCAGGAGCGGGGCCTGGCCTGGGGGCAGAGTGTGGGCAGACCCATGCGAGGCTGTTTGGGGAAGCACAGCCTCCCCCTGTCTATGATGCCCAAGGCCCACGCCGGCACAGCTGGGCAGCCCCAGAGCCAGGCCACGGCTCTCACGCAGCTCTCAGCAATCTGTCCCTGCTCCCACTCCTCTGAATGGGAAATAAACCTGCCCCTAGGATGGAACAGGGCGGCAACAGGAAGGTAGGAAAGCCAGAGGTCCGGTGAAGACATAATTCATGGCACTCAGGACATGATGGGCGCTCTACGTCCCTGGGGGCAGCAGTGGGGTATGGGGATATGCACATGCCAGAACCCTTCTAGGGAGCTGTGCCCCGCAGCAGCTTGGGGTTTGTACAAACACTTTTGCTTGTACACCTGTCAAGATGTGGCCCACACCACATGCACCTCCAGCATGTTGTGGAGCAGGGAACAACGGGCAACGTCAGCTAACCACACTGGAACCACTGCAACACCAGATTGATTCCCTGCCACATGGGGCCTCTGGCATTGGTGGGCCCCTGCTCTCTCCTGTTCTCTGACTCCAGCACACAGTTCAGTCTCCGGAGCATTGAAAGGCTTTAGCTTAACTAAGTCTTTGGGATTAGTACTGGGGTATGTGGGTGAAAATTAAAACCTGTGACATGCAGGAGGCCAGGCTAGTTTTTCTGAGGGAAAGTCTGGAACTGGGCGTTCGTGGATGTTGCCCGGCAGTGTAATTCACAAGAGGCTGGCTCTAGCACTCACACGGTGTAACTGGGAGCGATTTACAGGCTGGAGGTGACATGTGCCGACACCAAGAGTGGTAACGCTCACAGCCTAGCAGTGTAAAAGGCACCCCAGGTTGGAGAATTGAGGGGATGCAGCTTTTCAGCAGTCCAGATTGTACCCTGAGTAATGTCACGAGTGCTACAGCTATTCACCAGCCTTCTCCAAGGGCCACCGAGCTGACTGATAGACAGTCTGAGGGGCAAACAGAATCACCACCTCGTCTCTCCCCGCACCACTCTCCAAGGGCGGGAAGGACAGTTGGGCCTTGACATTCAGTCTTGGGCCAAGCCCAAGGTGGGAAACGAGTTGCAAAGTCAAGGTCCCCTAGGTGAGAATGCCAGGCCAGGAGACCCCCTTCCCTCCAAACCAGGGACTGTCAGCTCCAGTGCCCCAGCTCAATTGGCGAGGTACCACACTGGGAGAGCGCTGGGCCTCCCCAGGGGACAACAAGGACCCAGCCCCTTTAGCTCTTTATAAAATAGATCAGGATCCAGAAAGAGATGGGGGCGCTGGCTTGCATTAGCCCCCTGCAAGCCCATCGTTTAGCAAATGAGCCTCTGCATGGTACAGAGCCAGCGGGAGAATGAACCCCATAGCAACTTCACCCAAAGGTGCAGCTGAAACAGTAGCAGGAATGGTGCAGACTGTGCAGGGAGCCAGCACTCTTACCACATCTTCTCTAACCTGTAAGGGTAGGGAAAACACCGGCACCCTGTCTACACTAGCATACTCCAGGGTGGAGGGGTTGTGTGCGCGTGTGTGGAAAATGTGCACAGAAACTAGAGCACACAAGGCTTCTGACTCACTCAAGGGAAACGTCCCTCAGGCCAACAGAAAAAGAAGCAAGGCAAATGCCAGTATGATGTACGGGCACTTGGAACAGGAGTTTATACTGTACAAGCAAATGTAAATGCAAGAAGGCCAACAGCAAAGAGCCCAGGTCAGTGGGTAAGATACACCCCGGAGACTTGGGTCTCAGGGGCAGACAATAACACAGAACCCAGTGTGTCCTGGTCTACACTGATAGCTGATTGCAATCAGTATCACATCAGCTCCTGCAACTGCTTGCGGCTCAGCTCCACCACAGTGACATTCTGCCGCGTGGCAAAGGCTGAGAGGGTGACGAGGAAACAGGAGCACAGAGCTGAGGAGATAAGGACGTACAGCATTTCTGATGAAAGGCAGAAGGACTCCAGGAGGGTAAGAGCTGCCACCAGGCCTTCTCAGTGCAACCACAGAGATGAGCGAGAAGCCAGTCGCTTAGCAGGAAGGTGAGCAAAACCATAATTCTGTCCTAGAACGTGCTGTGTTCTAGTGAGCAGATACCCAACTTCTGCATTCCCTCCCGAGACAGCTGCATTTCTGCTGGAGCGTAAGTCCCGGCAGTGCCTCGCTGGCTCCTTTGATTTCCTTGCACAATATGAACACGACATGCCCCCTCCTCACAAAAGGAGCCTCTGCCAGTAACATCTGTTCGCCCACCAAATCCTGGGCTCAAAGATTGGAGGGGCTCTCACGAGGCTGATGGGTTGAAGTTTTGTGAAGTGCTCAGAGGTCCTCGGTTGAAACAGGACCACTGCAGGGTACGTGGATTAGCTTTGCTGTTGCAGGCCTCCACTCAGCAAGGTGCTTGTGCACGTGCTTAATTTTAAGCCCAGGAGTGAATAGGCCCATTGCTGTTACTGGAACAATTCATGTGCTAACGCACCTTGCGGAATCGGGGCCGTTATCCTGGGGACCAGCTGCTTCCCAACTCCTGCAGAGCAGGGTTTGCTTATCGGCTCTTCAAGCTCTTCCCAGATCAGCACGGGGGAGGATGTCTCCCCATTCCGCCCCCAATCTCTCCCAGGTAAGTACTAGCCTCCACCACCTCCCCCGGGAGCCAACATAGGAATAGGGGCCCACAATAGTCCTGGGGGAACTGTGGTTTTAATTTGAGTTGGGACATTAGCACCAGCAACAGGCCCAAACCATCTGACCAAAAAGAACAAAATCACGAGAAAGAAGAGTGGTGGAAACTCTGAAATACCAGCGCTCTCTTCTTGGAGCTTTGGGCTGAGGTAACAGAAATAAAATCCGGTTAATTGTGTCCCAGGCACAGTAAATATTTGGTTACACAAGAAACTGCTTCCCCTGACCGTAGCGAAGGTCCGATAATTGGCAATGTCATTGCTTGTTTGTTAAAGGGTATAAAAAAGTAAACTCTTCAAGGGTCCATTGCTAATACCGGCTTGACCACGTGGGAAGTGACTAGCGGCACCACTGGGTTTAGCCTGTTTGTATCTTGATCAAATGCTTAGAAAAGGTTTTGTGGCTGTTTGGCTGGTGCAAACTGCTTGTTATTGAGGCTTTTTAGGCATGTTTGGAGCAACTTTATAAATGCCATTCACACTTTGGATTTAATAAAGGAATTGATGGTTAAATGAGTGTTGTGGTGATACCCCCCAAAAAGTAATAATGCCAGCATTCTGAGGACCCTGGAAGGGACTCCCATGGATGTTAATTTCAGTTTCTCTAAAACCCCAGACAGAAGGGACAATGACCTGTCTTCTCCGGCCGGTATTCAATTCTCACTTCAAGAGAAATTCAGTGACGGAGGTACAGTGGCTGCCCTTGCAAAGGACTACTTGACGAGCATGGGCGAGGTCCGTTGAAGAACAATGACATTTTGAAGAATAAGACCCAAGAATAAGACAGAGAGCGGTAATTGTAGCTAAAGGGGGAGTGCAAAAAAGCACAAAGATAAGCTCAGAGCTGAGAGAGAAATGGGCTGAGAAATGTGTCACTCTGGGAGATAAGTGATTTAAGGGAAAGGAGTGAGGAGTTAAAGGGAGCCTTTATCCAGACAGTAAAAACTTTGCAGCATGCTGGAGGGATTAAGCAGACTAGTGCAGTAAGAGTATTGGAAGCAACATTAGGTGAGATGGGAAAGGAGAATTCTTGGTTTAATAATTGAACCCAGTTGCAGCTGTATAACTGGGTGCAGTCATGCCTGGTGAACCCCTTTGTAATACTGTAAAACTAAGCATGCAAAGGGGAGGTAACAACCACCACTATGTTCTCTCTGCTCTGTCTCCCCCCCTCAAAAATAAATTCCTTCAGAATAGATGTAAAGGCTATGGGTCCATCCCGCTGCAAGTATCTGCAAACAATCAATTGTGCTGGCCGCTGCCGGCACAGAGACACTGATTTAAATTGTTTGACTCTGGACAATTTAGTCAAAATCATTAAAAAAAATAAGGTTTCCATTTGTGCTTTATTGCCTGTGACTGTACAAGGAGGGGATGTAATCTAGGGACAGTTGTGTTTAAAATAAACAAACATCTGGTGCAACCCAAGGGGTGTTCAGCAAAAAATGTTCACAAGAAATGCAAATACATTTGTGTCATTATGTAAGGTTTAAAAAACAAAACTCCGCGCTGGTAAAACCCTCTTTTGTATGTGTAAAATCAATTGGCTTTTAAAAGATTCCACTAAAAATCCCTTTGAATCTTTCATTCAAAGTTACAAAACTGACAGACACTTTTTGGGCAGTTGCCAAGGGTTGCTGGCAGTCTTTGCTACATTCTTTTCTTTCAAGCCAAACATAGGTAGCTAGTGTTATTTAGCCTTTAACCCATTCGGTTCCTCAATGCTTTTATAAAGTTCAACATCCTTTTAAATCAGGACTAACGATGCGGTGGGGGCTGTGGCAGCCAGAACCAGAATCACGGGGAGACACACAATCCTGGCTCAGTAATAAAACAGCAGGTGAAAAAGCATCTGGAGAATGAAAAATTAGAGACACAGTAATAGCAGGATGCTGGCACAAGAGAAGTGATGCTAGGAACACTGAGCTGTAAGGTACACAATATTGCCACAAAGAAGCCACAATAAATTGTATTTTCTTTTTCATACACCTTTGGAAGCAGGAACCCCACAGTACCAAGAAAGACCAGTGAGTATAAGACATGGAGCTTAACCATTAAAAATACTATCCAAAAGATTTGTTCAATGCGGTATAAAGTAAATTTTATTCAGGGAGTGATGTATTGGGGTGTTCTGTAAATGGAAAAAGTTTACATTTTATATAATTGACCAAAATTAAAGAAATTGAAATGCCTTAGACTGGAAACAGGTTCAAATAATGGCTTACGGATAAATCTCAAAGAAATATTGTACAACAATGTTCAGCTTAAGCACCTACCAGAGTTACCGAATTTCAGTAATTTGTGGTCACTGAAATTTGGTGAAAAACAGTTAAAAACTATTAAAAGGACTTTATGGACAAAACTATAAAATGCATAAAAGAGCTAAAGTGGAGGCAGCAACAGAAGTGGAGGGAACTTAACAAAACTGGCATGGAAGCTGAACTGTGAGACCAGGATGTAGCTCTGAAACCAAGTGACAGAGTCTCTGTGGGAACATGACCAAGCATATTACCAGAAGCTAGCAGAAGAAGTCTTGCATCTATGAAATGAGCAAGTGTTTTAGCAAGAATTAGCATCTAGAGAATTGCATTGCATTTTAAAAGTCAACAAAGCAAAGGATATCTTGATAAAGAATTTTTAATTGTTTATTATACATGATGCTGTAAATGGTTTTTCTAAATGTATGAGATAAAGTTAATTTGTTATTACAAAAGGTAAAAAGCAAAAGAAATGATGTAGTATATTGGAAATGTGTTCTATAAAGTAAAAAGCCGCTTTAAAGGAAGGTTGCCCTCTGTTCTCACTAGAGAAGTTATACACTTGGTAAAAGGAAGGTCATACTAATTAGTGCAGGGTACAGCAATTAAACAAGGGTCCAATACCATGAAGTTATATGTGAAACCACTGCTGGCTATATGGTGTGGAAGGGGTTTGCTTTTCCTTCGCAGACACTGTTGCAAGACAGTGACAAGATCTGGTGCAGGAGTAACAGCTGAGACAGTTACCAGCTTGTGGCTGTACTCTGGGAAACTGTCTGCAAATTGAACAGTGCAGCTGAGATCCTGGGAAGCTGGCAAAGTAAAAACTTCCTATACTGGGAATGGCAGGTATTGTGTGGTGGCTGGAAAGGACCACTTCCTATACGACCCAGAGACGTATTTTCATTGGCGTTTTTGCTATTTCAGACCTGAATTTCCTGTGGCAATAAATGGCAAGATTTTTATAATTTGTACTAGTTTTCTATAATGCAAATGAAATACAGGCAAAGTTACAATTGCAGTAGGGTGATTCAAAGGCAGAGCAAGCATATACTGTGGGATTACATTCCTGGTGAAGGTTGTCATTTAAAGTTTTGGACATTAACAACGTTATTGTGGTAATTTTGGGGTTGATTTCATATTGTGGAGTTAGGTGGTTGTATACAATTTTGCCAAGTTGCAGAAGTATGTTTGAAATGCCGGATGTAGTGAAACCCACATCGTATGGAGGGTTTTTAAGATGGGGGATGCAGAAACAAACCCCATAAGACTTGGGGAAAGTGTGGTTTTAAATTGAGTTGGGGTATCAGCAAGAGCAACTGGGCCAAAGCACATGACCAAAAAGAATGAGATTGTAAGTATGAAGAGTGGTTGTGATCCTTTGAAATACCAGGCTTCTCTTTGAGCTATGGGCTGAAGTAACAGAAACAAAACACAGTGAACTGAGTACCAGGTGCAGCACATAATTGGCTATATAAGAAATTGCTTCCTCTGGCCTTTGCTAAGGTCTGATAATTGGCAATAACATCACTTTTTTATACCCTTTAACAAACAAAAGTAAACTCTTAAAGGCTGCTAATATCTTCCTGACCATGTTGGAACCAACCAGCATGTGTCTAAGCATCTCTGGGCTTAGCCTGTTTATAAGTATCTTGATCAAGTGCTTATAAATGTTTGTTGCTGTTTGGCTGGAGTAAATTGCTTATTATTGAGGCCTTTTAGGCGTGTTTGGAGCTATCGTATGAAGACATTTGGCCTTTGGATGGAGTCAAGGAATTGCTGGATCAGTAACAATCCCCCCCCCCCCCCCAACACCAGGCGTGTGCTGGGTGCCGCCTGCAGGAGCCTGCCTTTGAGATTTGCTGCAGGGAGTGTGAAGGCGCCGTCATGCACTCAGCACCTCCCCCACACTTCCCCATGGCCCCAGTGCACTGGGACACGAGGCTCCAGGACTCTCAGCCCCCTAGTGCAGGCCCATGGTTGGGCTCGTCTGTGCCTGTGCCTGCAGGGGTCACAGCTCTGACTTGTGCTAGCTGCCATGAGGTGGCCTGCAGACTTTACCTGGGCACAGCTGGCTTATATGGCCCTTCCTGGTGCCAGTCCTGCCCTTTGTGCAGATGGGATCTACCCCGTGCACCCTCCTCCCCTTGCAGCAAGGCCTCTGTGGCTGCAGTGATGGGCCCACAGGGCGGAACTCCCTCCCCTTCTCCCCACCCAAAACCCTCACAGTTCAGCCACATCCTCAGAGCAGGGACCGCCCCTTCCCCTGGAGACGGCCCCGCACCCAGCAGGCCCCACCAGAAACAGAGATTAAAACCCACTTACAAACCCCACCTTAGCTCTGCCCCAAGTCTCTTGGGACCAGCCCTGCTGGCCTTAGAATCCCGCCCCTCCCCCCATAGAGCAGGCTCCCTGCCTCGGTGTTACGTACAATATTTGTCTTTGTTCGCAAGCCAAATGGCTGTCCGGCACCCAGGCCCTGGATACCAATAACCACCCGCCTGCTGCCCTTCCTCTCTCCAGCCCTCTTGCGGTGGCAGGAAGGGGAGACACGAAGAGGGACTAGGCAGCTATTCAATGGCAGCGGCAGTGGATCCCTACATTTGCCGAGCAGCAGCAGCGAAGGCCCCAGCACAGGAAGGGTTAAGGTCATTCCAGCTGACAGAATTGGGGACAGTTCTCGGTGCCCCTTGTGCTCTGCGCGTGGGGGCAACAAGCAATAGAGGGCAGTGCTGGCCAGCAGCCCAGCCGCGTGGGCACTGCCAGCCAGCGTCCCAGGGACAATCAGCGCGACAGGGATTTGTCAGCCTACCTGCACGGCTGGTCGAAGGAGCTGGAGCCAAGCGAGCGGATCTGGCTCTCCACCGCACAAAGGAATCGCAGGCTACAGTCAGGTACAAGATCATTCATCTAGATTAAAAGGAGCTGCTGGCTGGTGCCCTGGCATTCGAAGGAGCTTCCCCTCCCATAGAGACAGAAGCTGGAACCCAGCTTCACCTGTCGCTAAGGCTCCTGCTGCAAAGATTGGTAGGCGCCGCGCTACGTCCTTGAGACACGGACTGATGCCATCTGGGCAAAATGCCATGAGTTCCCTGGAGACCGGGAAGCGCCGCGCTGCATCCGAAAGCTGCACTGAGAGCAGAGCCTGGTGCCGCAGTCAGTGAACATTAACCACTTGGCAGCGCAGGCAGAGGACAGACCAGGAGCGGAGCTTGGCAAGAAAGGCTTCCAAAGGATGCCCATGGTGCTGTTAACCCCTTCCAGTGCTGGTATTTGGCCGGGACGCTGTGCAGTTTGGTCAGGCACAGGGAACTGAACTTCCATTTAGCAGGTCTAGCAGTAGCGGAGAGGGGGGAAGCGAGGGAGTCACTTGCCAGTGGGACACAGATCAGGTAAGAGAACATCCTGCATCCAAGGCAGGGGGCAGGGCTGCGAGGCCCCCTTCCCCTCCAGTGCCAGGACATGTGGGCTTACGGCAATGCAGCAGATTTGGGGGCAGTGCCACAGCTGCAGCTGGGGGCTCAGAGGAGTCCTGTCTGCTACCCCAGTTCAGGAGCTGTTCTGTGCTAGACTGGTCCCTCAGGGCTGAGTAAAACAGCCTGGGGGCTGCTCTAACTTGACAAGAGTCCCAGGGGCCCATTAGAGAAGCCAGGGATTCCTGGGCACTCAGACCACACCTCCTTCTCCTGGCCACACCCTCTCTACCAGCATCCAGGAGGTGGTGGGGTAGGGGCCACTGCAGGGGCTCCAGGCCATCCCAGTAACCCTTCATAAGGGAGATCCACCATGAGCTGCATGCACCAATTTTAGGGAAGCTTTGTGGGGTGGGTGCATATAACACCCTGATCTGCTGTGAGGCCCTGAGAAGAGCAGTGCACAGAATGGCAACCAGTGGGCTTAATGCACAACATCCTGGATTTTGAGGGGCTCACTTCACGATTCCAGCGGCAGCATCTATATGCAGTGTTCTGCTTGCTATAGCTGTCTCCATGCTCCTCCCCAACCCCTTTGACGTGCACCGCACTTGATGCGCTGCATAAACAGCAGCGGCCATGGCTTCGGAAGGGGAATGGTCTCCTACCAGGGATAAACTGCCGAGGAACAAAGATCCTGCTCAGGAGACTCTCCCCAGCAGTAATCGAAATAAGAGGGATGGAAAAACAAACACCGAGAATGGAAGAGAAACAGAATTGCATCAGAACAGAAAGATCACATGGGTCCTGTCCTGAAGGGGTCAGAAGGTCTAATTAGGACACATACAGGTGGAAGACTTAATTGCCTGCAGGAGGTGGATTCTTGCATGCTGCCATGGGTAGAAAACTTGTCCAGAAGAGGTTCTCCCTGGCACAGCAAACTAGGAATTGAGTCAGCACAAACAGCTTGTCCTAGCTCTAGTAAGCACGCTCTGGAAAACAACAACCACCCACTTCTTGTCCGACTCCTGCAGCCCCACGGCCACTGCCTCTTAGCCACCAGACTTCATGTAGGCTTTACGTGTGTGCGCTGGATTGCTGTGAGGACAGGGTAAATATTTAGATGCCAGTTGACCACAAGCAGCTGCTCTAATGGGGACTGGGGTTTCAAGCAATGAATTGAAATCCAGGACACCTGGGTTCAGTTTCCACATCAGCCCCTGATTTGCTGTGTGAACTGTAACTTGGGCCATTAATTCGGACTGCCTCCATTTTTGAGATGCCCAGCACCACATCCCTGAAAACTTGATTGTTAGAGGAGCGGAGGTCTCACAGCTTTCAGTGATTTCCGCTGGGTTTCTGGGAGCTGGGCACCTCTCAAAATCAGCCCCAAGGTTTCTCAGGTCAAGTAAAAACCAAAGCACTTAAAACTAATCAACACTTACATTAGGACTTCAGTCCCTGTATTGCTACCTGTAAAATGGGAATAGTAATTCCCATGCAATAAGGGACTGTGAGGCTGAATTCATTCATGCTCATAAAGTGCTTTCAGATCCTTAAATTCTTTATGGTTACAAATAAGAAACCGACCCAATAAACGTGACATTGGCCTCGGTAACATGTTTCCCCTTCGCAGCACGTGGGCCAAAAGGGGAAAGTTATTTTTAAAAATCTAATATTGGTCTAGAATAAACCCACTGGTACCAGCCGCAGCTCTGAGCCAGGTCTGAAACATTAGAAATACACATGGAAAGTTCATCTAAGTCACTGGTCATGCAGACATTCCACTGATGAGTGAGCTGCTGGACTCCAAAGCCACTCAGAGGTGTATGAAAAGTGTGAAGCCAAAGAATTTCAGTGATGAGGGAAGTGCCATTGGTAAGGTTCCTGAATATCCTCATAAAACCTCTCAGCTAGTCCCCTACTGTCAATGTGTAACTGCAATCTAAGCTAGTGTACACTAGGGGGCACTGTTGTAAGAACACACTGAAACCCTGCACATTAAATGAGGGAAAAAAATATGTCCAGATGTTTCAAATCCTTTTGTTGCTAGCCATTTCCTGGCTGACCTGCCTTGCAACAACACCTACTAGACTACTGCTGTCCATTCACAGGTCAGGAGAAAAAAAAATATCAATCAATAGCAAGTAAAGACACACTCCACCTGACCCATTCAGGAAGCCCACTCTACCTGCAGCATCCATTCAACAGCACAGCTGGGACTTTTTTACCTGCCTATACCTGGAGCATTCAGCAACAGTCAATGGCATATGATATTAGCGAGGCTCTATTGTATTTAAGGGGCTACCCGACAGAGCACTGTTATTAAACACGGCTGTGAGGAAGACTGCAGCATGAGGCAAATTGCAGCCATATTTTAAAAGGAGGAAATCCAATATTTGGAAAAAAGTAATATAAAATAACTAATAGTCATGGCAACCCTAAAGCGACTTCGAGCTCCTGAAGTGTCATTATTCAGAGCAGACTGTTTTAATGCTGGTAGCACTGAGTTATTGCTGAAATAGACCCAGCTTGTCCTTTTAACATATTCATTTTTATGATTTGATTCATATAGATTTCTCTCTGCTGGTTACAAAATCAGATTTGCATACAGAGACTTGTGAGCAGGCAGCTTCCTCACACTACTCCAAATGCAGGGCACATGGACCGTGGGTTTGGTCTGAGTTACAAAAGGAGCCAAAAGTCAAACACAAAATCCAGCTCAACCTTCTCCCCACATTTGGCTGCTCAGCACACACAAACCAGATCCTTCCTAGAGGCCATTCCTACTTCCCTTACTTCTGGGTGAGCTAATGAGCCACCTGTGTCAATGGCCTCGTCTACACTAGAGAAATCTTCTGTTCCAACCCCCTGGAACCTACGTAAAACCCTCCTTATCCACATGCAAAAGTGCTCTAGCCAGTTTATGAATTGTCTAAGAATTGGGTGGAGCAGGAGAGGCTCACAGCAGGTCCAAGAATCAGTGCCGTATGAACAGCTTTGGTTCCACGGTGGATAGGTCACTCCCCAAAGCCTCCCAGAACCCTTTGCTTTTGCAAGGGCACCCTAGGTGCACGCCACAGGATGCATCAAGAAGCCATGCCCCTTGGAACACCTTGTTCAGGGCATTTTCCTCCCAGAGGAAGATCATAAAAGGCACAAAAATGGACCAAACCTAGTGAGAGGAACTAGATAGCACCAACCAGGGCCCCTGAGATGGGGCCACTGAAGGTACCTGGTGATTTCCTTGAGATCCAGCAACATAGCAGGTGTGCGCTGTGCAGAAAGGACATTCCCATCCAATGCTAGGAGAGACCTCCCCTGTGCTGCGACTACTGTCTCCGTGAATCTCCATATTCAGGCCCCAATGTCATTCCTGTCCAGTATCACTCAGAGGTTGATGTCACCCCACTGTGGTTCAGGCCATTCTGGCTGACTCCCCGACCTTCTGCTCACATGGCGAATAAGTGGGGGAAAGGATGGCCCAGGGCTCCGCTAATGGTATGCCCGGCACAACAGCATCTTTTAAATCTGTCTAGATGAAGGGGGTGGGTGGCCACTTGGGGTGAGGTAATGGGGTGCACTCACCCTTCACGAGCACCCCGTGGTCAGGTGTGTGCGGGCCTGCACTTTCCCCCCTCGATTTCCTTTGCGCACACTCCCCCTATCAGCCACTGCACTTGTCAGGCAGGTCTACGGTGACACAGCCCTTCAGCTTAGTCACACCCAGTCCATGTGCAAAACAAACAAACCCCTTGTGAGGTGCACAAGCCAAAGTGTCCTGCAGCCCTTCCTGGGCTCAGGCCTCTCACTGTCCAACAGGTACCCTCGGTTGGTGTGCCCTTCTCTGCAGCACCCCCAGGCTCCGTCTTTAACCAGCCCAGCAAGACCCATCCTGGTACCCTCTCTTGGGCCGTTGAAGTTGCAAGGCTCCTACTCTGGAACTGAGCAGTGCCCCAGGGGCTTCTTCCCTGGGGACTCCTTACCTCTCCTTGAGTCCTCAGTGACCCCAGTCTTCCTGCCAAGCCACCCTCTCGGACTCAGCTCGCTGACCACAGCTTCCTGCTTAGGCGCTTTCAGCATCTGCAGCCAGCCAGGAGCACCCCCTACTCCCCAGGTCCCTGCACACAGACTAAACTCACACTGGCCCTGCAGCTCCTTTTATAGGAGCTTGCTGGTCCCTGATTGGCTGCTTCCTGTAAGCCCTTCTCATTGGCTGTGTCCCACATAGCTGCTCTAGGCAGCTTGGAGGACCTCTCTATTGCTCTTTTCCTGTGACGGGGGAGGCGAGGCCACACAAGGCCTCCAGCAGGGGGCCTCCGGACCTAGTCCGCCCCAGACAGACGTCACAGCAGAGTGGGTTTCCGGGCTGGAGCGTGGCAGGAGGACACTCCGTTCCGGGCAGGGAGATGGATAAAGCTGTCCAAATGAAAAAGACCAACAAAACAGTCCTGCAGCCCACAAAAGTGTCAGGGTCCCGCCATGGTCCCCTGCCAGGCTAACGGTACATAGCCTCCGGGAAGGGGACCTGGCTCCTAACCCCCCATGTCCAGAGGCCCCGGGTTGAGGGCTCTGGGCTCTGAAAGGGAAAAGAAAGCAAAGACGGCGCCTCTCTTTCTCCGGAGAGGCCAAGCAGCAGAGACTTTTCACCCACTTCCCTGACAAGCTGCCCCTGCCCTGCGGGGTTGGGGGCACCAGCTCTCCTTCCCTTGGAAGCACAACCCTGCACTGGGGCTTGGATCCTCCCTGCCCCTCAGCTGTGTGCCAGTTTGGGGCTGCTTGAGCCAAAGGAGCTCTTTAATCCCTTCCTAACCAGGGTGGCGACCTGCCCCACCACAGTACTTGCATGGTGCCCATCACCCTGGCATCGGCGCCATTAGCGAGTTTAATGAGCCTGTGGAAATTGCAGCTTCCCCATTTCAGAGCTGGGCCTGTGCTCACAGGACTGTAACTTGCATCTGCGGAGTCTCAGGCAAGCACACTGACCACGACTCCCCAGCAGAGCTGGTTTAACAACGTTTACACAATGATGCTCCACGGTGAAACCCTGGGAACCGACACAGCTTGGGAACAATGGCTTGTGTCCATGGCTGGTTCTGCAGCAGAGCTAGTGCCTTAGACATTGCTTTCTCGGGTTGGAGGCAGGGAGGGGCTATTGGCAGGAGGGAGTGTGAGGAATCTTGTCCTAACTACTCTATGCATCAACAACTGAAGGACTCCACTTGTCACGACTGTCAATCCAACACCTACTGCTCTAGGCACTGTAGGTACGCATAGGCCCCAGGTATCGTACAGAAGAGGGAAGGAAAGCTTTCACCACCAGCGTCACTATTGGGTTTTCCAGCTTCTTCTGAAACAAAGGGACGGTTTATATAGCGAAATACAAAGTGCAGAACAAGAGGGTTTATCAGAAAGAAGAGATGCACTGACACTAGCAAGCAGCACGCAGCGTGGCTACAAGATTTCACAAACAAATACATGGAAAACATGAAAGACACTTGCCACCCAGAAAACAACAGTAACTGCCAAGAAGAGCCGAACATGCTGGCTGTGCGTATTGAGTCCCTCACTAGTAACTGAGCCACACAGACGATCAGAGCTTGCCACTGCTACAAGTTAACAGGGTTATTCCTTGAGCTCAAATGATAGGGACCTGTACTGATGGTCCTGGGTTCTGTCCCTGCTCGTGGTTTGTGGAGGATGGGCATAACATGGAGAATAGCAAAGGTCAACTCCTTTACTGAAGAAAACCCTCTATTTTCCCAGCCGCTGCTACCAGGCAGAACCAGAAGGAACACTTTATTACTACTAAGGCTTGGTTAGGGGGCATTGGTCCTTCTGCCTCTGAATCCTAGGACAACAGGAAGTGAGCAGAGGGGTTTTGGGGGATGTTAATGTATTAAAGGAGGCACACTGTCCTCCAACACATTCCATCATCCCCATGCTGAGGTTCGCATCAGTAGGTCAGTGTCACCCCCTCTGCAGGTTATTCGAGGTATTTGATAGCAACAGCATATGAAACCATTCAAAAGCAGCTTCCCACCAGCCTCAGAAAGACAGAAAGCCGTTAGGACACAGGGCTAACCAAACCCAACCATGGAAAACACACGTACGTGTAACACATTTGCTGAGGAATTTGATCCTTCTAAGAATTTAGTTTTAAACCATTCTTCCAAGGAATCTCAACTTTCACTGAAATTATCTGTATTGTTTGCCATTGAAAAAATCCTTCCCTAAACCCCACACAGCACCCCACTGGCTTCATTGGCACATCAAAGCCCAGGGGGAACCACAGAAATGCATGGACAATACAGGGCATTGGTCCTGCAAAGCTGTACCCTGGTGCTTTCCTTCACACACAGTGAGTGGCCGTACGAAGTCACTGGGAGTGAAATCAGCCACATGCAGATATCTTTGCTAAGAAAGCAAACAAGTAAAAACCCTTCCCCTCTCCACAGCTCAGGTTTCCAACTTGTCTCTTACAATGTCATAGTCCCAGCAGCTCTCCAGTCCTCCAGGGAGTCCTCCAGAAAAAATCAGAAGATTCTCAGCTCCAACTCCAGAGAATAAAGTAGATGGAAAGGATTCTCCCAGACACAAGAGATCCCTGGCTGTCCTAGAGCAGACTCTGCTCTCTGGCATCCACTTCCTGACCTTTGTGTAGGGGTGTGTCAGGGTTGTGTCAGGACTGGGCAGGGTAGGGGCAGAGCACATGGCTCTCTACTGATCCTCAGCTAGCAGAGTATCATTTAAATCAGCCTCTAGGACATTGTAACTTACACCAGGGACCGTTTCAGGATCAGCAGAAGGCAGGGCAGGGCTTTGTCCCTGCATTCCCCAAAACAATTTCGGGGCAGCTGAGAATCAGGCTCAATAACTCTAATTAAAAATAAGGAAGAAGAAAACAAGAACCTTCCCCACTCGCCTATACATCATAAAAGGGGCCTGTTGTCTTGTTTGCAGGGGAAAAGTGTCAGGACTGGAGAATTTCAAATACAACAGCAAGTTAAATGCATAAAGGGTATTTATTCTTTTATGCATTTATTTCCTTTGCTGTATTTCTTTCAGTAGTTGCCGTTCTAATTGGGAGAGGCAGTAGATTCAATTCTCTGCGGCTTAACTCATTGTTTCTCATCAAAGTTTCATTCTTTTTGCATTTGCTCTGATCAGTGGCTGGCTTCTCAGACCCCTCAGTTTCTAGGTGGAGGATTAACCAGGGTTTCACTTCTCTTACCTGTTTCTCTTCACTTTGGAGAGCCCTGTTTATATGTTCCTGGGCATGGGTTGACAGCTCTTCCATTACCTACAAGAAAGCACAATGTGCGCGGACTCAGTTTCGGGGGGGTGTGCGGGATTCCCCAGAGAATTCTACCTGGAAAGCTCTTGCCTTTGTTCCATGTGTCAGCTCCATCACCAGCCAGAGGATGAAAGCTCTCGGTGGGAACAGTATCAAAGGGGATTGCAGACACCTGTGCTGGAGCCTTAGCAAGGCTCAGCACTCTGAGGCTTGTTCTCCTCTTCCCACTAGCATCAGCCCACACGGAGCAGGAAATAAACTCCACCAACAGGTCTGGGAAGTTCCTTTGTTCCCTGTCGGAGCAGATGAAAGACCCCAGCCTCAAGCTCTTTGGAGAGCCAGGTCTGAATGGCACGTTTCTCTCAAACAGGTGAACCGCAGAGGGCACAAGGGAGTGTTTTGGTCAGTTTTGGGGTCCTTTGATTTTAGGAGCCTCATGTATAAACTAGCTGTAGAAAGGGAGCGAAGCATCTACTGTGGTGCCAAGGAATGGCTGGTGTCCTTCCCCACTCTGCCACCTAGGCCAGAAGAAATGCAGGATGAGGCTGTACAGTAACAATCGGACACAGCCCATCCTACCATGTGGGTTATCATCTCCGCGCTCATCTTTAGCTGGTTTGTACTGGGGTGGGGCGGTTCTGCACCAGCAAACCTACACCGATGTAGCTGCATCAGTGCAAACCCCGAGTGCATGTCACTTTTCATGCCAATGCAGCGTAGCCACACCACAGGTTTGCACTAGCACAGCTACAGCTACATCAGAGCAGCTACAGTGGAGCAAAAACAAAAAAACAAAAAAACCCTCATTCTCCATAATGCTTTGGCCTCAGGCTGTCGGCTCAGAAGTGCCATGTTCTCATTCTCATGTCTCACTTGCCCCAGCTCTCTGACAACGTGCATGTAACATTTGCTACACAATTCGCAGCACTTGCAGAGTGCTGGAGGGCAAGTCACTTCCCTGGGAGCCCCGGCTATCCTCGAGTGCCCAGACCCAAGCAGGACTATAGGGTACTGCACCAAAGAAGCGCTGAGACCTTGTATTTTTCACCTGGCTGGGGCCCAAAGGAGAGAGGGCTGTGGCTGGAACAGAACAAAGGTAATTTTCAGTCATTCGAAGCGCTCGGAAGGTGAACGGGGTCATACTCACTTTCACGGCTGGCACTTGGGGTGGGACGGTTCCTCTCTCTTTCTTGGCACTTTAAATCCTGATGTCATAAGCTGAGACAGAAAAAGTCAATGATTATAAGCAGATACCAGCCCCCCGCCCTGTGGAGCTATGCCAGGGGCGTCACTTCACTCGGGTACAGAATTCAAGCACCCCGCAATGACAAGGACAGCGAGAGGCAGCCCTGACGGGAGGAGGAAGGTTACGGCACCAGGAGGGAGCTGTGGCGAAGACCACGATCGGCTGTGTGGAGCTTAGCAGTTCCACCCAGCAGATATTTTGGGCCATCCATGGGCTACACACTGCTGTACAGCCATGGGTGCCCCGGTGTGTTCTGGAAGGACCCAGGATCGGGGCCACATGAAGGCCGCCTAGGCCGCAAGGGAACGGAGTGGCTCTTTGGAGTCAAGGGAGACCTTTTTCCCCTCCTGTCCCCCCAGGCTCAGGATGTGGGTGCTGCAGCCACGCAAGGAACAGAGGTGTGAGGTGTCAGGCTGCAGAGAGGCAAACCCTGTGCTCTGGAGACTTGCCCCGGATCACGCTCCGGAGTTAAGAAAATACTTTGTAGAGACTTTTTGTGTGTCCCCTGGAAAAGAGAAACCAGGAGGAGGCGGCTGCAGGAGCAGCCAAGATCAAACATCCTGCTTTTTGCTAGCACTGGGCTTGCTGCTCAGGGGAAATGGGGCTTTAATCCGTGCTGGAGATGGGTCGGGGTGGGAATTCCATTCTCTTAGCGCTCAACTCTGAACCCCAGACAGGCTTCCCTAGCATAATGCCCAGGGCCTCCCAGGCAAAATCAGAAAAAGCTGCAACCGAACAGCCAAATTCAACAAACTGGCCAAGCACAGAGCCAAAGGAAGGGGAAGGAAAAGGCATGTAAATGACCCCAGTGTAGACCAGGCCCTCCTGAGCTATGAGGAGTAGATGAAGCTTAGGCCTTGTCTGTACTCCCAAGTTTTATTGACAAAGGCAGCTTCTGTCAACAAAACAGTGAACGTGTATACACTGTGAGGCAGCAAAAATGCCCTGTTTTGGTGATAAAATAAAAGCACCACGATGAACGACATCAGGCTTTTTCACAAAATATTTGTTGACAAACTGCCAGTGTAGACCCCAGGCTTGATTTTATTGCTTTAATTGGCCTTTAGGAGATGTCGCACGATGCCCATTGCGACTGCTGTGGTCAGCAGTTTAAACTCCATTGCCCTGCAGCCAGGGAAACCATCCTCCCCTCCCCTAATCAGCCCAGCAGACCAGAGTGTTGACGCACACTGAGATCTCACGGGAACCCTCCAGGAGGAGGAGGAGACTTTCCCGCGCCATTCGGCAATCACTTGTGCAGAGACCAAAGCGGAGCACAGACGAGCAGCCTAGGGAGTAGGGCGGAAGCCACAAGTGTGTAGTTAGATGTACCCTCGCTTCCCTGCTTACCCTCAACAGTGAGACGTCTGCTACAGTGACCCCTGCCTGGGGAAAAGGGTGGGAGAATTGTAGAATTTTTTCCCTGGTTGGTTGTATCACAACCCTTGCAGGGTGTTCTTTTCACCATGTAGCCCCCAGCCAACACTCACCGGGCTTTGGGTCAGGAGTCGACAACCTTTCCAAAGTGGTGCGCTGAGGCTTCAATTATTCACCGTAATTTAAGGTTTGGCATGCCAGTAATCCATTAATATTTTAGAAGGTCTCTCTCTAAGTCTATAATATCTAACTAAACTAGTGTTGTATGTAAAGTAAATAAGGTTTTTAAAATGCTTAAGAAGCTTCATTTAAAATAAAATTAAAATGCAGATCTTATCAGTTTAGTGTGATCCTTACCCTTGCTTTTCCTTGCTGAGTTTTCCAGTGTCCCCAGGTTGGGACCCCGGCTGGCAAGGGGCAGTCGGAACCCCAGACTGGCAGCAGAGTGCCATTAAAAATCAGCTCATGTGCTGCCTTTGGCCCACGTGCCATTGGCTGCTGACCCCTGCTTTGGGTGTTCGCCAATACGTGTGCTTGCCAAGGGTCAATGAGAAAGTTATTGTAAAATGTTACCAGAGGTGATTTTACTGTGCGGGAACTTAACAGTCATGTTCTGTGCGTTGTTCCATGTGCTTCGGCAGATGCTTGGGACTTTTAAACCTGGGCTGGACAAAGCACTACAAAGTGTGCTGTAGGAAACACTCCTGCCCTGGTACCAGACAGACAGGCCAAGCAATCTGCGAGGGCTTCCCATCTCTCCTCTCTACCTGACTCCAGGAATGACTCCACCAAGCCCTGTATGTTTCTGTCCGTGGATTTGTGGCACTTGCTACACATTAATCTGGCAGATGGAGGATTAACTGAGGCCCGAGAAAGGAACATTGGATATAATTAAAATATACATCCTGTTAATTACTGATAATGCTTCCCCTCTTTAATATTGGCCTCTAGCAAGGCTTATGCTGAGAACAGCAAAGCAAAACACTTTGTGTTTATTAGTTTTTTAAAAGGAAAAAGCCTCATCTATCTGAACATGACACCAAAACATTCTTGGGTCCAGCCTGCATTCACTAACAATATCTGTGCATTCATATACCAAGGAAATTCAGTTATCTGGCAGAACATGTCCCAAAGGCATTTTGATAATTGCAACCATAATTATTAAAGAAATACCAAATATGGAAACCAAATGATAGAAAAGTGGTATTACTGAGTATAGAAATCACTTGCATGCTGGAAGCAAGTACATTTTCACAGGGGCACTTTTCATTATTATTCTAGAGTGAAAAAAAAAGTCCATTATGGAAGTTGGAGAGAAATGCTGCTACTGGAGAACTCCATTACCTCGATTTTGTGGGTAGATTGAAAACCTCCAGGGGGCTTTGCAGAGGGAAAGGAGCTGCATGTAGGGTTGGGCAAGAAGGAAGAGAGGAGATGGGAGCCCCTTTGGCAGGCAGAGTATTGGGCCATGTGGAAAACACCTGGTTTCCAGAGAAGAAGACCGAAGTGGCACAGAGAAAAAAGCTTGCTTGGGATATAGGGTGGGTGTTGACTGAGGGTCTCCAGCCACTTGTAAGAGAAGCTGAGGCTTGGAAGAGCTTATTTAGAGTCAGGGGTCAGGGCACTGCAGGGTCTCTTTGTGAAGCCCTTTGAGAGCCTGGGATAACAGGTGCTTTATGGAGCCAGGGCCTGCATGGGCAGTATTTATTAATCATTAGTGTCACATTTGCACTGTATTTTGTTTGCCAGTGACAAACATTTTAAATGAAAATTTCCAGAAGTGATAGTTCCCTGCGGGGTCTCTCTGTGCAAGCGGGATGTTTGGAAAGTGACTGAAACCTCCTGCCCACTAGTTATTTCTCCTATAAAATATATAAATTATATTAATAGTATAAGAATATTGCTGGAGCATGCAGGGGTGTAATCAGGAAGGCCAAAGCACAACTGGAGTTGCAGCTAGCAAGGGATGTGGAGGGTAACAAGAAGGGTTTCTACAGATTTGTTAACAACAAGAAGAAGGTCAGGGAAAGTATTGGACCCTCACTGAATGGGGGAGGCAACCTATGACAGATGATGTGGAAAAAGCTGAAGTACTCAATGCTTTTTTGCCTTCGTTTTCACAGACAAGGTCAGCTCCCAGACTGCTGCACTGGGCAGCACAGTGTGGGGAGGAGGTGAGTAGCCCTGAGTGGTGAAGGAACAGGTTAAGGATTATTTAGAAAAGCTAGATATGCGCAAGTCCCTGGGTCCGGAGCTAATGCATCTGAGGGTCCAGAGGGAGTTGGCCGATGTGATTGCAGAGCCATTGGTCATTATCTTTGAAAACTCGTGGCAATAGGGGAAGGTCCCAGACGATTGGAAAAATGGCAAATACCGTGCCCCTCTTTAAAAAAGGGAAGAAGGAAAATTAGGGGAACTACAAACTGGTCAGCCTCACTTCAGTCCCCAGCAAAATCATGGAGGAGGTCCTCAAGGAATCCATTTTGAAGCACTTGGAGGAGAGAAAGGTGATTAGGAACAGTCAACATGGATTCACCAAGGGCAAGTCATGCCTGACCAACCTGATTGCCTTCTATGATGAAATAACTGGCTCTGTGGATACGGGGAAAGCAGTGGACGTGATATACCTTGACTTTAGCAAAGCTTATGATATGGTCTCCCACAGTATGCCTGCCAGCAAGTTAAAAAAGAATGGATTAGATGAATGGACTAGAAGGGGGATAAAAAGCTGGCTAGATCGTCAGGCTCCATCTCTAGTTGGCAGCTAGTATCAAGCAGAGTGCCCTGGGTTCAGTCTTGCGGGCCGGTTTTGTTCAACATCTTCATTAATGATCTGGAGGATGGGATGGATTGCACCCTCAGAAAATTCATGGATGACACTAAGCTGGGTGAGAGATAGATACACTGGAGGGTAGGGATAGAGTCCAGAATGACCTAGACCTGGGCCGAAAGAAATCTGATGAGATTCAACAAGGACAAGTGCAGAGTCCTGCACTTAGGACGGAAGAATCCCATGCACTGCTACAGACTAGGGACCGACTGAGCAGCAGTTCTGCAGAAAAGGACCTGGGGATCACAGTGGATAAGAAGCTGGATATGAGTCAGCAGTGTGCCCTTGTTGCCAAGGCTAATGGCATTTTGGGCTGCATTAGTAGGAGCATTGCCAGCAGATCAAGGGAAGTGATTATTCCCCTCTATATGGCCCTGGTGAGGCCACATCTGGAGTACTGTGTCCAGTTTTAGGCCCCCCACCACAGAAGGGATGTGGACAAATTGGAGAGGGTCCAGTGGAGGGCAACAAAAATGATTAGGGGGTTGGGGCACATGACTTATGAGGAGAGGCTGAGGGAACTGAGATTATTTAGGCTGCAGAAGAGAAGAATGAGGCAGGATTTGATAGCTGCTTTCAACTACCTGAAGGGGGGTTCCAAAGAGAATGGAGCTTGGCTGTTCTCAGTGGTGGCAGATGACAGAACAAGGAGCGATGGTCTCAACTTGTAGTGGGGGAGGTTTAGGTTGGATATTAGGAAACACTATTTCCCTAGAAGGGTGGTGAAGCACTGGAATGGATTCCCTAGGGAGGTGGTGGAATCTCCTTCCTTAGAGGTTTTTAAGGCCCGGCTTGACAAAGCCCTGGCTGGGATGATTTAGTTGGGGATGGGTTCTGCTTTGAGCAGGGGGTTGGACTAGATACCTCTTGAGGTCCCTTCCAACTCTGAGATTCTATGATGCTCCTTCCTCCATAATTAGCTTTTGAACAAGGCAGAGTAAGGCAGAGATGAGCACTGGTGCTTGCACTGACATCTCAGATAGTTACCCTGCAATAAAAGCAATTACACTGAATATAGGTCACAAGTGATTTGTGTTGAATATTCAAGCAACTGGAAATAGTAAACACTCATGTACAAAATGGACGGTTTTTTCTCTACCCTCTGTTTAATCGCAGCAATTGCAGGGCTGTGACAAGACACTCGCTAGACCACCTCAGAACACCCACCAGTGCTTCAGCGTAGCCAAAGGTCAGGAGCAGTGCTGCCCAAATAGGAGCGCATTGCTTAGTCAGAAACAAGTGCTGGGCAAACCCTTTCATTCCACTGACTTGCTTTTAACATAAAGCCTGTTCCATCCACCCAGTTTAGGGCTAGAGGGCCCAATCCTGAAAAGCTCTGCATCTGTCCCCACGCCTTAACTCTTGTGAGATCAGTGGGAGCTGATGATTCCCCCTGCACCTTTTGGATCAGGCTCAGGGTTTGTATGAGCCCTAACTCTACTTTCTTTGAGTTTTCTCTTGGCATGAAGGGAGCAGTCGCTAGTTCCCCTGAAGGAAGAGCTAAGACAGCTGTGAAGGTTCACAGATAAAATGAAATGCTTCCAGTTAGCTCTTTTGTTTAGACGTTGGAAAAAGATGTATTCCTAATGAGCTATTTGCCGTAGGGTCCTCAGAGTGTCAAAGCAGATGAAAATCTTAGCTTAGTAACTATTGGGTTTTTTCCCCAGTCAAGGCAGAATGCAGAACAAAGGCTCTTAATAGTGAAATTAAATGCTTTTTAAGATAGTCCAAAATCTCAGATGTGTAAACTTGAAATTCAGAAATAACAACGGTTCAGGGAATAACTCCATTCTTCCTTTATTTGCCAACCAACTCCAGAGTTCAAGCTTCTAGCTGACGTAATCTAACCCCCCAGAGTGGTCTAAGAAATGCAAGTGTCTGCTCTGCTGTAGATGTCAGAGGTGTGCTGCTAATTGTTACAGGCTAAACAGAGGATCCTGCAATTGTCAGGTAAGCAGCATTTCAACCCACCTTGAAATCCACCACTTCTGCCAACTCAGCAAACACATGGGATGAAACTAGCAATGCAGTTCTTCCAATAGCCCATTACATATGTTAATACAAAAGTCTCTGAGTGGGCTGGAAATCCAAGACAGCTGGGCCAATGGAGAAGAGTGAGACATCTGTTTAAAATGTGGATTGTTCACCAGTGTTTAGGTATGTTATCTGATACAGCTAATCCTAGACAGCAGAACTTGGGCACAACTTCTTGCACAGTGCTAGCCAATAAATCTTCTGTTGCAGTCAACACACCTTGTGCCATATTTACAGTCTTCTTTAGACTAATGGCTAGTCCAAATTCTCCACAAACTAGTGTAAAGTTGCAGCAGCCCCTCTTCACTGTATGCAATGAGCAATGCATTGTCAGCAAAAAGAAGTTGCTCAAACAGCAGGTGATTGACTTTGTTTTTTGCAGTAGGACTTGCAGTGTAGAAGAGATTTCTATCTGATCTTGTCTGGAGACATACACCCCTGGTGCTAGATGAGAAAGCAGTAGAGAGAACAACATACTGGAAAGAGCTGGTGCCAAACACATTCCCTGATTGACTCTACTGTGGATTTCAAAGCTGTCAGAGTGATCACCATCATACTGGACTGTAGCCTTCATGGAAAAACTGAATCAGTCTGAGGAGCACTGGGGGACAAGCAATTCTCTCTAGCAATTGGAAAAAATCCTTTCCGCTGACCAGATCAGAAGCCTTTGTAAGATCGATGAAGGCCACGTAGAAAGGTTTTCCTTGTTCTTGACACTTTTCTTGCTGTTGCCTTAATGTAAAGGCCATGTCAATAGTTGATCTACCAGTGCAGAAGCCACACTTATTGTCTGGATATAAACGTTCAGTGAGAACTTGCAGTCTTTTGAGAAGGATCATGTGAATGCCTTACCAACCACCTTAAGGAGAGGGTTTCCTCTGTAGTTGTTGCAATCTCTCTAATCTTCTTCGTTTCTATACAAAGTTATGGTGTTGGCATCCTCCACGTCTTGTGGTACCCCTCTTTCCCTCCACCACACAAGCAAGAGATTGTGCTGATGTTTAAGCACATCATGTCCACTTTGTTTCCGTACTGCAGCTGGAATTCCATCTTTTCCTGTAGCCTTTCCTGGTGCTAGGAAGGTGATTGCCTTTTCAAGCTCATGTATAGATGGTTCTATATCAAGCTTTTCAATTGTCAACAGCCCGGGGATTGCATTTAATGCTGCTTCTGAACATCGTTTTGGGTGAATAGAGTTTGTGATAGTGTTCCACACAGTGCGGCATCTGGTTGCTTCTGTCAGTAACGACGTATATCTCCATTATGAAAACAAAAATGAGCACAGCTGAATAGATCAGCGAGGTCCATGAGCTCTCTGTCCTCGGAGTGCAGAGCATACATTCTACCGTGTTATTGACGCATTCCAGGAAGAGGCCTTGTTACTTGGCCAATGCACAATATCGACAGCCAAGAGATAACATATGCCAGGTTAACACCCACATACTCAGTCCAGTTCTGCTTCCCCTGAAGTCAACGAGAGCTTTGCCACTCCCTGCTTCTTGGAACGTATTAATCTGTCTTTGACTTTGGTAGAATGTAACATTTAACAGGTAGGTGCCATACGAGGTATCCCGCCCATGTGCAATCTGACAAGAAAATCATGCGACCCAGATTCTAGAAGCTTTCCTGGGCAGAAAGAAAGGCCACTTAGTCCAGGCTGGGTGGATCTTAGGCTTGGCATGGGAGTGAAGAACCAGTTCCTTTGGTGTGTGCACTGACCCAAGCTTGAAGGTTTGGCTTTCCCTCCCCAGAAGCCAGTAGCAGGTCCGGATGCCGCAGCTCCCAAGGCTCGGTTATAGCCAATTCTCAGGACAGTTTGGTGGTTGCGGGGAGGGAGAGGGAAACCTATATTATGATTTGAAATAAGGCCATGGCTGTTGTCTATAATTCAACACAACTGGCAGCTGTTGTCACTGTCTACAATTCAACACAGCTGCCGGTTGGTGTGGCTGTCTGGGATTATGGGCTGGTTCTTTTGGAAGTTTTCTCTGTTGTCACTTCTTCCTAGCATGCGGATTTTTTCCCCCTATGTTTGTAGACAGACTTTGTAAATAATCCTAATCCTTGTATTGCTACTTCCTTACTTGGCAGAAGCTTATTCATTGTTCTGAATAATAAGAAAACAAACCAGGGTAACTCCAAATTGGAGGGGGCTTCACCAGAGACTCTCAGTTCTGCTAAACTTAAACACAAAGAGCAAAGGCTAATGTGGTGACAGTGAAAACCTCTTTTTTTACCTTCTCTATTGACTGCCCTGCTCTCCTGTCCTGTCAACATCCATCCAGCCTCTTTTCTCAAATCCTGAAAGCACAGTTTGTCCTCCAATCACATCACTTGAAGGGAAGAGCAGAAATAAAAAGGATGGGGTATGCAAAGCCAACAGAATGAGCTTGGTGAAGGGTTTGGAAGGAAGCCCACATTTGGAGGTTCCCAAAGGGGAAGCAGCTTTGCTGTGACAGCATTTTGGCAAAAAATGTATTATTTAAATATAACAGTTTCTTCTGTCAAAGCAAATAATTATTAACGTAAATCCAAGTAAAACTAGGAACATTCCAAATATAGCCTTGGAAGCATCTGAATATTTAGATAAATGACATTGAGCATAAACAATGTGCTGTCCAAACTGTAAAGGTGGAAAATTAGGTGTGTAGATACACAGCCAGAGGCTAGTAAAAATGTGCCTAGCGGCAGATGGTGTGTGTGTGGCAGAAAGGGAAGAGTGCAGTCGGCCCAATCCATCTATCCACCTCTTTTGTGGTGTGCCTAAGGTCCCAGAGGCCTTAATCCAGCCCTGCTAATGATAGTTGCCTATGGGACAGGAGCTGTGAGGCATAACTAGGGCTTGCAGGGAGCGGTGGGATGTGCTATCAAGGCACGGAATATCAGTGCCCATTCCCTTCCCTTTACATGTAGCCGGAAGGCACGAACTATAAAGCTCATTGCGAGAGCAGAGGGCAAGCTGGGGATAAAGGACGGGCCCACGCAGGACGGTGCATGTCTACTACTAGGACAGCGCTGCAAGTTGTTCTCCACAATGGACAAGCATCTGTACCAAAAGCATTATTCCCTTGCCACTAATCCAGAGTGCAGCTTCACGGCCCTGCAACGTGCATGAAACCAACTGCACCAGAGAGGTGAAGACCCCAGCGAGGTGTTAGTGGGAAGGGTATGTAGGAGAATGCAGGGAGAGCCACCAGTGTGCCGGATGGGACAGCACAAGGCGGGGGGTCATGTCCAGCCAGTCAGCGAGCTGGAAAGGTGCTTAGCAAAGTGCGTCAGGGGGCCACTGCCCAGGGGCAGCTTTCAGAGGATGCAGAATACAAATGCCAGGGCCCCGGAGAAGAGTCATTGCACCATCTCTGACCACCGGCGCCAATACAGTGCGGCTGACAAGTGCTGGGTGCTTTAACACGCGACTTGTTTAAAAGGCAGGTTGTTTGCTAGGTTTCTGCTCTGCACACTCAGTTGGGTCCAGCCTGTTCTCTTGCTCCAGGAACCGAGACCTGGCCACCCCAAACCCAGCCCCCATCTCCTCTCAGTGCTGTCCCTATCCTGAGTCCTGCCTCGCACCACCTCCTCTGGGGCGGCCAAACCCTCACGGCTAAAGGCAGCTGTTTCCCCCATGGCACATCTCCCCCTCTGCCCCTTCCATGGCTCTCGGTCTGCTGTGGCCTCTTCCTCACCCACCCACCTGCTAATGTTGGACACACCCAGCAGAGACCTAAATGGGCCCTGGGTGGTGCTAGCGCAGGGCCGTCCTGCTCCTCCCCGGTAGCTTGGGCAGGGTGCTCCAGGGTCCGGGGACGGGAGGGCCTGTCTCACTGCACCCCATATCACTGGGGGCCCCAAGCACACCACAGGAGAGGAGTGGGAAGGCCTCAAACTGGTAATCCTGGGCTAGACCAGTGAGCTCTGTCTGCTGGCTGCTCTCGCCTGGAGCCAGGCGCCTGGTGCTCCTCCCTCCAGCCTTCCATCTGTGCTCCTGATCCCTCTTCCCCTCATAGCCCAGGGGAGAAAACGGAGGAGGGATCCCCAGGGAGGAGAACGTGGATTGTGGGCAGGAGCAGGTACAGGAACGATTTTGTTCATCTTCCATCCCTGCTACCCCAATTCCAGCCTCTCCCACTTCCCCAAAATCAGTTTGGCCCCTTAAACCACCACCCATTAACTGTCCTCTAAACACTAATTCTGTGGCCCCCAGCAAGACCCTTCCCTTGCACACACAAGGTCACCGATTAATTCTACAACATCCCCTCACAGCCCCCAATTAATTCGATGACACACACACCCCCGGCCCCAGCAGTAATTCTATCACCCACACAAACCTACCAAGAAATCCTGCTCTGCTCCAAACACCCCAATTACACAACCCACCCAGGGCCTTCAAATCACGCTACTCTCCCCCTGCATACACAGCCCCCCAATGAATTCTACAATGCCCACAAACAGCCCCCCAAGGAATCCCACCTCTGCTCCCTACAGCTGTTGGCAGGTGTGTGTCAGCTGCCGTCCCATCTGGCCCCTGCCCCACAGCAGCCGTTCTGCTCTGAGGCCGGGGACAGCAGGTGCTGGGGGACCAAGCTGTCCCTCACCACAAACAACAGCTCTGGCTGGCTGCCTTCTCCAAGGGGAGGGATAATTGGGAAGGCAGCCAATCATAGGAGGATTGACTCGTACACTGGGGTTTTCCCCACAGACTTCTAAGGTCCTTGAGGCCTAATGCAACCCACCCCCACCTAGCACTCTGCTCCCTTCGTTCCCTTCTAGGACCTTCCCCAAGCCTGCTCCATTTGCCATTTCCCCGCTAGCCCTCATGCTCCCTAGCAGCCTCCCATCATGCCTGGAACAGTCTCCCGGTCCCCGGACCAAGTCGCATCTTTCCTCCCTCCCGTCTGCTCCCCTTCAGCGCGACTCCAGAATTTGGTGTTGCCCCGCTGATCTGGAACTCCCGCCTGTTCCCCAGCAGCTGCACTGTTCTCAAAATCCCACCCAGAAGCTTTCCCCTCTTCCTCGCAGCCAGCTGATGCCAGCCGGGAAGCACCCCCGAACCCTGGAGTCTACAACATCCTGCACAAGTTGCTCCTGGTGCTCCAATTCCTTTCCCTCAGGAAACTAAACTTATTCCAGCTCAGACGACGTCCAGAGATAGTGAGCACATCCCGGTTTGGGAGAAGCAGCAGAATCCTGGAGTTGGTCAGTCTGGGTAACAAACGCCCCTTGCTCACAGGTAGCTGCCGAGGCATCCCAGGGAAAATGACGGCTGAGACCTGTAGATCTGTGCAGCGGCTGTTTCACCATTTGTTTCCACTGCATAATTGTGAGCCCTGCTATACGTGAACTCTCCAATTATCCTGCACCTCCCAGCTAGTCAGCAATTCACCCGGAGGGCACAGAAACAGCCTGGATTAGGAGGGGCACAGAGACCAAAGGCTGGAAATGGGTTTTCTAGAGTGAACTGTTAAAGGAACGCACTGTTACCTGCAGACAGCCAGAAGCTTCTGTCATACGTAGCAATGGAGCCCAGCAGTGTTGGATTGAGATCTACCTCCACAACAAGCAAGGAGGAGGTAAGGGAAGGGGAAATATACGTTTCCTTTCTGCTTGCTACTCTCAAAGCCTGTACGAAAGTATTAAAATGTGAAACTAAATTAGCAAACTATTCTTGATAGGACTTATTGCCAGGACGGCAGCGTACAAAAGTACGTTTGTAGCTCCTGGCAAGATGTGTCACCAGTGTGAATTACACTACAAGCGCCAAAATATTCTCAACTATACAACTATAGGAAGCTATTCCCTAACCACAGCAACAGATGCCATGAGCAGGCACTGACACGTCCCTGCCTCCACAGGTCCCTGAATACCGGCATTTTAACAAACACTAAGTAGAGCACCAAGAATCTCTGGAACTGTAACATCCAAATGAAAACCAGCATGCAATTAACATTTCTTGTGGTTTTCAGAAGTGTTTGGAATTCCTTGATCCCATAAACATGGGGCACAGGGCTGCAACCAAGGAGTTAACTGGGAGACACATTTTCAATTTTTTCCCCCCAGAACATTTTCATTTTCCTAGATGTATTTTAAATCGCACCTGGGCTGAAAAGAAGCTGAGAGAGACTCAAAATACACTACGAGAAATATCAGACACATCTGAAGACCGACATACATCTCCTGTCTTCAGTCTCCTCAGTGTGTGAGAGGCTACAAACAAAAACAGAGAGAACATCTCAAGGAAAGTGCAAAACCAGGAGGCACATACTGAAGAGAGGGATTTATTTAGAATAAAATATAACTATATCCCTGCAAACTCTGTTGTTTCCAATGTATCCTCATTTCTATGCAATGCTTAAAACAATGCAGAGTGTTTTCATTTGCAGTGCAGCGTATGTCGTTCTCTCTTCTTTTGTCTGAAGGGCTTTCTCCTTTCATCAGCATAATAATAAAATAAAAAATCGAGCTCTTTCTGAGAACGTCCTAAAGCAGGCCAGGCGTTTTGGAGAGAAGCCAAGGTGCTGGCTGAGAGGCACTTGCTCGCTGTTGTGAAGCGAAAAGCTTTCAGTGCAGAACTACCGCATCCTAACCCGGTTAGCCTGTGCTTTGGTTCCCCGTTTGCAGAAAATTGAGGAAGGTGGCTGGCTTGAAAACCGAAAACATCAGATACATTTGAAAACACCTTTATCATCTTCCTGTGAAAATCTCGGGATGTGTCTGCCCTGATCACAGGGTGAAAAAAGCCAATCAATAAAAATACCCCAGTGCAGACAGAGCTGCACAAATAATGCTAAACTTAGTTACCGCAGCCCCTTTCGGACACATCTAACATGGCACCTCTGCTCCTAAAACCACAAACCGTCAAGGGCAGAGGCTGAATTCTAAGCACATGCCAGACTCCTGAAAGGGAAGACGCCTCCCGCACACATCTCCGCGCCTGACTGTACAACCAGGAGTGCCGAAATACAAAGGAAGAACGCGCACAATTCTCGCATGGCCTTCCCTTTACCAATCAACAATCAGCAAGCATGACAAATAATTGTTTGCAGCTGTCATTAGCTGAAAACAAGGCAAATCTGCATATACTTAATCTTAATTAGGCAGACTTGGCAAGGAGCCCTTGCTCGTTGCTACCAAAAAACCATTCCACTCACAAAAGGGCAACAAAAGCCTGGACACACACACACACACACAATGTTGATGGAAAAACAAACTGCCTGCAAATGACTAATCCTGCTCCAGCCTCCCTTTCCCCCCAGTAAGGGAGTTATCGAAAGGGAAAGACCCCGTGCCAGAAAAGATGCCCAGGTGTTGTCTGGATCTCCTGCTTTCTGTCTCACTGTCCCTTTGTGCCGCGTCTCAGCACCACTGCTCACTCGCAGCGCCTGGCCCAGATGCTATGCGCAAGAGCAGAGTTGATATAAATTCAAGCAGAGAAATTTTGCCACCGAATGCATCATTACTAATTATTCAACCCTCGTTTACCTCTCAAATGAGCAGGCATTGATCGACTTCACAGAGGCATTTCCAGTCAAAGACGAAGAGAGGACTTTTGGAGGAAGAAAAAGGGAATATGAAACTGAGGACAAACTGGGTCTGTCACAGCAGCCCTGGCCCTGGGAGCTGTGCTGGATTATGACTTAGAATTTATGAGAGAACTCCTTGCTGCAGGAGGGAAGAAAACCAGGTCACAGACTCCGCAGTAAATGCTCTGCAACTACACACTGCAAAATATATTCATCCCATTGTGACTGGCAGTGACGTCAGCAGACTCCTAGCGGAAATTTGCACCAAGCCAGGGCAGATTCTACTCAACATTTCCCCCGCTAAAAAAACCCCCAACCCAAATATTGCTGAGAACCCCATTTTCCATGTTGTGCTTCCCTACTCCTTCAAAACTCTCCCTTCGTCTCCCTCGTCCATCCATGCCTGGTGCTGCCCAGCGAGACGTTATGTAGTTGTTGTACAGCCTATGAATAAAAGCGGTGATGGCTTTGGAAGCCTGCCACTTCTCTACCCACTGCAGAGCTGGGACTGTCTACAAGGGCTGCACAGTTCTTGCAGCATCTGTACTCTTGGCACGCTGGCATCTTTATTCCCCCACACGCACCCACCTCGGCTCAGACGGCGCCAATTCACACATTTCATGCGAATGTGCCGAACAATTGATACACACGCTAGGGAAAAAAAATTGCTTTAAAGAAGCTGCACAAACACACACGCAAAAATCAAGCCCCAAAGCTGTGGAACTTGCTTTACCTGGAAGCTTGCAGCCTGAAGAATGAAGGGAGGCATCTGACATCTAGAGCCTTTCGCATCCCAGTACACACCACAGACTCAAGGAAGGAGAAACTTATCATGGCGGAAGGAAGCAAACAGTTGAGGCAGATTTAAAATGTCGGCGCGCAGTGGCTGAGTTAAAAAAAAGTAGCGTCGGATTAAAAACCTGACAACATTTTTTTACTAAAAAATATTGCAACGATCCAAAAAAATTTTTTTAATTGAGCAGCACTTAAGGAAAAACTATTTGAAATAAATACGAACAAAATCGGAAAGAATCTGGAGTCGCCATAGCCAGCAGAAAGAACTGGGAAGGTATTTTGTAGGTGCAGCCAAACAGAAATAACTAACGTTATTGAGAATGTTCGAGAGTCACGGAGGGAGATTTTTGCAGTTGGAATGACAGGATTACAGATCTATAGAAATTCAGGTTTTCAAGTTTGTTTTTCTAAACCTGGTCCGGTGAACAGAAGCTACCAAGATTTAATTCAAAGGCAAAGTGTTTGGGGTGGGTTTGGTTTTTAGACAGAAGAAATTATAATCGATATGATTAAACCTTCTAGGAAGGAAGCCATCTGATGTACAGAGAACTGAATGCAATGTAGATGCTCTAGTAGTGCTAGGTTTTTTTGGTCAAACATTTAGCCAAAATCACTTAATATTGTGAAAACTAAGCCTGTTATTTTATAATCGTGCGTGAAAATAGACAAAGGACTTTTTAAAGTGAAAAAATAACTGTGTTAGCTTTTGAGATGCTTAACTTTATGATTTATCAATCTCCAGTACAGTCTACATGGAGGGGGACTAAACTAAGAATAGGATTTGCACAATATTTCAATTTTAATTTAAATTGACTTCAAGATTCTACACCTGGGAAGCTAAATGAAAGAAATTATATCTAAGCAAAGTTTCATAAATACTTTCTTTAAGGAAATACTAGGGTAACATCTCAGCACACAACCCCCTTAGACTTCTTATTTAGATCTGTTGGGACAGAATATATGTGCATATGGCAGACAGACAGAGGGGAAAAAATCATCATGAACAGCTTTAGTTCAGCAACAAGCACAGATATTGTTTAAAGCAGAAATCTCCCATACGGTTTAAATAAGAGTGTAATTAATGTATTCAAATCAAACTGTGTTAAAAACTTAAAAGTGACAGATAACAAGTAGTCCCCGGATTCTGTTAACATTGCTTTCCCTGTTTCGCATCTGAAGAAGAAGAAATGCATCTGCATCTATTTAAAACGTTAAATGCATTTCAGGAAACATGACTGCTTTATTTTTTATTCTGCCCTCACATGTGTAATGTATTTTTCACATAGAAAGGACAGAGACAGATAAATACACATTTCAGCTATAGGAGCATATGGGATGGATTGCAATTACCCAGCCCAAACTAGAGCTACAATATACTCTAAGCAGAGAGATAAGGACGTGGTGTTATCTTCAGAAAATACTTTCCTATTAGATTATATTTATACATAATTTGAGCCACACTCACTGGCGGGTCTGGTTTGGACAATAAAAACAGACACAATAAAAATGTGAAATTCGTAATCAGCAGCACAAAGTGCACCCTTCCTGAAATTACAGACTAACCCATATTAGATACATAGATGGTAAATCTTCTTGTCCCTGGGCTGGAGGTTTGCTGAGGGTTTGGTTTTGTTTATTTGCTTGACCGTGTTTCATGGTAATCTAAGAAAATGTATTAATTTAGTTGCTTGAAAATTTAATAGAAAACTTTAAAAACACCAGCTATGCAGCATTTTATCCAAACCCATGAAGACACTTTAAAATTCTGACCTATAGCACAACTGAAACGTAAATTGTAACAAAACGTTAAATTCATCTTCAAAACTAGAATTAAAAAGAAACGTAGTGACCTAAGATACGATTTGATGCATTTTGTAGGGACAAATCCTGCCCAGCCAGATAAATACAGAACTCAAGCAGGCTGCATAATTCTTTTCTTTACAGACAGACAGAGCATAGTTGTATAAAAAGGGGGTGTTTCCTCACACACTGGGATCACTGGTTATAAGAAGAGCTGAACAAATAGTTTACAGAAAATCATTTGACAAATGTTGCCTTTTTCCTGTGGGCAAACGCCTGGTGATTTTCGTGGATTTAATGGTTATTTAAAATTATTCCGGAGTCACTTTGTTCTTGGAGGCCATTTGCGAGCTGTTTCACAGAGAACCCTTTATCTCGGAGATGCGATCAGCATCGGTTAGATTTGATGGCATGTAGCGAGGTCACAGAACATTTCTTCTGGGGCCTGGCTGCATGAGTGCGAATCAGGTTCAGCCGCACACACTTGAATACGGAGTTTGAAACTCACTTCCAGCCAATATTCCCACGCTAGCTGTGAGGTGCTGGCATCGCTCTAATCACCCCAGATTACACCACGAGCAGGAGCTGGGGTCACTGACGGACAGTCGCACACTGTGTCCCTGTGTCATGTCTGTAAGAACGCCGCTGGGACGCCAGCACCAGACCCCAGCTCTAACGGGCCGGCCCGGAGCCCCCCGCTGCACAGAAGCTGGGACCAGGAGTGGCTGCAGTACCCGCTGGCTGGGGTGCAGGGGCGGGGGGGAAAGAGCTGGCTGGGGCTGGGTGAAGCTGCCAGCCCTGCATCAGGCCCCAGGAGAAAGAAGAGCCCCGGGACAGAGGGGAGGAGCTGCTGCTGCTTCTGACTGGCCTGTGCCGGTTCCAGGGAGCAAATCCAAACCCTGAGTCTGAACTCAGAGCCCTTTGGGGGCCACGCGAGAGCCAGAGGGACCCGAAAGCAGCACTGCAAGAAGAGTCCCCAGCTCCGGGGCAGGCTGGGGAGGGAGCAGAGTAAACACCACCCTCGGGCCTGGGCCCCAGACATATTTTCACAGCTGGTTCTAAGTGCCTGGGGATGCAGAACAACCAGCAGCTCCTTGCTGCACTGTGGGGCCCTGCGGGCTCTGAGCCTGGCTGCATGGATGGGGAAAATGTCCCCCGGTGGGGCAGGGAGGGCTCGGAGCCCCCTTCCGGGGCCCTGTCGAGGCAGCGCTGGCCACTCGCCCCAGACCCGGGTGCTTTGGGCCACTGCGACAGTGTGGCGGAGCTTCCGCCAGGTTCAGAACCAGGAGAGAGGAGCAGCCCTGCCCCACAAGCCCGCGTGCTAACAGCAATTCCAGCCCTACCCTGGCGTTCGCCCCACACGCCTGCTGCTTCCCTGGCACACACACTGCACCTCCCCCTCAGGGGCATTCCGCCTCCCCATGCATGACACCCCACAGCCGGGGCACAGAGCCCCCGCAACAGATGCAGAGCCCCACGCACCCACGGCACCCCCCAGCCAGGCACACAGACCCCTGCTATATGCCATGCCACTGGGTACCCAGCCGCCCCCTCCCCACCCACGCACTCCAGCTCTTCCATCAGGCAGTTTCGGCCTTGACAAATAATAGTAACAGACGAAATGCAGGGTGCTGCCTTCCCCACTGCAAAGCCCCCGCTGCACTGCACATCCTTGGAAACAATTCGTAGGTGACCGGGCCGAGGACTGACCCAAGCTGGCAGGGGTTACAACCCGCCCAACCTGTTAGCAGGTGCTGAGCCTGCTGAGAGAGGACCAGGTGGGTTCTCTCACTGTGGCTATAAAGTAGGTAAAAATGGCTCTCTGGAGAGGAAAAGAGGGTCTAGCAGATGGGCTGAGAATTTGTGATTGTTAATTTTTCTGCTAACAAAGCCAAGCCCCAGGAAGGGGTGTTTTTGACTCTGACCACTGCATGGATTTTATTTTTTATAGCTGGTTGGGAGAAGCACGTGCTCACTATTATTCACACCAAAAACTGCGTTACAGGAATGGTGCAACTGTAAAGTCAGGAAATGCCAAGGTGAAGGATGCCCAGGCAGCCTTAACTCTGCCCCCTTGTGCATACACATTCTGAGACAACCTCCCACAGCACATTCACTCTGCCTTCGTCATTGTCCGCTATCCCGCCTTTCCACCGAGGAGCCAAACGCGCTCTCGCACCAGCATTAATGCACACAGACTCTGTCCCCAAATCAGGAATGGTCCCCCTGTCACATTCACCACTATCCCTGCTTCACCGACTGGGTGACCGCCCAACCTGTGCCTTGTATGTGACAGGGCCCCCGCAGAAAAGCAACAGGTGAGACCATCCAGGTATTATCTGGTGCGAGACAGGGCTCCGGCCTCAGTCTGCACACCCCTTCATGTGCAGCGTGGACATGGTTTCACGGTGCGCCCAGCTTCCGCGTGGCCCTGGGCGGTGCTAGCCCAGGGCAGGGAACAGACTCCTCAGGGGTTTTCAGGGCAGGAGATGCTCACAGGCTTTATAGCTGTTTCTTAAATCTTAGAAACTCGGCCCAATCCAAACACATTGTCTCTAGTCCCAAGTGTGGGGCAGCGCTAACCTAGGGCCTCCCTGCCCCCCCAAATGGTAACTTCTGCCCCCAGCGCTGCTGCTTGGGGCTTATGTCCTTCTTGTACAACAGCCATGGGGTATTTTAGTCTCTGCCTTTGCAGTCCACAATCCGCCTGAGCACTGCAGCTCTGCATTTCATTAGGCAGGGGGTAGGCCCAGAGATGGACCTGGGGGATGTCACCGGAAGAGAAAAGCCCCTGTCCAATGGCGTTCCCAACACTTACCCTCCTCTTTCTGCCCGGGACATAACTGCATCCAGGGGAGTGAGAAAGAAATGTAGCACCCCGGCTGTTGCACACAGAGACTCAGCACTCGGCCCATGGTGATGGTCTAGCAGCCAGCGCACGGGGCTGAGAGGCAGGACTCCTGGGTCTTACCCCAGACTCACTGGGCAGAAGTATAATGATCATTTCACATCTTATCTGTCTGCTCAGCTTGTCTATCATTTGGGCTGGGACAGTATCTGTGTGTCTGTCTGCACAGAGCCCAGGACAAGAGGAGTGCCTGAGAAATAACCCATAATACAAGAGTGCACCACAGAGCTTGCAACAGCTGTTCTCTCAGAAGAGGCTACGGTGCCATTTACCATTAAGGTTAAGATTTTGTTCTGGATATTTTTAGTAAAAGTCATGGACAGGCCACGGGCAATAAAGAAAAATTCTCAGTGATCTATCCCTGATTTTTTCTAAAAATATCCATAATACGATGGGAAGGGACCAGGCAGCTGCAGGGTGGCTGGGAGTTCTGGGGCCCCGCCACCCATGGGGACTCAGAATTACAGGATCCTCTGCCCCTAGCAGCAGAGGCGAGCTGCAGGTTTCCCCTGCCCCCTCCCCAGGGTAGGGAGCTGTGGGAATCCCCCTGCCACTATTGCAGCGTGGAACTGCAGGGGTCTCTATGCACTCCACAGAAGTCTGGAGCTGCGGGGATCCCCCTAGCCCCATGGTGGCAGCAGGAAGCTGCCAGGGTCCCCCTGCCCCACTGAGGCTGGCGAGGAGCTGCAGGGGTCACCCTGTCCTCCACAGCATCTGGGAGCTGTGGGGTTCTCCCCCTGCCCCATGGCAGTGGTGGGGAGCTGCTGGGGTCTCCCTGTCACCATGGCTGGGGGGAGCTGTGAGGATCCCCATGCCCTGCCTAGAGGCTGGGAGGTGTGGGGTACACCTGTTGCCCAACTTCCTGCCACCAAAGGAGGCGGCAGGACTTTACTGCTCCCAGCCGCCAGGGCTGAAGTCACAGAGGTCTTTGGAAGTCACAGATTCTGTGACTTCTGCAACTTCTGTGACAAAAGGGAAGTCCTATTTACCATTCATAGCTCACATGGACTGGGACTCTGCTAGCTTGTGTAGAGAGTGAAACTGCAGACAAGGACAGGAGTACAAAAATCCCAGAGCTTGTGTGAAATATTTGTTCTCTGGGCACAGAGAGTGCTCTTGTTGTCGTCTCCAGAATGTGTTCTTCACACAGTGCACAGTAAACCTGTGGAACTCCTTGCCAGAGGATGTTGTGAAGGCTAGGACTATAACAGGGTTCAAAAAAAGAACTAGACAAGTTCATGGTGGATAGGTCCATCAGTGGCCATTAGCCAAGATGGGCAGGGAGGGTGGCCCGAGCCTCTGTTTGCCAGAAACTAGGAATGGGTGGCAGAGGATGTATCTGTTCCTTCCCTCTAGGGCACCTGGCACTGGCCATAGTTGGAAGAGAGGGTACTGGGCTAAATGGACCTCTGGTCTGACTGCGTATGGCCACTCTTACGTTATCTTGGGCTGACAGCAGTTTACAAAGAGGTTTTAAGATGAGAGTAATTCAAGTACAGATATGCCACCTACCTAAATTACGAGGCTGACACAACCCCGCCTCTCTTTATTGCGCAATCAAGGGCTAATTACTCCCATCGCTATCCAGGCTCTGATGGTTGCACCTAAGAGAAGGGGAAAAGCCCCCTCCCCCTTGTTTGGATCCAATTCCTCCTGGCTTGTACAGCACGGCTGCGTGCCTGGCAGACCCCCGGTGAGCTGGCAGGGAAGTCTGGGGAGCGGGGCAGGTAGAGGCTGAGGATTTGGGGCATTGTCAGCATTCGAGGTGGTTCCCGGCCTAGGATCCTGGGGCAGCAGTTTGTCCTTACACCAGACCCCTCCCCTGTTTTGGGGCTGCCCAGGTGCAGGGTGCCAGGGCTGTGGGCAGTGGGCTGGGAGTGGGCAGTGCCCGCAGTGACCCAGCTGGCTTTGTATCAGCTACATCTGGCTAGCAGTGCCTCAGTGGAAGCTGCCGGCTCCGGGTCACGTGGCGAAGCGGTCCCCTCCAGGGGGTGCTAAGCAAAGGGGAGGTGGGGCTCACCCTGTCCCTCCCCCGCCCTTGCTGCACTCACATGGGCTCATGGCAAGGACGGGCTCAGGATTTGCTTTGGGGCCTTTTCTACATCTGCCCAGGGTCTCCAGCAAAGCCCAGGGTCGGGGGCTGCTTCAGAGCCAAACACTAGGCCCAGGTGACCCCTTCCCCAGCAGGGCCTCACCCTCTCCCATCTCTGGCCCGGCCCGCTGGGTGTGTCGAGCTCTGCCCTGCCCCGTGGGAAACGCACCTGGGCTCCTCCTTCCTCTCTGCAAACATCAGCACCTGGAGGCAGCCGTTACAGTCACATCCCAGCACGCCCCCTAGTGGCACAGGGCTGAGCTACGAGACAGGAGGATTCCTTAGGGCAGCTGCCTCCCTCGGCCCCCAGGGTCTCATCAGTTCTGGGGGAGAGACGCCAACACTCATTTTCCCCACTCAGACGTCCACTCCCCGGGCTGTTCAGCTGTGCTAGACACCAAGTCCCAAGTGGCTACACAGCGCCTGGCCTTGCAACCACTTTATTGACAAGAATCCTTAGGAAATGATTGTTGAAAGGGCTCCCTGCTTCCCCACCTGTGGGATCCCTGCAGGGAGCAGCACAGAGCAGAGAGCGCTCCCTGCACAGATGGCCCCAGCCCCTGTGAGCCCCCTCCCCACCTGCGCTCATTTGCTTTGACTCTAGGATGGAGTGCAAGCTCCTTGGGGCAGAGACCACAGCATCTTTACCCATCAAATGCCAGGCTGGGGCCCCTCAGCTCTGTAGGAAGAATCATCACACGCAGCAACATTGTGCACAATCAGGCAGAGCTGCACGCAAAGGGAGGGGTGGCGAACAGCTGAGTCTTAGGCCTTGGCACCAGTCAGATGCCACCAAGAAGAGTTACAAACGGTAAATGCAGCTTACAGCCAGCATCCCTCTAATGGCTGCAGTTCCCGTGCACCAGAGAAATGACAGGGCCCTGGGACAAAAGAAGTGTTGCAGTGCTTCTGTTGAAACACAAAGCATGGGCTGTCCAGACCTTCCTCATCTGCTGTCGGGGGTGGTTTGTTTTAATCCCAAACATACACCTATATATCGTTCAGTTTGCTGCCACAGCATCACTTGGTCACACTAAGCCCACTCCATGCCCTAGGTGACACACGGAGGGCTGGGAGCTCATATGGTGAGTAGTAAAATAGGAGCTTAACACAGACCTGCTTTTTCATAGGGAGGTCTCTCCCCACCCCCAACAGCCATAACTTGATCAAAGACAATGGGGAGTTGAATCAGTTGCACTGCCTGTGCCGTTTAAGGCGTGGAGTATTACAGGAGAGGGAAAACAAAAAGATACCATAAAAATATACCACAATGTTTGTAATTACAAGGTGGCCATTGTGGTAACATAAGGAAAGACCACGTAGTACATCATATTCCTATTTAGCCAGCTGACTTCCCCAGTGTAAATTTCAGGCTTTATATTGTGGGACTCAAACTTTGCTTGAAATTCCCCCCGCTCCTGATACCAATCTCCATTTTCCTCTAAGGCTGGCCCAGAGCTGAGGGCCTGAGGAGAGACAGAAGCAGTTTTGGAGTTTTTAATTTTTTCTCCAGCACATTAAAGTACGTTTCTAGCATCAAGCAGCCATTAATGGGGAGTGAGGGGTTTAAATGCTTTCCCATGTCTGAGTTTCATATACCCATTGCAGAACATTCCAGTGATTTATAACAAGTGGTAGGATCTTACACTTACACCATCTTTACATCTCCCAACTATTTCATTTGTTAAACACTCAGGGTGCTCAGTGCTGTACAAAGCAAGATAGACAGTTCCTGGTCAGAGCTTACCAAACAGACACAGGGGAGCAGAGGCACTACATGGAAGCATTATCTAATACAAGGGCTTTCATTTTCTATTCATAGCATAGACTGTATCTGAAGAGAGACTGCCTTAAGGGCCATCTGTTATTGGCAATTAAACAGCCTTGTGCCAACTACAAGTAGTGTTTACATGGAAACCACGGTTAGGAAAGTATTTAATTTATAAAAATGTACAAACCCACAGAGGCACCTTTTGTCATAAATTACAAAAAGAATCAACTAAAACTAGCAATCCATGAATGTTTAACTATTTCTCGCACAATTTAGTTCCAAGACGGGTCAGCACAATAAACCAGCCAGTGCATCACAGACTTCTTTGGGTGATCTAACAACCTATCATCTTACGGGACTGGCCATTCTTGCAGTTCCCAACTCTATCAGGGGCCCAGCCTTGGTAATACCACAATATACATTTTAATGGTTTATTTTTAAAAAACCTGTGCACGACTATGTGGGGGGGGGTGAAGTGTGTGTGTTGGGGTGTGTGAGAGAGAAGCAGCCCTCAACCTATTGCACTGATCACAGGTACGACGTTCTCAGAAGAGAAACTAAAACAGGCACACACTTCACTGACACTTGGGAAACCTACAGAGTTGTTAAAGGCCAGGACCTGTTTCCCCAGATCTACAAAGTTTTTCAAACCCCTTATCCAGAGGCATAATAGGCAGTATATTTTGCAATGAACATTTATTTTTGCTAGGGAGGCAGAGTAGTGGTCTTCAAGCTTATAAATTCCCAGTTTCAGGATCAATATGAATCACACTGGGCAGATAACAAGGTGGTTGGTCCCTGTTGCATCATTGTATTTCAAGTAATGTGACTGCAGTTTTTAGAGTCAATGGTTGTCACTAGTCCAATGCCAGTTCTTCCAACAGTTACGTGAAATATGATCACCCGGTTGGCCTTGGCTAGGGCAGTAGTAACAACATACAGTGTACAAGGCAGGCCTAGTAGGGCTGACGGGGGTATTCCGACTGGGTTTTTTTGTTGCTCCCCATAGCGTATGGGGCGGCGGGGAGGGGGACAGAAGGAAAGGTAATTTTTACATAGTTCTTTTGTGGAGAAACAGATCGCTAATGCAGAATCAGTAAGTTTATGGCAGAAATAGTAAAGTCTGATTTTAGAAAGAATTAGTTGTAATCATATTGTTCAAAGCTCTTATGTTTGTTTGTTTTTGTCAACATCTAACGTGCTTTTGTGAGAAAGATGTTCAGTAAGGAGACAAGCTTCAGCCCCTTGCCTTCAAGTAACAGCTGAGCACTTACAATCTCTGGCACAACAGTAAAAACAGGTGTGGGTGGGCAGAGGAAGCCTTGGCTGAAAAGCATTTATCAGCCTGTAAAACTGAAGTGAAAACTGATTGCAACACCGCTCTCAATATTTAACTGTCCTGAATAGATCGCAAAGGCAGTTAGGTCGGCTGCAGCTCATGAGCCATTTCCACATCTCCAATTCCTGCACTTTACTTCAAAGTACCAAAGTACCATATTTCATTCTGACAGATCATTCCATGTTCAACTCAAAATCACAGCATCAAATCTCGTTCTGTATTGCAAATGCATTCTGATGGCCGGTTAGAGACTGGATCAAAGGGAGAGACCCTTCAATCAATAAATGAAACCCTACACCAGATGGAACACTAGTGGATTTTCCCAAGGTTGGAAGCCAGAAACTCTCATGGGTCATTCTGTCAAACTGATTTATATCAAAGGGACTTGGCCATTTTGTCAAAATTTAAAAAGCTAGTTTAAATGGTAGAAACAAGCATCCTTTGTTGTGTGCCTCCAGTTCTCTTGACATTCTCAGTTAAGAGCATCTCAGCTTCACTACACTGAAGTCACTGGAGTTTCACCAGAGATTAATTTGACCCCAAAAGTCTAGAAAACATGTCTGGCACTATTCCCTTCATAGCACACTATGGACTGCATGAAAACTGAATACATTAATACCAGAGTACATTTTCTTCAGAAATTTGGATATATAAGAGGTTACTCAAAAGTGACAGTGGTACCACATCCGACAAAGTGGGTATTAGCCCACGAAACCTTATGCTCTAATACTTTATTTAGTCTTTAAGGTGCCACAGGACTCTGTCACAGTGGTACCACATTCTTTTACATTCAGGGTTGAGCACAAGAGATGTATTTCAGTCTTTTCCATCCCAAGAAATTCAGAAAGGAAGATATGTGCAGAATCTCTCTGATCACCTATTACCTCAAAATTCACTGGAGACAAAATGTGTGAAAAATCTCATTAAAACCCCTAGAGTAGGTTTCACAGCTCTGACAGCAAAGGATATGTAAACTGATGTTCTAAAAACAGCAGCCTTGACCTTTGTTTTAGCATTTGGTCATGAAGAACTACAGCATCTTGTCTTTTGTGAAGGCACATGGTGGTAATCAACTTCCAAAACCTGATTTCTAAACAGATGCCTTATTTTGAGCCTACACAATAAAGAGCATGTTAACATTTTCTTCTAACTGGAGTTTTAAGAATTTAACTGAAGCCTGAAAGAAGTTGCTGTACTCATCAGGTCCAAACAGGTCCATAGCAGTGAACCCTTTCCCATTTTCAGTGGCATCTTTCTAATGAGAAAGAGATACAAGAATACAGAGAATAGAAGGGGAAACTTTTACAGAGGCATTCGAACACCAGCACATTTGCTGCTTACTTAGCTATGAACTGGCTGCACTGGATTGGAATGTGGGAACATTTAGAAAGAGATGCATGCAACAACTTTACTTCCTATACATTTGCCTAATTGTTTTGGTTCTTCAGAGCAAAAATTTGACTGGCTTATCTCAAAATCTGCTACTCCTTTGTACAGCAGAAGATGCCTTAAGTCCGTCATAAGAAAAATGCCTTCCCATAAAAATGGGAAATTTGCTGCTGGGAAATGGAGTCCAAAATTCATCCTGATTTACTGTTGTTTTAGCTAGCACAAGCACCTGAATGCTCATCTTTAACCCAATGCTTACTGCAGGAAGGCCACCCGCCTGTAAACAGGATGGAATGAGTTTATGTTCACTCCCGAGTGACTGGTCAAACTGCTGCCACCACAAACAACGCTACTTTTGAAGAAAATAGTCTCCACAAGCAGGAAGCCCTGAAATGCCGCTTTTAATTTAAATAGTTTCAAACAAAACTCAGTTTAGGTCAAATCCCAGAGCCACTGAAGTCAAGGGGTTTTGCCACCAGCTTCAACTGGTATCAGGACTTGGCTCTTAATTCACAGTGAAAAATATTTCTCACCATGTTAACTTTCCAACTGTTGAACAACACTGTTGTCACTTTAATTAAAAAAGTGACACTACAGGTCTTCTTTAAATTATCAAAATCATTACTTTTACACTTTTTCTGTATTTCCTCTCATCATTCAGAAATGTTTATATAAAAAGCTTGCCTTTCTAATTAGCTTCTTCCTCTTGCCAAACTTATTCATTAACTCCAAAATTCAATGGTAGCGATAAGTCACTTCCATGGTGAAATACAAGGAACTGTGTCATCACAGTATGAAACAGCCCATTATAAAGCAAAAGCTTCTATTTTAAAGACACAAATATCTTGGTGATTAGCAATGATACAAAAGGAAATACAGAATATAGGACATGTTTCCTAAAATACATTTGTAAACATTTGCCAGAGTGGCATTGGTTCTTTAACATAAATGGAACAGTGTTGACAGGACAGCTTCATATATATGACATTTTAAAAAGTCAGTACCGGCTACGTACAGTGGCTATTTATTCAGGTAATATACCTTTTTAAATATAAAAACCATCTAGTTGGCATAACCTGGCACATTAAAAAAAGCTTTTTGCAACACCACCCTTATTAGCTCAGCTCAAAAGTTTCCTCAAGTTCTACTGATTTTTTTTTTAAAGGTTAAAACTCTTATGGTCAGTACATTTCGGTTGCCTAAAAGCTTTCATTTGTCATTTTTGTTTGCTGCAGTTCTTATCAATGCCCTGTTTATGTTCAGCTACTACTGCAAATTCCATCACATTGAATAAAGTTTACTGAAAACTTTTTATTGTAATCAAAAAGTGACATGACATAGGGCTGTAATGTATTCTGCAAATCATTCTGCTGATATTTCAGAACTGATATCAGCTTTGTCTGCCAGGCAATAAAAAAAATTCAAATGTGAAAATTTTCACAGTACAGTAAACTCCACCCAAACTAATTAACGGTGGTTAAAAATAAGATGCCTCAGCAAAACCTTTCATGTTACATGGTCACAACTCACAATTCTGTACAAAATGTTCACTTTATAAAGCTCTGATGTAAAAATCAAATAATCAAGCAGCAATATTTTAAGTGCAGCACAGGGTCTTTCATGTCATTATTTACAAAGCTTGAATTTGTTTACATTATAACAAAATTTAATACAGATGACTTAATAATTAAGTCAATTTTTCTTATCTGTCATTTTACACAGTGACAGATTTCACTTTTTGGTCATCTTTCTCTTTCTCCTTTTCTTTATCTTTGCTCTTCTTGGATTTTTTCTTCTTGTGTTTGTGTTTTTGGCTTTTCTCCAATTCAGATTCATTTCCAGTGTGTTTCTTATGTTTCTTGTGTTTTTTATGCTTCTTATGTTTCTTTTTGTCTTTTTTCTTTTTCTTTTTCTTGCTGTCCTGACTCTCTGCTGAGCTTGGGCTGCTGCTGTGGCTTCGAGTCTGACTTTCAGAAGGGCTTTGACTCCGGCTGCGGCTAACACTGGGACTACTTTGACTCGGATTTCTACTTACGCCAGGTTGGCCAAGTGTTGCTTTAACTGCAGTCTCTTTAGATTTATCCACTACCTTTTCTTTCAGTTCTCTACTATTTTTTCCTACAGAGTCTTCATCTTTTGTCGACACATTACTCTCGCTGTCGCTTTCATTGTAGTCTGGTACAAATGCAGCCTCATCAGTTTCTCTAGTTAAGTCAGAAGAGAGTCGAGAAGAGTGGCTTAGCTGAGGCTTAGGTTTGATGGTGCTCTTGTCACTTTGCCCAGTAGCATGTTCTCTTTCATTTTTTGCATCCGGTGATCCATGTTTGTAAGATGATTTATTGCCACTTGTGTCTCTGTCTTTATTGCTCTTTGTTTCTGATATGTGTTTCTCTCTCTCTTTACCTGAACTTCTGTCTAGAGATTTGTGTTCATCAGATGAACGTTTGGAATCATAAGCTGGTTTGTGATCATGCTGTCTTCTGTCCCTCTGAGGGCTATAGCTGCTCCTTTTGGACTCTTGGGTTCCCTTTTTGGACAATTCTGTCCGTTCATCTCTGGGTTTACTCTTCTGGCCTGATGCAGACTCTCTACTTCGAGAAGGGGAGTCTTTTCTTCTTGTTACCTCATTCTTTTCATCTCTACGCTTGAAACTAGAATGATCCCTGCTGCTATCATAGTCCGATTTTTTGTCCCTGTTAGGAGTAAAATCTCTAGAAGAAGATCCACGCCCGGTATCATGTTTATCTGAAGATCTGCTGTCTTTGGAAGATTGAGAAAGGTTTTTTAGGTTTCCTTGTTCAGTACCACGTTCTGAGTGGCCCTTTTCTGGTTGAACACTGCTCTTCCTTCTCTCAGAAGTGTCCTTTTCTGACACAGAATGATCCCGGTCTTTGGTTTTTCCTTTTTCATTTGACACAGAATTTTTTGAATTTTTTGCTTCATGCTGGGAGCTTTCATAATTTGCTTCTTTTGCAGTTTTCTGTGTTTTTTCCAAAGGCTCATTTTCTTTTTCATTGTGTTTCACAGGGTTTGTGGGCTTAGCACTAACATTTTTTACAACACTAGCAGGTTTTCCTACATTTGAAGATGTTTGTGTAGATTTAACGTCTTCCTCTTCAGACTCAAAGTCATCTTTATCCCACTTTGACTGAGGAACCTGAATCATAATAATGACATCTTCAGCAGGGGCTGTTATATCATTATTATACTCTTCCATGGTCTTAATGACTGTTCGTTTTGCATCTGGCTTTTCTTCAGACTTCCTAACAGGGCTGCCTCCAGTAGAGCTAGTGCTAAGGTGGGAGGTGGGGGGAGGAAAAAAGTAAAATACATACATTAATAAAGACCTAAAATCTACTTACAGCAGATTATTTTTGTTAATCAAAAGTGAGGTAATCTATAAAATGGTTTTTGTTTAATTTCACAATTTAAACTCTAAATCTTCAATTTTCTTTCCAAACAAATTCATATTATAAAAGTGGGTGACAGAGGATAATTCCAAAGGTAAGAATTATGAGCAATAAATTAATATAGCATCCCCCTAATATGCATTTAATTAGTTTATGCACTGGATTATCAAATTGGGGAATCTCTTATCTGATAACTCCTGTGTCCCCTAGTTCCACCACTGCTAAACAAAGAAGGTAGTTCCTTCACCTCTTCAACTGGCAGATCAGCAACTAATGACTCTCTAATTTTCATCTATCCAGCGGACCCAGGATATATCTGTGTTCATTTTTTTTCTAGATATCACATTTATTTTAAAAATGCCTGTTAGAGTAATCCAAAAACTCCCATCCTGGATGAGTCTATTATCTTGCTTTTAGCAGTAGCCACACCTGATGGAACAAAGGGCAGCAACATGTTCTTCCCAGCCCACACAATAAATGAGGCATAGTACACACAGCAATGCTGTGATAGATAGGAAACAGCCGCAGCTTCAGGCGGTCTCTCTCTGCACCCGCAATCCAGGTCCTGTGTGGAGTTGAACTTGGCTGAATTTGAGGATCTAGCTCAAAGCATCTGCTTGTTTTACATAAGTTTGATTTTTAATATATTAGATTGTAGTTTAAGGACTTGTCTACAGGAACAATTACTTCCCAGCAAATTGGGGTATGAATCTACTCTGCACTAGCCTGCTGCAGATTATAGCGCTATTGGTTATAGCGGTCCCCTTATACAGTAATATGTATAGCGCTATTGTATGTCCACACTCAGACGCGCCAGCGTTATAGCATGGCCACATCTGCGGCACTTAATGCAGCATTAAGAGCAGCGCATTAGGGCAGGTATCCCAGCATTCAGCTGGGCGCAACGTGCTTTTTAAACGAGGGGAGTGAGGGGGGACGTGTTGTGGTGTTGTGTGTATGCGGAGGGAGAGAGCCAGTGTTTTCTCCGTTCTTCTGAAAGCCTGTCAGCGAGCCTCCGTTCACAGAGGGCTTTGTTTTCACACAGGCTCCCTCCTTAAACATTTGCATTGCTTATCTGCGGAGTTAAGAGAGAAACTCTAAAGAGGTACTTCCGCATTCCTCCAGCCGTGCAGTGGGTGTCCACATTCTTGCTGTAGCGCTACAGCAGCTGCGCTACAGCCCTTAATCCCCATGCGGAGGTGGATTAACAATAATGCTATAACTCCGCGGTTACAGTGCTCTACGTGCCTTGCCAGTGTGGACGGGGAGGAGGTTATAGTGCTCGTGGGGGCTTTATAGCGCTATAAAGTGCCAGTGTAACCAAGCCCTAAGGCTTAGTCTACATGAGGAAATTAGATCAGCATAACTACATTGCTCAGTGGTGTGAAAATCCATACCCTTGAGCAATACAACTAAACTGACCTAATCCTGGGTGTAGAACAGTATGTCGACCTAGCCACCACCTCTTGGGGAGGCGGAGTACTTATCACGAAGGAAGAACCCTTCCCATCAGCAAAGGTAACATCTTCACTGAAGCACTTCAGCTGTGCACCACTGTAGCAGTTTATGTGTAGACAAGCCCTCATTGTCCATGGGGACCCTGCTGATGTGCATTAACAGTTGGTTAATGTACTTTGATCTAGTTCCATTTCTAAGACGACCAGATAAAAGTGCATTAAACTGTTAGTGTGTCTCAGCAGGGTCAGACCCCAGCTTGCTGTGAACCAAATGTTTTGGTAGATAAGACCATACACTACAACTGTTTGTACAGGTTGAACCTCTCTAATCCATCTGGCACCCTCGGGACCTGACCAATGCCAAAACAGATAATTTGTTGAACTACGGGAGGTCAATGCAGAGTGCCAGCGGGTTTCCAAAGGCATGGGAAGTAGGAGTACAGCAGCACCCCCGAGGCTTTGTGCCGAGTTTGCCCCCTGCCTGGGGGTCCCGCTGACACTCAGGATCCCCCGCATAGGGACACAGATGACAGCCCCAGGTCCACCCTCCTCCCTTCCAGAGCCTGAATGCTGCAAATCAGCTGTTCGCGGTGCTCCTGAAGCGCTGGCAGGGAGGAGGAGTTGATAAGCATGGGGCCACTGGTGCGTGAGGGGTGCTGGGAGAAGGAGGAGCTTGGCAACAGTGGATGCTCAGCACCCACTAATTTTTCCCCGGGGGTGCTCCAGCCCTGTGCCGGACCAAGGAGTGCCAGCTTAGAGAAGTTCAACCTGCAGTATAACACTACCATTGCTTGAGTGTGGTTCATATGCTCATTTTACTATCAATTTAGTTGTTCCTGTCATTAGGCAACTCAAAGATTTTATTTTTTGGAGAGCAGAAGAGACAAAATGAGTGAAAAGAAAATCAGAAGGTACCTGGTGTAATCTACAAGAGTTGAACTGGATCCATCAGCTGCTGTGACTTTTCTTCTCATTTTTCCTTTCACTTTTTCTTGTTTAACTTTGCTGCTGGGTGGCTCAGGTTTCTCAGCAGGTTCTTTTATAGGAGGTACATTTTCCCCACTTACAATCTTTTTGCCTGTTTCTCGGTTTAGTTTAATCTTTTTGGCTGGGGCAATCAGAGAAGCAGCTTTGTCCTTTTCAGGGGATCTCTCTGTTTTTTCACCATCAGGCTCAGTTTTTCCCTTTGGTGATGGTTTCACTTCAGCAGCTTCTGCTTTAGGGGTTTTTAATGAAGTGGTTTCATGTTCCTTTTCTACCTTTTCCTCTGCCTTTCTTTTTCTTTTTTCAGGTTTTGTATCAGTAGGTTTGCTTTTGTCCATTGGTTTTTTTGACTTCTCTTCCTTGCTTGACGGCTTCTCTGGCTTGGATTCTTTTGGATGCTCTTTCTTTGCTTTTTCGTCCTTGGCTGGCCTGGTTTCTGGATGCTCTTTAGTCACTTTTGGATTAACTTTCCGTGGCGTGCCGAGTGCCTTATCATCCTTTTGAGATGACGTCGATTTAGTACTGTCTGTCTTTGGCAACTCCTCCTTTGCTTTTTTCACAGGAGGCTCAGTTCGAGGAGACTTTTCACGCTCAGCCTCTGCTTTTTCTTGGGGTGCTTTAGATGGTTTTACTGAAGTGTCTTTCTTGGTAGTGGCAGTTCCTTCTGTTTTCCTTTTTGTCTTGTCAACCTTTACTTTAGGTTTATCTTTCTCTTTTTTCTCCTTTTCAGATATTGGTTTAAAAGGAATAGAATCTGCTTCCATGGGCTCATCTCTGACAGGTGTAGCATCATCTCTACTTGGGAGCATGAACAGCGAGTCAGTTTTAATTTCTTCCCCCCCACCTGGCTCTCTGGGCTTTCGTGAGCCTTCCAACAACTCAGCATTGGGAAAGCTTTCATTCTCTTCTCCTTTCCTTCTCTTTCTATGTTTTTTATGCTTATTTCCTTTGCCATCTCCTGATGGATTTTCACCTTCCTTTTCCTTTGATTTTGTAGGATCTTTAATGTTGTGGCCTTCTCGGCCTGAAGGCTTTTCTGGATAATTGCTACCTATATTGCGACTTCTATGGCTTTGTCCACTAGCAAAATCCTCTCTACGACCCCGAGCATACGGGGAATTCTCTCGCCTGGATCCTGCTGGACCAAATCGGTCTGGAGAAAAGTTCTCTCTATTCACTGGAGGTCTAGGCTGAGCTCCAGCAGCATAGCCCTTGTAAAACTTTTCATACCACTCTCGATAGTTCCTTTCCCATTCTCTGTATCTTTCCTTTTCAAATGGATCTCTAAAATCAACAGATCTGCCATAGTATGCTTTCATGTCATATGGTGGAACTTCTCTATACCGGTTAAAAAATTCTCTCTCCCCCTCTCCTTGAGGTATAGTCCGCTTAGTGGGGGATTGGCCTCTAAAAACTGGAGATCTTGATCGTGAATGGTATCTTCTATATGGGGGTGACCTTGATCTTGATCGATGATATCCATGGGACCTTGACCTAGAACGATAATTACGACTCTTCCCCCTACCTCTTCTTGGGTATGGAGGTGATCGTGAGTATGAACGAGAGTGAGAGCGACTAAAGGATCGAGAGTAGGAACGGGAACGGGATGAACCTGATCTTGACTTGGAGTAGGTATATGAACTTCTAGAGTAAGATGAAGCACTATATGGTGACTTGGACCTTAAATACAAAAAACCAAAACAACACACTTAATGTTAAATAATCTCATCACTCTGCTTTAAAAAAACCCCAACCAAACCCATCCTACCCCAAAAAAGTGTTTTTCCCTTTTCTATATTTTGTTACCAAAACCACTGTAGGCAGTTACAACAGTCATAATGCCACTGCAGACTTCTTACGAGTAATCTGTTGTGTAAGAGTGTCTCTCTGAATGACATGCAAAAAAGTTGCTCTTTTGTTTCGACCAGCACAAAAATTGGTGCAGGAAGACAACAAGCCCAGCCTCTAGTCCAGCAGTTCTCAAACTTTTGAGAACCGCGACCCTTTTTTGCGTTCCTGAGCACTGCGGTGGACCCTTGTATGTCTGCTAAAAAGCCGCCAAATTGATTACTTCGGTGGCTTTTCGGCGGACATACCAAGCACTCCTGAAATAGCTCAGCGTGTCCGCTGAAAAGCCGCCAAATGCGGAAGTAATCAATTCGGCAACTTTTCAGCGGCAGCAGGAGCTCGCGACCCCCCTGGGAGTGCTCGGCGATCCCCAGGGGGGTCGCGACCACTAGTTTGAGAACTGCTGCTCTAGTCCTATCACTCATTTCCATCATATTAACCACCATGTTAGTTAACTGATTTAAGGTGGTGTATAGCGGCCTCTATTGGTATGTGTAAGTACAGACAAATATTTCACTACTTGGCAAGTCAGCCTGTACAGATCATTTATGTTGCAGCAGAATGCTAAAAGGGCAAGTCTTAATGGCTAAAGTGCAGAACCAAGCATTAGACAACCATGAATTACTTTCAGACAAAGCTAAATCTTAACAAAATGACAGCTCAGTCGCAATTTAACTTTACTGCTTATTTGGTAATTTGCACAGTTTGCATAATATTCTGCACTGCAACATGACATACGATATTATTTAACTAATGCTTTCAGTTAGGACTCCTCAGTGGAGATAAGTGTAATACACTGATAAAGCACAATGACCTTGTTTCAAGTAACATTATATTTAAAAAGCTTTTAGCTTTCAACTTGTAACTTTTGGTAATGCATAAATGATTCAGTGTTACTAGCAACACTGTGATTTGTATGGTGTTATTACTGAAGAATTATGCAGACCAATGCTGCAGAAGAGGTCTGTCCTATTAAGGTGGGAAGCTTTTCAGGACTTGCAGGACCCTGAAGATATTTGCCTGGTAGAAACTTATAAAAAAGATGCCTAATTTAACATGCCACTACACTTTCATCAGTTCCCCATGAAGTATCCCTTCAACTGTAATTTAACATAAATGTTTTCAAAAAATTAAATACAACAGCAAATGTGCTTTTTCTCATTTCTGAGAAAAGTTGAATGAAGTAAAGTGAGCATAATGCTAATGAAAGGCACCAGATATGCAGTCCTGGAAGTTAAATGCTTCCAAAGTATCCATAGATTAGATCAGGGGTGGGCAATTATTTTGGCCCAAGGGCCACATTGGGGATCAAAATTGTGTGGAGGGCCGGGTAGGGAAGGCTGTGCCTCCTCAAACTGCTTGGCCCCGTGCCCATCCAACTCCCACCCACTTCCCGCCCCCTCAGAGCCCCGGACTCATCCAACACCCCCGTTCCGCTCCTTGTCCCCTGATTGGCCCCTCCTGAGACTCCCCCGAACCTAACTGCCCCCTCCCCACAGAACCCCACCCCATATCTAAGCCCTCCTGCTTTGTCCCCTGATGGCCCCCTTCTGAGACCCCCCTACCCTAACCAACCCCTGGGAACCCACCCCTTATCCAAGCCCCACTGCTCCTTGTCCCCTGACTATTCCCTCCAGAGACCCCACAACCCCTAATTATCCCCCAGGACCTCACCCCCATCCAATCCCCCTGCTCTCGGTCCCCTGACTGCCGCACCCCCTATCCACACCCCCACACCCCTGACAGGCCCCCTAGAACTCCCACATCCTATCCAACGCTCCCGTTCCCCGTCCCCATACCACCCCTTGAGACCCTCTGGCCCTTATCCAACCCCCCCAGCCCAGCCCCCCCCCCCTTACCACGCTGCCGCCATGATCCCCCCCAGAGTGTGCAGCGTGTCTGGCCTGGAGTCAGACATGCTATCACACGGCACACTGAGGCTGCAGGAGAAGGGGTAGGAGCAGCTTCCCCAGCCAGAGCTCAGGGACCCGTTAGGAGAAGCCTGCAGGCTGGACAGTTTGCCCACCCCTGGATTAGATGACAAACAGGTAGAAATAGTGGAGTCTTTTCACATATTGCTAAGAAACACCTGAAGAGTCAAGTAAGGAATTCCGTAAGCACATCTACTCAGTTTTACACCTGTGATGAGATGGTCTACAAGGGTGTCACTGTACGCATAGGGATCTCCCTCACCCAAACTGACTAAGTCATAATTCCAGATGGGTCAAACTACTGCAAGATTATAACAATTTTCAGTCAACTACAATCAGGACCAAATTTTGCCAATGGTCTAACCATTAAAGTTGTACAATATTGCTAATTCCTCTGAAGAAAGAGGGATGGAGTGGAACTCTTTAATTCTGCTAGATTAGTTGGTTCTGCATTACAGACATGCAAAACAATTACCTGGAAAATGAGCGTCTACGTTCCTTTTGAATCTTCTTATATTCCATCAATTCCTTAGCAAAATCATTTGTAAACTCATCAAGTTTGGACTTTTTCTTTTCTCTGTTAAAATAAAATGATAGTTTGAACATATTCACACCAGGACATCAAGAAACAAACATTAATATTAAAACATTTACACTGCATGCAAATAAAAAAATATGAATCTCTTATTTTTATGAAAAAACACTAGTATTTCCTATATGAATTTCATGGCAAACTTTAGAATTACAGTTGTCTTGTTTTAGTTTTGTAGGTTTACCACCGTGTAATGCAAAGCACATTGGAAAATTTGCTTTATATGTCACTTTTGCTTATGGCAGATGCACTTTAGTGTAATTGCTGTCCAATATGCTATTGAAATAGAACAATGAAAAATAATGCAACTTCATTCAGAGCCAAATACTTACTCCTCTTTAAGTCTCCGCTGCTCTCTGTAAAATTCCTCCCTAGATAAAGGAGGTGCTTGTGTCGTTGGGATGGTATTTGAATGAGCCGTTGGTACTGCTGTTGGTACCCAAGGTGTTGATATGTTTGCAGGAGCTGGGGGGTATCCCGGTGGGGGGACATTGTACCCAGCAGGTGGAGGCTGACCAGGTGGAAACTGAGGAGGAAACTGTGGTGGAGGCACCCCCGGTGGAAGAGGAAGTGCATGGGGAGGTGGAGGAAACAGGGGAGGTGGAGGCACATTCACAAAGACAGGTGTTGATGCTGGCAATGTTGGGGCCTGAGTCCTTTGTGTACGTTCACTATGCGGGCGTCCTCGATTTGAACTTCTAAAGAAACCCAAAAACACGTGTCACTGTTTGTCACACTCCGCCCTTATTTTAAAAGAGGAAAGTGAAGGAAGCTGGTGTCCATCTGAGGGCATTTCCTGTCCTTGTCCTCAATTTAAGTCTCAAACTCCACCCTGCTTATATGTCTGCTCATTTCATCCTGTACTCCTCTTGCTCCTGACTCTCCCCACTCCATACTCTCACCCCCCAACTGCTCCCTCAATCTTCTTTCCTCACTCTTAGTTTTGCAATTTTGGACAAATGTTCCTTATGCTTACAACAGTCTCCCACTTTGCGTGTACCAAATGCCCACCGCTCCTCAGCCAATCTTTGACACATTTAATACTTTGCACTTTGAGCACTTCTCATCTTCAACGCACTGTATAAATGTTAACTATCTTCTCTTGAATTTCTTTAAACTTCTTTCTTAGCGTCTTCCTATGTTGTTGATTTCACGATGATGCATCTGCACTTTCTTGTGCCTGAACTGCTCTCCTGTTTATTGTTTCTGAGAGTTTAATATATTTGTGGTATGGATTTTTTTTGGGGGGGGGGAGAGTGTTCTGTAAAGTGCTATGTATGCTTACAGCACAACAGTAATCAAATACATGAATATACATCCCAGAAAGAAGGATCAGTTGGATGATGACATATAGGATTGAAAGGAATTGGCTTCTCCATTTGAAAGCACTAAGTCAGAGAACCCAAAATTGCTGTAAGGTAAAGGTTATTGGGTCTTTTTATTTGCATAATTTAGTCACCTTAACCAATATCAAACAAATTCTTTAATAAACAGAACTTAACTTTGAAACTGATTTCCAATGGCTGCAAATGACAAAGGCAATTCCTTGAGCCCTATTCTGCAAACTATCAAGAGGGAAGTTTTCCACCCAATTTTTTAAAATTATTTGTGATTTTAAAATCTTTTTAACGATTTATTCTTTGAAAGTGGATTTATTTTTTTGCAATATCTTGTAGATTACACTGAAATTTTCCTTTAGGTAATCCTAAGGGAATCTACATTCCCAATTTGTTAAAACAAATTCAGATTAAAGCACATAAAAATGCTTAGATTCACCACACCTGTCTACATATACTTAGATAACAGGTAGTTTACAATAAAACATATTCAATAATCAAGTCACAGTTAAATTTAACAAATTAGCAAGCTGCTTATAAGCAGTACAAAGTGAAATATTTTTTTCAAATATACTTACGGCTCCCAGCCTGGCCTGCTGCCTGCAGAGCGAACCGCATTGGTTCTTATTGGCTGACCTATTTGGAGGGGGAAAAAAAAAATCTGTTTAGTTTATCTGAAGAAATATTTCTATAAGAACAGAGATAAAGTTGTGATTACTCACCAGTAGTGGGTATTGACTGTCCATGTGAAGTCAGCTGGCCTTGTAATGCTGGCTGTCTTAGTACAGGAACATGGTAGCCCTTAAGTATTAAGAGGGAAAAATCAGAAGAGCAGCTTTCTCAAAACATAAAGCTCATTATATATGCTCAAGTAAAATGTACCTTCTCTTCCATCACAGTGCTAATCGATAGCGAGGAAGAAGTTTTAGAATGTTCGGAGGCTGGCACAATAGCAGCAGGAGGTATAACACTATTAGCATCGCTGGAAAAAAACAAAGGACACAAGATTTGACACATTCAAATATGATGTTTTAAGTTATTAACAGAGAAAGGACTGAGGTATACAAGAAAAAGCTGCACCATTTTTAATTATTGCAAATAAGAAAATGTGTCAAAAAACAGATTTAGGACTGTAAGAAAGGTATATAAGAACATAAGAAAGGCCGTACTGGGTCAGACCAAAGGTCCATCCAGCCCAGTATCCTGTCTACCGACAGTGGCCAATGCCAGATGCCCCGGCATGAGTGAACCTAACAGGTAAAGATCAAGTGATCTCTCTCCTGCCATCCATCACCCCCCTCTGACAAACAGAGGCTACGTAAAGTACAAGTGTACTGATGAAGGGGGTCAGAAGGGAACAAGTTTTCCAGAGTTGCCTCTATATTTTCACATGCAAATTTTAGAATGTGTACATTTAGACTTTTACATATAAATCTCAGTTCCAGGGTGTGTACAATTTAGTATATGCTTTCAAATAGAATTTAGTGGCTGAGATGAGATCATTTTGAAATATGGCCTCAGATGTTTAATGATATAAGTATGCTATACTGTATTTGTATTGCATTGTATCCTTGTATTTTGCTATGATACTCAGACCTGAAGAGCAGCTGTGTGTAAGCTCGAAAGCTCATCTTCCTCACCAACAGATGATGGCCCAGTAAAAGATATTACCTCACCCATCCTGTCTCTCTAATAAGTAGGCTGACACTGTTTGACAGAGGTACTGTCTTCTAGGTTCAAACCACAGAGCTAGAGTATATACTTCAACTACAGTATATTTTTTTAAAATGACTTTAATGTAATTTCATGGGAAGTTGTTTTGGATCTTAAATTTAGTGTGTGAAGAGTTAAATTTACATAGCTTCTAAGTAATGCTCTCTGACCCACCATGCCTCAAACCTATGTATGTCACTATTGCTTTGATTTATGTATTTCATTACAGCTAGGTCAGACCCTGTATGATTGTAGAGGATAGAACTTGAGCACAAGGAGCAATATGAATGTAAATGGTAAGTTTTACCCATAGATGCATTTTTGTAGTTTAAGAGAATGCACTGTGTCTCCTCAGTAGAAAGAAAAGCAAACATAATAAGAATCAAGAATGCTTTCCAACTGGAAGAGACTGATGTATCAAGTAGCAAAACAGTAACTTTACCAGCTGCTGTTCTCTGCTAAATTGAAGAGTCTTCTCCCAGAAAAGACACAGAGCAGAGTTTGTATAAGAAAGTAATCCTACACTGGGAGAGATTTAGTAGTGACAAGATAGTCATCAAGACAAGTGCTTCTGGGGAACCACCTGCTCTTGAGTGATGCATGTCACCAACCTATCACAAAATTCAGTCTTTATTTATAAGAATGGTGAGCATCTCCATAAGAGCAGACGAATGCAATTAATTCTTCTACAAAGAAGCAAATACACATGAATGAAATAAGACTTGGTGTGCCGTACCTCAGATAAGAAAAGTCTACAAAAGAAATGCTTGAATACCATTCTCCCAGTATCTAATGGAGTCACTACTAAAAGTATAAGGTTTCACAAGGTCATGAAGTGTTCATATGTTGGCTATACATAATGTGTCAAACAACACATTATTGATTTCAAAGAGGAGTGAAGGGGGAAAAGCAAGTTTGTGAATTCCACCCTATCAGAATACAAGATGAATGAAATTTGGCATCCAGATTACTCTCTTAAGACCTGTTAAGTTACAGCAGGGAAAGTGAAAGACAGTATGATAAATAAGAACCTCCAAGGCTGTACTTGGAGCTGGAAAGGAGAGGTTTGTCTGTCAACGATCACTAAAGCACATATAAACAGCTGCCAGACAAGAAAAAACATTAGAAGTACCTGAAAGTGGAAAACCAGCATTAACATTTTTATTTCTCTCTCTATTGTATTAAACTACAAGTTTACTTACTGAAAAGGTCCTTCTGGTTTTTCAGAGTGAAGAGATATGGACATTGTTGCAGAGATTTCAGCAGCAGGTGCTGTGGCAGAAGACTGATTTACTGGCAAAGTTGTCGTCACAGATGACTGACTAGGAGTTAATGACGATGCTATAGAAGGTGCAGAAGTGATTGGAATCATGAGAGGATCCTGTTGTCTGGAAACTGGAGGCCTTGCTGCAGGCTGCAGGCTCCGCTGAACTGTCTGTCTCGGTGGTTGTATCTGCTTACGGAGCCTTTTTGTATAGCCAGTTTCATTTTTGAAGTTGTTTACAGCCTAGAGGTAGAAAAATCATTGTTACATAAAAGTTACTATGTATGTACATTATGATCCCTATAAAAAACTTCCTTCACTAAGGATTAAGGTTGAACTATTATTTCTAGTTTTCAGAGCTAACAACTCTGAAAACTAGAGATAAACTAGAAGTTCACTCCCTACAGAGCTATTGTACGAGGATGTCCTCAGATGCACAAACAGCACTGCATCCGTTTACACTCTTTCTTCATATTTTCAAGCTTCTCTTCGCAACAGTGAAAACTAGAAGCATGATTTATTTTTGTGCAAACCAACATTAGAGCATCCTTTTGGCAGCGTATAGTCAACAAGGAAAATATCTATCAATGTTTTTTGCTGAAATCTAGAAGTGAGCCAATTTTCTTATCTCATAAATCAGGATTTTGCTATCTGTATTTTTAAAGTGATCATTTCAAAACAAGCAATTAACAGATTTCAAAGTGCAAATCTCAACCAGTCTTAATTACAGTGATGGCTCCATGAAGTAGAATTATCTTGCCTCTTAGCTACTTACAAATAAGATGACCTTTTCTTACATGCATTATATGTAAAGTGAAGTTACCTGGCGTAAGAATTTGTTGGCAATTAAAGCATCAGGGGAAACATCTGTTTGATGACAAGTTGGGCAGGTATGTTCCTCTGATTCCAGTAGTGATGTTCTGATACCTGTGAACAAACAGAAGTACCTGAGCTAACAAATATTTGGGTCATGGTTTACTCTCATATCCCAGTACACAACTAACATTGGGCTACAGAGGAAACATGGACTAGGCAGAAAACATTTAAACAGGGACTTCTTGAGAATTTCTAGTATGTGGTATTATTCTTTAAAACAAATTCTGTGACCACACACTCATAGTTATCAGTTACTTTTACTAACAGATAAAGAAATGACAGGTTGATTACAAAAAATATTTTTTGTGAAAAGGATTTACAGCGTATAAAAGAAAATAACTGTTTCCATGGCTTTTTGAAAATTCCACCTAAAAAAAAGAAGCATGTTGTTCATATTTAAACATTGTTTAGTGTTTGCAAATCACAAAGTACAAGATAAAGTTAATGCATGACAACCAGTCAGTGAAACTGACTTGACTAGTTTATTTTCATTGTCTAGTGGAATGGGATACAATAAGTAATCAACCTCTAGATTAATGGGTAAATTTTATTTCTAAGAAAGCATTAGTAAATTAGGTTAAGATTATATTTTTAACTAACTATGCTTTTAAGAGAGGAGTTTGAACAATAGTTTTTCTTTCCTCTTGTTAGAGCCTCCAGTTAATTCCCCGTGTTGAAACTGGGATATTACCAATTTATATGGCAAAGTGATGACAACTATTACCAAATCAAACAGCAGAAACAAAGAAGAAGGGCTTGAGAAAGCATTTATTTCAACTAGATCAGTGGTTCTTAAACTTTTGCATTGGTGACCCCTTTCAAATAGCAAGCCTCTGAGTGTGACCCCCCCCCCACTTATTAAAAACACTTCATATATTTAAAACCATTATAAATTCTGGATGCAATGCGGGCTTTGGGGTGGAAGCTGACAGTTCCCGAGCCCCCCATGTAATGACCTCATGACCCTCAGAGGGGTTCTGAACCCCCATTTGAGAACCCCTGAACTAGATGAGTTCAACATCAGTGACTGTAAAAAATAATTATACAAGCGTTCACTTATGTTTCTCTATCCCTATGTAAAAAATTCCTCTAGTCTGAGTTCCAGCTAAAATCATCTCCAGCATTCTTCCTTGATCCCAAGATAAAATGCAAGAATTTTCTGCTTAATAGATACCCATGTTTCAGAATGAAGAGGAGTATAGCAATTTTTGATAATGTAAAATGAACAGGAATCTGCAAGATCATTTGGCATTTGAGTTAACTGTAATGTCAGACTATGGCACTTACATTCATCACAGTAACTGTTTCCACAGCAGGGAATGACAACTGCATCATTCATTATATCTTTGCAGATTAGACATAACAATTCATCTGGAATAGGATCGTCCTCTTCTGAGGAGGAGGATGGTTCCTCTGGGAGGAAAGGGGGCTTTTCCTTCTTCCCTATAGCATAAGCCTCCCTGAAAGAAACAACAGAATTTAAGACTGTTTAAAGAGGGGGCATAAAATTTGCGGATTTTATAATAGAATTAATAAATTAAGAAAACACTTGCTGAATAGAATTCAGCCATGTATTTAGTATTATATATTACTTAGCAGAGATTTAATCTCTAAACAGAGAAGTGATTATTTATTGCATAACTAGCACAAATCCAGCATGATACTGTTTCTACATAAGGAGGTACACAATGGAAAAATGAACTGAGATTTAGAAAAGGTGAAGCTTTAGCAGTATAACAGACACCTCGCTATAACTCAGGATTTGGGATCCATGCCAAGTACTGCGTTATAGCAGGGACCGCGTTAAAACGAACTAAATTTGGGATCTGTGGCCGCGACTGTCTTATATCCGAATTCGCATTATATAGATGCGCGTTCTAGCGAGGGTCTGGTGTATTTGCATTGATGTATTTTTGTAATCCTTTTCCTTCCCTCCTCCTTATTGAGGATGCTATCTTTTGTATCTAAAGTGCCTGCACTATTTAAAAAAGGTACTACTCATCTGAACGTGTTTGTTTAAGTAGGACCTTACAGAGGATAACTATTTTCTTCTGAGTTAAAACAAATAGTGTGAACTCAGATTTCCTGAACTTCCAGTGCTTTTACTGAGTGAGAGTTGCATTTCCACTAGACCTCAGTTTGCCATATCTTTTGCACAAAGAAGTTTTGGATTTCAACATATGAAGAGCTTCAACATCAGCAAGGTTTTCCAGTGGCACATAGGTATTCATTAATTCTTGCTATTACTATTTTTTTGGTACATCTGAATCAGTTTACATAGAAACACTAAAGGCCTTCTGATCTCAAGACCTCCGGTGTCTTGGCTGAAACTGGCAGTTTCGTCTAGAGCTGCTCAGTGTTTTTCAAGAAACCTGTGAAGTAGATGTAACATAAGCTGAAAATCAGCTTTTTTAAAAAAGTGCTTAACTACATCAGCAGCACTCCTATAGTATATAACAGAGAGAGCGCTTAGCTGACTAGTGCAATTCACGCGAAGTCAAGGGCACAGAATCTTTGACTCCCAACTCTAGCCAGCAGACAATGCTGCCATCTCAGTGTTGGCCATTTTTATAAAGTGTTCACTTTTAAGAAGTTTTTCATTCAAAGACCAGCTATTCATGTTCAATACCTTGTTACTATTATACTTAAATGAAAGATTTATTTGTAAGCCAAAGCTTTCTAGCCAGCAATGGAAATGCACAAGATCAGACACCATTGCTGTACATATCCCTAAATGTTTTAGGCTTTTGCTATGTTTACATAGCCCAATATTCACTCAGGGCTAATTTCTATGAACTAATATGCATTCTTTATGACATATTAAAATAGTAGCCCAGCATTTCAGTAAAGGTTTTCCAAACATTTTACTGCCAAAGTGGATTATTTGCAACAGCAAACTGAATACAATCGGAGAGGCAGAGAGGGTGCCTGGACATGGCGACACACACCTGTGTACTGTGTGCATATATCTGCATAGCAAGTTACAAGAATATGTACGAATGAAAGAAGAAAAAGGTTAAAAATACATTTAGATCAGCTTCAGGGGGTACTACTACTTTCCAAGTTTGCACCCCATTAGCATTATACAGAGCAGACTGCAGCCACTCTGATACTGAGCTAGAGCTCCCGGAGATTACAGATGCTAACCTAAGATGCTCCATTTTGATTTAAGTACTTGTACATGCAGTCTGTTGGTTATACTTTGGTCACCTCTGAAGTACTAAATACTTACGCATCAATAGTTGGTATTGCATATTTTCCTGTGTTTGTAAGCATAGCACCCTTTGTATTGGGATCTTTCACTTCCATCATGAAACTCCTGGGTATTCCTGTGCTCTTTTTAATCCTGGGAACAGACTCAAAATTTTTGTCCTGTTAAGAAAAATAATCCAGATATATTTCAGCTCTAAATGGAACTAATTTAAAAGGACATCTGAATGCACGTGTGTAAGCAATAAAAAACTGTATTTAATTTTTTTTCTTTGCATATAAGAGGACTGCATGATAAATACATATAATGCCTTAACCTAACTAAGACATCGCAAAGAATCAGGCAGGTGTTTTGAACTTAAATGGGACAACTCCTGTTCTTGAAGTCAAACACCAGCACAGGTCTTTGTAGTACTACAGCCTAATGTGATTATCTCTCCATTCATGTAATAGTGGAAATAAAATATTTATGCTACAGAGTAGATGTCACATACATTTGAATGTACAGGAGGAGAATGGCTGAAAGATGCATCCTCTTTACACTTATGTGTACAATTAAAATGATAAAGCATTCAAATGTGAATTGGTTTATTCATACAAAATCTGTACTGAAAATATGAAAGATGTGACAAGCCTCAGGTAAGCATGAAGCATTCCACAATTTGCAATATGAAAGTACAAGGCGTACTGGGATGAGTTACCGAGATGACTTGCAATGCCAACATACTGGAAAGGATAAGTCATATCCCCTTCACCACAATTTCTCTCCTTTTCTTTATTGACAATCTAAAATATTTTAGAAGAAATTTCTTCTAAATTTTTCTTGATTTTTGACACCTTCCCGCAGAGTTTTTAGAATCCATTCTATAAACTCCTTTTACTCTATACGCTGAAATGAGGCTAATATAAATAACTAAACCTTTGCTCCTTGCTTCAAATGTGCAATTACTACTTTTAAAAATAGATCAGATAGATAAACATATTGCAAAGGACCCCCCTTTCCTTAATTTCTTGTAATTCAGAGGAACACATGGCAGAAAACATCTCAGAATGGAATGTTTCTCTCTACAGTACATTCCTATTCTGGAAAAAGATACTAACTCTGAAAATGAATTTTTTAAAATACATAAACTAAATCCAGCCAGAAATCTGAATTACTAACAAAGCTTTCCACTCTATTAGGGTGGATGTCTTGTCAACAAAGTTTATAGTTAAACACAATCTGCTCCAATGGATAGGTACAAAAGGAGAAATTCAAGGCAGAGTTTCAACCTTTGCTATGAATTATCTTGCCTATGTATTTAAGTTAGATCATAAAGTTCAATAAACTCATACTACTAAAAACGTAACAGTGCAAATCCCATCATAGACTCTTACCCCATTTGTTGGGCAATTCTTTATGTAATGACCAGGTTTTCCACAACGAAAGCACGTATAGGATGGTGGAGGTGGACCCAAAGGTTTCTTCATGTAACTAAAAAGGTTTAAAAAAGGTGTGTCTACAGTTTTTAAAAAGAACATAAGCATATCTGTACAATTTGTCCATAATCTTCAAGGAAGAGATTTGACATTATAAACACTTACTTGATTGGATCATATTCATGGCCAGACTGTGACATCATAGCTTTTATTTTATCTTCTTCGGAAGCATTGGCTTCAGCCAGATTGGCAGTCTGTTTAATAGGTAATTATTTGACACACACATTAGAAACACAATTAAGTCCACACAGCCAAAGACAACACCACTCATCCAATCCTGTAAAGAGCAGCACGAAACTAACTGAAGTTGCATCAAAATTGCTGCTTATATTTTATATTGTCATGAAGATGTTCTGGGGAGTCCTTAAGCCATTACATGATGTTTGTGTGCCTGTTAGTCTACTTGAGAAAAGCTTTCTTGGACACTCAAAACCTTAGGCTCTGTTTGTACCTTACATAAAGACTTGTGTAACTGCTCCAATTTTCTTTAAAACAAAAGTGGACTTGGACTTTAGCTAAGTGTACAAAAATCTTATTCAGTACTTTTAAGTTAAAGAAACTGAATATTAAGCTCCAGACTATATGAAAAAGTAAGTTCACTGTGTATTTTTACTTATTCAGAAAAACAGTACAAGTAGCAGTATTTACGTTTCATAGTGTTAAAAGGACACTCAACTTGAATTATTTGAAACTCACTCTCTTTTTCTGTAAATAAAGTCCAGGTCTCTGATAAAGCATCCTTGAAGAGAATGTGCTTTAAAAATTCCTTTAATTTTTAAAATAAAAAGTACGTGTGTTCCCCTCCTGAGGTTTTTAGAAGGGTCTTTTCAGTAAAGCAGAAACTTACTATACACAGAGTGCTGTCACATGTAAATATGCTAAAAAAATATTTTTATTAACTTTACACTATGAAGTATTGTAACTATAGCAGGTACAAAAAATTGTAGATAAGTAACTTTCAAGTTGACTGTCTCTCTTCAATATGAAAACTGTAAATGTATCCTCATATGTGGAGCTAACCTTTCAAAATACTGAAGCCACTGAGAAAAAATTAAAAAGTTTTACCAGTTCTTGTTAAAATATTTCATTACACACTAGTCCAGATACAAGCAGGGTCTAAGGGAGTGACTGCTAATTACTTGGATCTTCAAGCACCTAGCATTCAGATCAACCACTCAAAGTATTTTACCTTTTTATACATTCATTCACAAAAGCAACCAACTAGTTTCAACATTTTATTAAATGGTTGTTTCATATACATAGCTTTTCTTAACAGTAACATCATCCAGATTGACATCTGTGAAATCATTTCCATTAACACTTACAGAAAATGTGATTTACAGATACTTAACTAATTTGTTTGAACCCAAACAGTTTACAAACACATCCAAAAGCACAAAACATTAGTAGGAATAGACCAAAATTCCAATATGGCATTTAATACATAATAGGAATAAAACAGAAAACTGTTAACACATCGCCTCCATGCTAAACCAGTCTGAGCTGAAGAGGTTAAATTAAGTAACAGTTTTGAGCTGCTTTATGTTGTTTCTGCATTCTTCAGAAATACTTAAGTTCTATCAAAAAAATTAAAAAAGGAATACAGCACGTGGACAGCTTTTCACATCTTAGAATAAGAAAGTTGACATGAGCTTACAAAACCGAGGACAGATTTAGGGACAGCACTAATGGAAGCCAATCTCTTCAGATGGCTATTTTTCAAGTTAAATTTCTTAGTTGCCAAATGCATGAGAGATTTTTCATGTTTTTAGTAGAGGGGAAGCTCTAGATGGAAAGAATTATATTTTTCCCTGGAAAACAAACGCCAGTCTTTACCCTCAAAAGAAAGGAAGTCTAACTACTCTGTATTATGTCCTAACCATTCTAATCTTTTAAATTATAAAAGAGCAATAATTTACTTGGCTGATACAACAGTATCTTTTTAGTTAAGTGTAGCCACTAGTGCTTTCCCAAACAAAGTCACACATCATTTAGCAGAAAATGCAAGCAGTTTCATAGCAAAACATGGCATATACAACAGTTTCAAAAAGATCACATTTGCCAGTATGCCACAAATACACATTGGTATATTCCTATGAACAATTGATACATTTACACAATTTACAAGTCTGTGTTCAAACAAATTAGATTGTATAAATGTTGTCCACTTATATATACTACAAGTCTACAACTTACGAAATTATGTGCAATACTCAAAGAATTGGTTTCACTCTAGAAAGTCTAGAAATCCAAAAATAATCGTGCAATTGTCCATGTTAACGAAAAGCTTCTATTTTGGCTGTTGCAAAAAACTCTGGCAAGTCCATAACTTACAGCCAAAATATTATTAAATTCTTCTTTAAAAATTGTGCTAGTTTCCAATGGAAAATTAACGTATGAAAGAAACGGTACACAGCTTCTGAAGTGCTTCTTTCTTGTGTCTTGAAGATGAGTAATACTGCAACATTATGCTGAGGCTGATAAGGTACTCCCCTTCTATCTTCCCAAACTGGGAGCTACTCTTTACAGGATAGTATCAATCAATATATACACATATTTTCAAGTTAAAGTCAGCACTTTTCACTATAATAAAATTTTGCTCATATTACAAAATTAGCCAGATATAGATCACAATATGAGACATTTAAATATCAAACAAACAATTCATTCAGTTTTATGTGACAAGAATATATATGTATATATACCTTTGTAAGCTGGGCCAGAGAAATAGATGCAGAAGAGTCATCAATCTGTTCACAAAAAATTAAACACACATTCAAGTTCCACAGTCAAAACATAGCGATATTTAGCCTCTATTGTAGTTTGAATTTCTACTCTGGGTATATTTTTGTGTGTGTCAATGACAGAGGCATTTTCCAAAACAGTGCAATTTTTATTTGCACAAAAGAAATGGGTCCCTAACCATGGCAGCTTTAAAAATGTGAGAGAGATCAGGAGAGGTCAGCTTCTAAGGGGAAAACGCTAAAATAGTGAAGCAACTTGCTTAAATCAATGTACTGAGTCCGAGCCTCTTCTCCCCTTGATGAGACCCCATAATGCCCTAAATCAATAGGACTCAATATATTACGGACAGAACAAATATTTCTCACTTTGTAACTAACTGGGTTAATTTTTTAAAAAAATTTTCAAGTTAGTTTGAGAAAATTGTGTTAATATATAAATGTATGTTTACTCTATTTTGTAATTTAACATTTAATCATGAATGAGTGTGGTTATGCTTTTGTGAAGTACACAGTAGCCTGTTGCCAAAAGAAGGAACAGGTATATCAGCCCAGAAATAAAATATTGTTAAAAAAAATCCATTTAATAACAGCAATCCTTCCACTGACCTATGAGTCACAATATAAATTGTCTGGATCAAATTAGGACAAGTAAAAAGCTGTATAATTCTATATGCCACAAGAGTTTACTATAACAGGGAAGAAATGAAACAAGTCCATTTTATTAAAGATTAAAATTGAACTGAAAACGTGCATTTGGTTTTATAGAGATTTCAATATTTAACATCCTTAAGCCCCAAGCCGTCAAAAGGACAGATTTTAATAGCCGTCATGAGGAGTGGTTATGGACTCCATTATGGACAAAAGCAAGAAAGCATACTTTCAGTGATGAAGGTAAGAACTCAGGTCCTGACCCTGCTCATCCATGCAGGCGGACCCCCTATGCTTGCCCAGACAAAGTACATTTCAGAAAAGTGGCGGATTTTAAAGGCTTCAAATGGGCCATTGACTGCAGCATACATTAGATTAGCTATTCAGAACTATTGATAATATGTAATTTTTCCACACATGAAAAGGAAAATCCCTGGCTCTTTGTAGAGGTATCAAATTGTAACATGCCACCATCATCAACAAGAATGAAATGATTAAATAATCAAAATGATACTTCAGTATCAAAATAAAATTTGTATAGAGAAAATATTTAGAGCTTTGGGGCTCAGAGGTTATTTTGTCTTAAAATTAAGCTGACTGGAGAAATGGAATATCATCTCACACATTAGAGACTTTTCTCAAGAGAAGCCAATACTATCACTAGCATGAGCTGGAGAAAGATTAAAAAAAGTAATGGAACAGGTTTTTAAAGAATCTTATAGAAATTCTACATTACTTAATGTAGTAGAAATATGCCACAGAATAATTGTATTATTCCAACTTTGGGGAAACTTATCTGTAATGAACTTATTCTTCATTCAATCAAAAAGGTTTCACGCTGATGATTCCTCTGCCACACGTGACTCTTCTGCACACGAACAGTACTCGCAACACAACTTTTACACTGAATTTTTACAAAGACTTCAAGAAATGACACTCCTGAAAATATTCCATGGAGGGGCAGAATCAGAAGACTCAGAATTTGAAGTCCCTTTTTAAATAGTAATTCTTTGAGAATTTGTTTTATTATAAATTTCAATTTAAGAAAATTTCAGTCTGCTATAAAATCTTGATATGCTATTATGTTGTGACTCTCTACATTCAACTAGTTAAAAAAGGAAATGTAGTTAAATAACCAGAAAGCTGAGGTTCCAGAAGTCCCTCCTTTTTACGTGTGGAAATAAAGAGAGCTATGGTTTACAATTACAGCTGATAAAACTATTTTCTGAGTTTCTGTGTTTAACAATTCATTAAGTGTTGTGAATGTTTTACCAATTTTTGTCAATGCTAGACTCCTCAGTGTTTAATAGTACAACTGCAAGAGTCTAATGGATAGCTTTTCCAAATTGGTCATATTTTCTACCTTGAGCACAGCAAGATAACATAATAGTTAACATTTTCTCATGCAAAAGCGTTAATGGCTTTAGATGCTGACCTGATTTCTTAAGGAAGGAGGTAATGTTGTTATTCCTGAACATTAAATTACCACCAGAGGGAGTGAATAGTTGATTAATGTCTGAGTGAGTATCTCCTGGTGGCCTCCCTGCCTGTGTTGTATTCTTCTCCTTTTTACTGTCTACTTTCAAAAAATTTCTACTACAGTATTTGGTCAGACACTGGATTCAGACATGTGTACATGTCCAGTGTTCTTGTGACTCCAGGTGACTGTGGAACAGAACAGATCCAATACTGTAGCAGAACTTAAATAATCAACAAGGTGAAAGACTGGACTGGATCCCATTCACACAGAAGACTGCACAGAGGGACTGGAGGGAGTGGGGTGGAGGTCAGAAGGAAAACAAACCCTCCAACCCCAAACTTTACACATAGACCACTGTTTGAGAACTATAGGGATTTCAGTTTCAATGATAAGGCCTACAATACTCAGGATTCAAGTTAACTGAAGAACTAGCCAACTAGGATTTCACTTGAATTATAGTGACTTGTGCTCCGAGCAAAGGACTGTTTTCTGTATTTTTACAGTACCTAAGACAATGGGGGTATTAATTCTGATTAAGGCTTCTTTTTGCTACTGACATACTGATACTAATAATTTAGTCACCAGCTTTAAAACAAAGGTTCAGAACCCTAATTCTTATTGTGACAATACCAGAATGGGCTCAGTGTAGAAGGATAGTAACTCATAAAAGAGCAAGGCAATGCAGAAATAATCAGTCAAGATAATTCTCAGATTACTTGAATTTATATCTGGTATTATAACCCATTTTAAACTTGCTGCCCTATGCTTTGTTTTTACAGTGTGTCAGCTTTCAGTTAACTTAATCCTCATACACTGGAGCCAAGTTTTGCTTTCAGATATATGTGCACAACTCTCACTGCATGTAACTATGGACAGACTTTCCCCCTGATTTGAGGTTGTGTTGGGCAATTCGGGATAACAACTGAGCCCACATCACTGGAAGTGACTTATTCTGTATACTGCAAGGACAGAATCATTATTCTCTTTGAAATTTAAAGATGAAAAGCACTAAGAGCTAGGTATTATCATTAACAGAAATTGCTTATGGAGAGAACTGGCAAGATTAGGCCCAAACTGATTTTTTTTCTGCCCACAACCTAAATAGCGTCCAATCATGCCAACAAGACGAGAGGTAATATTTTTGCTTTGCTTCCATTTTAATTTAAATAGTTCTAATTAGAACTAATACAGCCATTCTTTAAAATATATTTTTTAAAACTGATGAGAAATCTATATCAGCTCATAATAAGATGCTACTTAGAAATGTAATACAGAGATGCCAGGGAACACACAAGGCTAAAAGAATGTTAACTTTATTTATGAACATGTGATTTGTGTTCATACACATGCTAGTAAACAAAAAGGAAAAGAACTGTTTTCAAGAAATAAAAACTCATCTGAATTAGACCAAATACTGTAAATGTGATTTACATAAATGCATTACATTAACTTTTAGGGTCACTGGGCCAGTCAAGCTAATTTGAGCTAGCGTTGAGACACAAATATGTCTAAAAACCAATCTGAATCAACTGCTAACAGATTAGATTTTTAAAAATCTTAATACCATAAGTACAAAAGACTACGATTTTAGATTTATTATGTTATATTTCATGAGAACCAGAGGCTATATTCTTCACAGACCACCGACCCAAAGGTAGGAATTTCTAGATTCTGTTATCCTAAAAGCTTATCAAGCAATCAGATCCAATGATCCAGGGTTAGTGTAATGCTTCATACCATTCTAGATAAAAATCAGTTGTACTTAAGAAAAATGAAAAATAAAAAACACCAAGTAGTAATTCTGAGTACTAATTAGGACTATTTTGAAATGTTTGAATTATGCACAATATTCAACCCAATCAGCAAGTCAAAGTCTACACCATAACCAGTTAAATATTTGTTTGTGTAACTATAATTCTGTATTTTGCAACAGACTAACAATCAGTGTGTCAAATCTAAACAAAAATGCAGCCCTTTTTTCAACTGTAAAATCAGAAGTGGTGGTATACTAAAGAAAGATTTGCTCACTGACAGCTTAAGAAGTATCCAACTCAGAATTCAGATCAGAAAATGAGTTGCAGGTAACAGTTAAGGAGGTTGGTAGGGGGGTTTTCACCTAAATTGCACAAGAGTCTAGCAGACAAGATGACTAATTAGCTGAAATTCCTATACCAAGTTTTAGATACTTTAGTCTGCAGACATACTAAACCGTATATCACAGAAAGTGGAAGAATCAAATGCAGAACTTTAGAATACCACTTTGTGTACCAAATGTTAGTCAAATTCATGGCAACCTTTTCAAGACATTTATGTACTCAGAGGCGCCGAAACAATACTCCTTTTTAAAATCACACAATTTTAGGGAATGTAAATCCTCCAATATTTAAGGACAGCAAAATGGGCCATTTAGCTGCAAAAAAAATCCCCCCTCCCCCAACGAAATGCTGGGATATATCTGGTTCAGCATTTGTTTGAATCCCAAGTCAAAAAGTAAGCAACACCACGAAGTTTAACAATAATGGTATCTCAGTGGTTTTTGATAACATTTTCAAAAACCATTAGGCAAAAGAGTATTGAAAACGAAAGCTAAGTGATACAATGTGAAAATGGCAAAAAATACACTCCAAACATTTTTATTGCAAGAAACAAAAAGCACACAACAACCTGTACAAACATACAAATTACTAACTATAGACAGACAGATGTAGAACATGGCACCATGTTCAGTTGTGCAAACTTTGAACCTTCATGATCTGAAAATGATCATACATTATCTGTACAACACAAAGTTATACAGGAATTACTGTAGCATATTCAATACGAAATACAATGCATTACTTGGCACAAATACTAGTATTCACATTTAAAGTGTGCAAATGATGGCATTACTCAATATTTTTACGATTTTGCAACAAATACATTGTATTTACAATATATACTGTGCTTTGTCGGAAGTTAAAATGTAAGTTAATGTTTAGAAAATTAATTTGCTACATTACTGTTTATAATTAAATGCAGTGTGTAGGAAAAAAGTGTGAGATTGTGTTTTTACATACTGCTTTTGAAGTTCCACTCACTGGTTCAGTTCGACTTCTAGAAGAAGAAATAAAAGTCATCAGAATAAAAACATTGTTTACATCCTTTAAACAATGAAAATATACTATGCTATGATTACCAGTATTATATGTTCTGATAATTTAGTGAATATGGAAGTTTAGGTGACTATAGAAATCGTTCTCCCTGGTGACTCACAGCATTACTTTAAAGTTACATTTATATTTTGTATTTTCAAAAAAGTATTGTAAGACTCATGTTTGTGGAATAAAACTTAGTTGGTAAAAACTGAATTTAAAATTCAACAAGTCTGCCGTTGGACAACTGCCAACATATTATGATCCTAAATATGAACTGCTTCATGCTACAACTCTGTATTCTCAGACTGTCATCTATCTAAGCAGGGGCTGCCAGTTCTCCAAACTCTGACATTCCTAATGAAGTTAGACTAAGGATCAGCTCTGAGACTCTGACTGTATTTAATCATTATTCTAGCTTCTGGGGAAAAAAAGTGGGTCGTCTAGATAGTTATTGGCCTAGCGGATGGGAGGAAGTAGTAGACATGATGTATTTTGATTTTAATAAGGCTTTTAAAGTCTCACATGACATTCTCAAACGAACTAGGGAAATGTGCTCTAGATGAAATTATAAGGGGGTGAACAAATGGCTGAAAAACTGTACTCAGAGTACCTATCAATGGCTCACTGTCAAACTGGGAGGATATAGCTAGCTGGGTTCTGTGCAAGGGTCGCTCCTGGGTCTGGTATTCTTCAACATTTTCATTAAATACAGAGTATGCTTATAAAATTTAGGGATGACACCAAGATGGGAGTGATTGCAAGCACTTTGGAGGACGGGATTAAAACTCAACGTGACCTTCACAAATTGGAGAATCAAATTCAATAAAGAAAATACAAAATGCTATACCCAGGAAAGAAAAATCAAATGCATAAACACAAAATGGGGAATAGCTGGCCAGGCAATAGTACTACAGAAAGGATCCAGGGATTATAGTAGATAAACTGAATATGAACCAGTATGTGATGCAGTTGCAAAAAAAAAAAGGTAATATTCTGGGGTGCATTAATAAGTGCATGTATATAAAGACACGGGAGATAATTGTCCCACTCTATTCGTCACATGAAGCCTTAGCTGGAATACTGTGCCCATTTTTGAGTGCCACACTTTAGGGAAGATGTGGGCAAATAGTGGAGTCCAGAGGAATGATAAAATGATAAAAGGTTTAGAAAACCTGACCTATGAGGAAAGGTAAAAAACTGGTCATGTTTAGTCTTGAGAAAACGTAACTGAGGGGGAACCTGATAAGTCTTCAAATAGGTTAAGGGATGTTATAAAGAGGACAGTGATCAATTGTTCACAATGTCCACTGAAGGTAGAACAAGAAAGATTAATCTGAAGCAAGGGAGACTCAAGTTAGATGCTAGGAAAATTTGTCTAACTATAAGGTTAGGAAAGTACCGCAATAGATTACCAAGGGAAGTCATGGACTTCCTATCATTGGAGGTTTTTAAGAACAGCTTAGACAAACATCTGTCAGGAATGATGTAAGTGTACTAGGTCCTGCCTCAGCATGGAGGGGTGGGCTAGATTACCTCAGGGTCCCTTCAGTACTACATTTCTATTGTTTGAAATGTGTCTGATACCGAAATATTATTGGATTCTATTGTTTGAAATGTGAATTTCAAACTTGTAAGACTTGTGCTAAAAAGCAGAATGTTTGAGGTATAGTGAATACTACTATAATTCCTCAGCAATGTGGTCCTCATACAGGATTTCTTTGTGGAAGCCCAAACACCCTTGTGAGGGATCTGTGATTTTAGCCACTAAAGTGCCCAGATAGTAAACCTTTTATATATGCTATATTGACTAAAAGTAGTAGTAGAAACATCACCTGAAAGAAGTTTCTAGGATTTTGTGCGGTTTAGGAGTCCTGTGACAAAAAAAAAGTCTTAATTACCAGAATTTGCTCAAAATAAATGCTGAATATTCTACAGTATTTGCGAATTCCTTTATTACAATTGAAAATGTGTTGAGGTTCCACATATTGATTGTGGATCTGCAAAACTACTTAGAGAACTAGGCATGCAATTGTTGGTACTGTTAATAGGAGTTGTATAATTAATGAAGTTCCAAAAAGTCTCCCATGAACTGAGGCAGTTTAAAGCCTCTCATGGAATTTATGCATGTAGGACTTGTGCTCACAACAGTCACTACTAGGAAAACCGTTCCAGGCTCACAATCAGAGGTGAGTACATCCCAAAGGTGGGGATAGGTGAGGAAGTTCTTTAAGATACACATATTGATATATACCACAGATTGGTTTACCTTGAAGAACATGCTGTAAGATGAAAAGTAAATTTTGAAAGGCAATGCATACAACAACACTGTATTTCTGAAATCTCAAAGCTGCTTATTTTAAAGTTAACTGCACTATTGAGCAGCTTAATAAATAAATTAGGCTATGGGCACCATAGAGGCAATGGGCAGCCTTTCTGGAAAGAGCAAGATGCACCATTCTTTCTGTACCCCCTACAGATTTCTAACCAGATACTTATGTATCCAGTAGTTATCTGTTACTAACACTTTATCTGGAATAGTACTAAAGCACCAGGAAGATGCCCTCTGCTCAGTCACAGATTCAAATGACTCATTCAAACAAAGCTAGTGCAACTAATGTAGAAGTGGGATAATACGGGATGAAAGAAGGGTAACAATCAACCTGCAATCCTGACTTCATTCATTGGAATTTCTGACATTTTAGTCAAGACTACATCTGTTACTCCACACTGGGATTAATAGGGAAAATAGACATTTGGAGCTCAATGGTCACCACAGTATAAAAACAGAATTAATGAAAGAATCTTTTAATCTTGTTCACATGTGAAATGTCTGACCAGATTAATGAATTTCAGGGTGAGGAGGGAATGTCACTTCCCTCACCACACACATTTGGGAACCTTGTTCTTTTTGCCTTCCACTGAAGTAGTGATTGTCTATTTGAATCTGGTGGGCATATGCCTCATAAAACCTCCCGTGTTTGGAAAACATACAGAATGGTGGACCTTGGTCTTTCCAATACTGTTTCTACGCAAGACTCCATGGATTGCTGGCAATACTAATATTAGTAGTTTGTTTATAAAGTACCTGTCCTGTCACGTCCCAAGACAGAAGTACACCCATCCACTTACTGATAAGTAGCCATCTCTGACATGGGAATGAGTCAGTAAATATACACAACATGCATAAGAAATGAGGGAGGGCAAAACTTTGACCACCACTTATAAAAAGTGCTTTGAAATCTTTCCTCTCAATATAGTGCAAAAAGGGCCTCAGTTTAAGGGCACAACCAAAAGACCAACTCAGAGTAAACTGAACAGAACTCGATCTACCTCAGAATTTAACTGTGAGATTAGAATCTGGAGTCCCATGAAGCCTAGATATTCCAACCATCCCTCTGACAAAGATCAAGAGGTTACAGGTCTCCATCCTTTCAGCTACAAAGTGAACCAGTAGTAACTCTTATGAAAGGAAGAACACCTAGACATATTTGAATGCTTCTAGCGAACAACGTATTACCCAAGTCTAATAGCCGCAACACCTGACAGAGTATTTGATTTTATGAATACCTACATGACATATGTCTTGCTTGTAGATTTAACTCCGCCAATAGGAATTCTTCTAACAATTACAGATGAGTTCTTAGGAATCAGAGCACTATCATCTGTGTATTCTGAAAAAGAGTAAAAATGTGGTAAGAAAGATTAATTTCCATTCCCCAAAACACATTTCTCTTTTTCATATGCAATTTTTTAGGTACTTAGAAGAATTCATTTAACTGAGGAAAACCAAACCCAAAATTTTACAATAAATACTAAAATTAATCCACACAAATAAATAGCTGATTTCTATTAACTGACCACCAATCCTAGAGGGTTGTTGAAAACACACACACAAGGAAGGTCTATATTGTTATAATCAGAAAGGCGACTAAACAGATACTTTCTTATTCAATATCGGAGGGGTAGCCGTGTCAGTCTGGATCTGCAAAAGCGACAGAATCCTGTGGCACCTTATAGACTAACAGATGTATTAGAGCATAAGCTTTCGTGGGTGAATACCCACTTCGCCGGATGCATGCAGTGGAAATGACCAGAGGCAGGTATAAATACGTAGGCAGGAATCAGGCTAGAGATAACGAGATTAGTTCAATCACGGAGGAGCGGAAAAGGGGCCGCTGGCCCAAGAAGTTTGAGAACCACCGAACTAAGCAATCGTCTTAGACGTAATAGAAAAACTCAACAATGCCCCTTGTAGATTCACTTTTCAAAGTGAAACCACTTTAAGACAAATTCCTAGGTTTAAACTAACAGAAATTAAGCTAAAGATTTAAAATAAGCTCTACACAGTGCTGCATTTGTCTTCATAAAATGGTTATATTCCTCAAGCTCACATAAACCTGCAAGTCTTTAAAAAACAATACCCAACATCAGGTTACTTTCAGATTCCACACGTGAGTTTTGGGACTAGCTCTGCCAAGCTATAGTGTAACACGAGTGATAACTGAGTTTCCAAGACTAATATAGTTTGCTCAGGATGAAAGGGACATCTTTATATATGTTAAGCTGGGTCATATTTTTATTATAACATTCATAGTACTAAACACTGTGATTAAGTGTCTGTAGAGAGTTCCATTACAACTTTTTCACTTCCTCATAACTTTCTGGAGTTCTCCTTTGGGTCTGAAGCTTTCTATGCTAGGTTTCAGACCACAAGTGATTTATTCTTTTTTAAAATGAGAAAAATATCCTTTGGCCAGTTCAATTATGAGACAAAGAGCATGTCAGAGATTTTTTTGTTCAGCTGGTTTTGAATAAGTTTGGAACCATAAAAAGAATTTTGAACCTATACTCCATGAAGAAATGTTTCTGCATTAAGATGGGGGGTGGGGTGGGAGGAAGCTGGGACTAAAGATTAATTTTTAAGCATGCTCGCTGGGTTTCTTCTTGAAGTGTAGCAAAGTCTATGCAACTTCATTCCTATGCGTGTATATATACACCCCAGAAACCTTAACCTCTGGAAGCTGAACCAGCTGGATAGCACTAGTCTAAAAATCAAAAGTGCCATGTAGCTACACTGACATCCGCTTTTATCTGTATTTTTGCCACATGTTCGCACTTGTACTTTACTATACCATTACAATTGCCAAGTTCTTAGCATAGCTCTCTGAGGCCATCACTTCCACAAGATTTCTAAAAGCCTTCCTTTAGGGAGTCCAGCAGAAATGAGAGAGAGGAGACCAAAACTTTTGTAGAAGTGACAAAGAGTCCTGTGGCACCTTAAAGACTAACTAACATTTTTTTTAGAGCATAAGCTTTCGTGGGCTAATACCCACTTCGTTGGATGCATGCAGTGGAAGCTCTAAAAAAAATTTTAGTTAGTCTTTAAGGTGCCACAGGACTCTTTGTCACTTCTGCAATTCCAGACTAACACGGCTACCCCTCTGATTCTTCAAAACTTTTGTAATTCCCTGAAGAGGGAATTCTCAAACCCCTAAATGCTGGAGCCACCTCCTATATATTTTCTCAAAGTGCAGGCTATGACAGCTTTTGTTTGGCAAGTAAGGTTTCTGATGGGGCTTCTGTACAGCAGTTGTGGCAGAGAACACTGCAAAGAGCAAGAAAAGCAGTTAACACAACTTTTCCTCTGTCATTCAGTCCCTAGACTTAGAATAGCTGATTCTAAGTGATGCTTGAGAATAATATTCATCTGGAAGACTACTACTATTGGTTCAGACCTTGATCACAAACTGGTGAGATCAAGTTCTTTGAGATCTAGGATGAGCACCAGTATCTGTGTAACTTTAGGATGAGGAACGAGACTTAGCCACAGAGGCAGAGAACTGGCTCCAGTACTGCTGTGCCTGCCTATTAGGATAAGCATACTTCTTGTCACGAAAGAGGTCTGATTAGCTATGGCAGCTGGCTACCACACCCCAGATGGTTTCGACACAGTGGACATCAGTTTGGGTTCCGGAAACTTGTCCAATTATTAGTCATAGAGGCATATATCAGAAGACATAGTGGGATCAAGACAGACAGCACAGGGTGTCAATGATCACTGAGGAATTCAAACAACTGGGATTCCTAAACTGTGCAGGTATGCTATTGAGGGAACCTATGTCCCCAATCTGTGAATTCATATTCCCATACAAAGTCCAAAACGTAGATTAATAGAAAGAGTTACTGCTCAGTTGTGACAGGACTTTTAAAGACTTATACAGTTTCCTGGATATTTACACAGGATGGCCAGGCAAAGTGCAAGATGCACAATTTTTCAAAGAGATGAACTTCTAAAATATGGGCAGAGGATGACTACAACGTTGACACTAGTTGCATTTGTCTCCATTGTGATTCTGGTGATCCCACATGCCAATTTTCTCTAATCTATTTCCAGATTACACAAGACTGGAGAGATGTCAATTCAAACGTACACATCAGGTGTGCACGGTGGTGGCTGGAGCAGCACGTGGTTTTGTGGGACTAAAAATAAAATGGAGATGTTTGTTGACCTCCAAAGGCAGTTCAGTGATAAATGTAACAACATCTGCCTGCTGCATTTTTTAATATGTACAGCAGACTCTCGCTAGAACACGCGTCTATATAGCACGAATTCACATATAGCGTGGTCGAGGCCTTGGATCCCAAATTTAGTTACTTTAATTGGAATCCATGGTAACGCGGGCCCCACCTTAATGTGCTACTGTACATGGACCCCAAATCCCGCGTTCTAGCAAGAATCCGGTGGGGTATTAAAACAAAGATAGTCTTCTATGGAGAGCTGAGGGAGTAGGCAACTAGCTATGCAGCAACCTATGCACAGCTGGACACACAAGCAGTTGCACCTGAGATGGATACTTATATACAAACATTGTGCGATTCTTATCAGAAATGCTTTGTGTGTTAGACACTTTTAAACTGTTGGTTCAGTGAATATTGTTTTATTTTTAGCCATTTATATTTTTTTTGTTGTGGGCTTCTTGTGTTTGGCATTTAATTATCCAGCTATCTTGATCTGTATGGTGGGGGAATTTATGGAGGAGTGATCTGATGTACCAGAGAACAGTAACTGACAGCTGCTTTTGTGAAGTGCCTTTACAGTGGTGGGCTTATACTCTTGGTGATTTTAATGCATTTGTTTTTCTCATGCTTTATGAGTGATTTGTATTGGTCTGGTGAGGAAATTTCATGGAGAAGTGAATTCATGTATTTCTATTAAAGGACATTATGCTTAATGCACAGAGCCTTTATTTTTAAGGAAATGTTTTTATTATACAAACACGTTTGCAAGTCAGCTGCAATAACAAAACAAGGTAACAGATAATCAATCATAAAATTATCTTATTAGGATTCCAATTTTCCTTTCCATTGGCTCCTAAAAGCGCAAGTTGCCAGAGGAACAGAAAGCAATGGAGCTGAAGAGTAGTTGGCAGCCTTGTAACTATTATCCTGATTTAATATTGTTTTACAGGCAATGCAGGGATCAGTTGTTAGAGTTCTAAAGGGAAACGTTCAACAAATACAAAGTGTTCAGGAAAATGACTCTGTTGATCTATCTCCCATTCTAATTTCTCTTTTTCCTGAAATAGTCCTGCCTCATTGTGCTTTGCCCTATATTGCAAAGTGCCCATATTTTGAATCAGTACACTGACAGATATTTCACCACTTTGAATCCATTCTTCATAGCACCATGCCTCTTCTGTGACATCCGTCCTACTGATGTGGCCACTATAATGAAAAATAAGTAATGAGTTAACCATAGTAACACTCATCTATCCCTAATGCAAGAAATACCAAAACGTGCAACAGAAATACATTCTACTTCAAACTCTAATACCTTCTTGCAAGTAGTTTTCTTCCTGGATTAGACTCAACATATGCACAACACTTACAAGGGGGTTCACTAGGATGCTAGATTAAAACCAAGAATGGAATTGAGAGGATAGGTGCTGGTCTACCAATGTTTACTTATTACAGAAAAACAACACATGAAAATATTTTCCTGGCATTTGGGGATAAAAGGGAGTTCTTGAGGAAATGAAGGGAGAAGCTAATAAATTAGCAATGAGTTATTTGCATAGATGCTTTTTTGACTGTTGCTACACACTAAGCAGAAGTCTTAATTGACCTGTCCACAATAATGCCCAGATCTTTTCCTGAGGATAATTAATTCAGAATGAAGTATGAATTGTTCAAACCATTATCTTCAATTTGCATTATTTTGTGTTTGTTAACATTAAATTTCATTGGACATCATATTGCCCATCACCACAGCTTGATGAGAGTACTCATGTTAGTCTTCCTCAGTCTTTACTAACTTAAATTGGGTTATCTGCAATTTTGCCACCTCACTTCTATTTCCTTTTCCACACACATATACACCACACTCATAGTAAGGAATCTTGTCACAATCTGCTGTTAAACACCTGCTATGATGATGGCAGCTAATCTGGTGCACCAGTCTGATATATGGCTTAATATAGCCAACATATTTTTTACAGTGACATTTTCATTTTTACACTGTGGTTTCTTGCTCTTTGAATCCACCAAGCTGTGGCAAACTTCCACCCTGACAGGAAGAGTGCCATACAGTCAGAGTGTGTGGGAGTTACGTAGGGACATGACAATATTGTAGAATTATGCGGAGAACCAAAGCAACTAGGTATGGAAAAAGCTCATCAGATACGACTTATACTGTCAAGGTGGTGGAGAAAGGACTTGTGGAGCAGTAGGAGAGGGCATTTCTATCCTCACATAAGACTTCTCTGCCCTTTCAAGAAATGACATTCAGAAAAACCCAGAAAACTCTTCCCCAATACTTAACTCACAGCCTCCCACACCCTGTCCCCACTAGTATATTTTACAACAAAATGGTATATACCTGGTGTTGAGAGCTCTGAGTTTTCAGATTCCTTCTTCTGCCAATCTGTCTTAGCTGCTATTTCTGGATCTTTCATGCACACAAACAGATCCTACGAGGTCAGCGACATGCCTGGCATCTTCAGAACCAGCTCCATGTTCCAGTGGTCCAAGTTGTTGATGAAGCCAACTTCCATCAATGCAATACATGGAACCTTTGTGTTATGTAGAAGTATTTCTGTGGCTCTGGAAGGTTGGGTCTCAAAGAATTTGTCCAGCTCATTGTAAAAGCAGCACACTTTTTGTCTTGAACCAGGTCTAGTGCCACTAGCTCAGGATATTCAATCTCTTTACTTTTTCTTGGTCTTGCCTGCCCCTCTAGTGATGCTCATCTCCATGAATTACTCAGACTCCCAGTCTAACACTTTTATGAATGACCAAGATCATCTGAGCCTTATCTCCCTATATGGCTATTAATGTTTGCACATCAATCTCAAGTGGCTGATACTACGGTCACTTGATCGACACCTCCAAAACATGCTACTGATAGAACAAAAATAATTTCAGCAAAGTTGTAGAAGAAACTAATTGCCATGGAAATAACATACATTTGAGTTCTATTCTGTATGTAGAGCTATTTGCACAACTAATTGATTTATTGCCAGTTTGAACCTGCACAAGAAACTTCAGAAAGAAGAGCAAGGAAGGTCACTTAGGGCAGTGAATGCTGCACTGTGAGATTATAGCATGAGGATTACTTATACAATTGAGGGACGTTACTCCAGCAATCCATATCCACATGAGCACTGCAATAGATAGTAGCACAGTGGTTAGCCTTTCTTCAAGAAAGGGTCATCTACACAGTGGCAGTAATGTCTGTGTACTATTGGAAACATTTTAATACATGCAAGGTATGTTAAAGATGTGTTGGGGAAATCAAATGGTGGTTAGCACAACAGGTTTTGTATTGTAGATAGCACTTAAGTGGCATCACCAAAGCTGCACCGTAGAATCCAGTTTAGACAGGGCTCACCATGCCCTTTTATTCCTTTAAAGAGTAGAATTAGCTGACTGTGGTGAAAAACAGCAGAGTTTACAAGAGCACTATGTATTCTACAACTGTCCATCACCGCTGTAAGCAATGTAGAGTTATGAACACATTTTTTCCAGTACATAGAAGGCCAAAGGAGAGGATAAAGAACTACTCATTCCCCTTGCCACACATGGCAAGGGAATAGGGCAGGAACAACTGCTGCTCAAGAATCTACAAAAGAAACTGCCAAACATCTGGTTAAGGGAGAAAAATCATGAAATCAAAGATAGGTATGAATTCCATGATCTTAGGGTTCTCCAACAATTTTTGATCAAGTCTGTACTACCTGAAAATCTTCACTTATTATAAAAGTATGTTGTGAAATACATTTCAAAAAGAAAACAAAAATGTATGTAATGTAATTAAGTGCCCCATACTGCTTATTTACCACCTTAGAAATACAAAGGGTGTCCAAAGTCTGAACCTTACTGGTTTTGCTAGAGTCTTTTTCACTTTCAGAGAATTTTTACTGCGAGTTTGAACACTTTACTTGAACACCTTACCATCTGATCCTCAGTTGTTTCAGCATGAACTGTTTTAGTGCCAGTCCATGTGAAGACTAGCTGAAAAAATTTAACTATTCCTCCCATCACTGTTCCACATTGTATCAGTTGCCTTTTCAAATATCCCCAAAATCACTGTTTCTGTGAGCTCTTTCAGGAACTGCGGGGAAAGTATTCATAAGGCACTGTAATTAGAATGGTTCAGAAAGCACTAGTGTGGTTTGCGGCCGAGCATGTGTTCTTAACATGATTCAGCACCAAAGAGCTTATGTCATATTTATTACTAATTATACCTTTTAATATTCATAGTATGTCTACACAGAATTCATCTGCTTAACATGACAGCTAGTACAACAGTTGCAACTAAATGTTTATTGACAACTTGCGAAATAAGAGAAAGAACACTTCACAACTAAAATATAAATCAATGAAATGCGACTACAGATGGGCTCTTGAACTAAGGCTTCACTCAAAATACGAACAGTAGTGGAAGAGAGGAAAATTTGACATGGATATTTCCATTGATTGAGAAGCAATTTAGCAAATATCACAAATTCAACAAACTAGTTCAACAAACTACAAAAAAAGCTCTCAGCCATACTGCTGCATTTCCTAGTGTCTGCAGCTACATTTTTGAATGGTAGGACAGTGAGAGGTAGAAGACAGCATCAAATGTTTTGTATCCTTCTGAAAATTAATGCATGTTCTGGGGTTGAAGATAACAGACTTCATTATAAGTAGATGTACCAAACAATTCTATCTATCCAAGTTATTTACCACACTAACTTTTCCAAAAAACTTTTAGCTGCACAACTGCTCAGCTGCAATGAAGATGGGCATTTTAGCTACAGGACTCACTAAATTCTCCTACAATTTTAGGTGTGCGCGCGCGCGCGTGTGTGTATGTGCATGCGAACAGAATCTAATTCAACTTGCATATCTTGCCAGATTTATTCAGTGATATCACAACCTAATGTCTGATGTCAACTTGCTTTCAAGACTATGAACTATAATATTCCTAACTGAATCAGGTTGGAAAAGAAAGCTAATTATATAAACAGAGCACTTTAGTTAACACAAATAATTAATAAATTCACAACCAGAAAGGGCAGAAGAAAAAAGGTAGGCTACATTTTAAACCTGTCTACTATTGTGTCTATCCTACCCAAGCAAAGCTGAAATACCTCTCCATGACTTATCATGCTATCTTTTACCACTATCCTAGTTCACTGAACCACCACCATAACCTAATTCAGATCACTCCTAAAAACTTACTTCTTCCATAATGCTCAAAAGAAAAATAATTTGAAACTAAATTTCTCCTGAGTTTTCCAGTGCATCACATCCTCTCAACTGCAAGGTCTCCGAGCAAAAACTAAAATTAACTCTTGTATAGCAAAGTACATTGTAGTATTTAATTAAAAATATCCAACTGAATTGAAAAAAATTTTCTTCATCTTTTTCATGGTCATCCTGAAGAAGTTTACAATTTATGACCAGTAAGTTGGATAGGCAACTGAAATTCAAGGCCATTAGGCAAAGGGATTTGAGGTAGCGAAATATAAAAGTTCACGCACCTACTATTAGACAACTTTGCTTTCAACAGCCAATACTTTTTCGCAACAACATTTTGCATTTCTCTCCAAGTTCTACATGAACCCTCCCCAAATAACCATGCAGACAAACTCTCTCACCTATCTCAGCATTCCAATTCTAGAGATTTAAAGTTGCATTAACAACATTTATTTCGTAGTCTTATCTTTCCTCCTCTTATCTGAAACTTGTCAGGTCTAAGCAAAACTAACAGACTAGTCATTCCATGAATGGAACTTGAGTTATGTTCCTTCTATTTTAATCAACACTTTCTTTTAGGAAGGCAAGCACTCAACTTAATATTCTGGTGAAACATTATGGATTTCTGTTTTTATTCTCTAAAGAAAACATTAATCTTTTCCAAAGAACTCATCAAATTAATACAAATTCAAAATCAACGAGCCATAAACCCTAACCTTGATGTTGTCAGAGTCTCTTTAAAGTTAAACAATCTTCAGAGAAAAGTGTACCTACCTCTACTACAAAAAAACACCTTAGAGTCCAATCCTATAAAGATCAGGGCCTAACAAAATTTTTTTAGTTAATTTATCCTCTGCTTCCTATGCATTTGATAGCCCTTTGTTTCAGTTGTATATTCTGTCTTTCACACAACAACAGGGTGAAGAAACACATGCATTTACAAAAAATGGTTGGCAGACATGGGAAGATATAGCTTCTGAATGTTTCATTTTTATATTAAAGAAGTCAGACACTAAGTTGAATTCTAAATTTAATCAGATGTTAAAGTTATACTAATGGTTGATCCATCAATTTAAGACTCCTGTAGAGAAATATGAAATGATAATCTCCCCAGAACCAGCAGTCCTATTCACTGAATGGAAAATGGTATTTCCAAATACTTCTGAGAAGTGTATGTTACTCACAAAGCCATTTAAAACAGGTCATGTACCAAAAATATCAAGGTTCAAATGCTCAAATGGGATTTAACCAGGTGAGCAGATGCAATCGGTTTGTAACAAAGAAGTAGACAGAATAAAAAGTGATTGACAGTTTGAATTTAAATAAATTTCCAAATGATTGAAAGTCCTATGACTGATTAAGAAAACAATGGAAATTACCTATTAATGCAAAACCAGACATTTCTACATGTTTGTGCATGAATTACTCTTTGGAAAGGATGTCATAAGGGTTTCCATGAACACAACAAGAATATACATTAGAGAAGGAAATTAAACAACTCCTCTTTATCCAAGGAGCTAACAATGAGCCCAGTTTCTATAACTATCATTGTCTAATTCTGTAATCTCATAGCAGACAAAACTCACCTACCTTTAGACAAAACTCAAAGATTCTGTACTATCACAGTGTGTAGTTCAAGAAACCCTCCCCAGTTGTATTAAAATTCTGCATCTTTCAACCTTCTCCTTTGATGCCAGTAGAATTCGGGTGGTTTGTTACTATTAAACTTTGCCCCCTGCTAGCCTGTAAACCAAGAAACCCAGAAGAGTTCTGGGAAATCAAGACTTCGGTGCCAAGGAATTCAGCATTTCCCACAGCAGATCAAAGCGTAGTCAATTAAATCTGGCACTCTACCTATGACAATGGACACAATTCTTCAGTGGTAGTTATTGTGTGAGGAAAGCGACTATGGAAGTGGCATTTACTACTCCCTGACCACGCACTCCAAGCCATATCTACCGATTGCAGTTATCAAACTGCATCTTGATTAGATGTTACGTCTCTTGAACACTTTGTGCGCCGGCTCAGCCCAGACGGCCACAGGAGACTGAGCTGGGTCTAACCCGCGACTCCTGCCCCAACAGCACCGACCAGCCAGCTCAGTTTCCCTGACTGGAGCCCAAGCTAGACAGAGGCCAAGGCAGGCCGGGCTCTTGCGCAGGACCCCGCCGCAGGGAGGAACACCCACCCCCCGGCCGGGGGCGGGTCTCTCTGCATCACCCCACGGGGGATTAGAACCAGCGGGGGGCAGTGGGCCCGCAGCGCCCCTCGCCCCGTGGGCTCCCCCTCCCGTCCGTACCTTCTTTGGTCTGCGCGTTGGTGATCTGCAGGTCGCAGTCGGCCGCCTTGAGCTTCTCGCGGCCCATGATCTGGCGCTTGAGGTCGCACAGGGAGATGTGGAGCCCGTCGAAGGTGACCGTGTCATAGTTGAGCTTGGAGGAGAACTTGTAATGGACGCAGGACATGGTCGGCTCGGGGCGGGGCGTGCTCCGCGAGGGGGCCGCGGGACGGGGGGGGGGGAGACGGGGCCCGCTCCGGGGGCGGGGGGGCTCGGAGGCCCGCTCGGGCCCGGCCGACGAGCGGACTGCTCGGGGGGGGGCTGCGCTCGCTCGCTCGCTCGGGGCCCGGCTCGCGCTCACAGGCCGCCGCGCTCCGCCATGGCCAGGCCCCGCGCTGTCAGGCTCGGCTGCCGGAGGCCTCAGGGCTCCATGGCGGCGGCCCCGGCCTAGGCAGGGATCGATCTGGGCCTGGGCGGCGGGGGCGCTGCTCCTCCGGTTCCTCCTCCTCGCGGCCCGGCCGGGCGGACGCTGCGGATCGGGCTCCTCACGCAGCCGCTCCGAGGCCCGGCTTCTCGCTATGGCGGCTCCAGCGGCCCCTGCCTCAGCGCTCGACTAGGGGGTTTCCCAGCCAGAAACCGCACGGGCGAAGGAGGAGAAGCGCCTCACTGCGCGTGCGCCTCACGGTGCGCCACGCCCACTTTGCCTCACGTGATCCGGCGCATTATGACAAAGGAGCTGCCGGCTCCGGCATCACGTGATATGGGGGGGGGGCAGTGTTCGGAAGGAAGGGGGCGGTGTGAGATGAGGAGGAGAGAGGGAGTGGGGGAGGGGAGGGATGGCGGTCAGACAGGGCATGGAGATGGAGGGAAAGGTGTAGTGGGGGTGGGGCTCCTCAGAGTCCTTGAAGTTAAGGACCTGGCTGAACCTCTCTTGGTGTAATGTCTGGGGCTGCACACACCCTGTCATGAGCCACAGCAGATTCCCCATGTGAACCCCTAAACCATCCCAGGGTGAATGAGATGAGGCCTGGGTGGAATTCCCCCTCAGGCTGCAGATTTGGCACCCCTTAAATTCCACACAAAATATTCCAGTTTCTAGCCCTTCTGCTTGCAAATAAAATCTCCTGCAGAGACTTGATTCTATGTTACTTTCTTGTGGTGACCAGATTTTATAGGGACAGTCCCGATTTTGGGTTCTTTTCCTTAGGCTCCTATTACCCCCAACCCTCTGTCCTGATTTTTTACACTTGCTGTCTGGTCACCCTATCTTCCTGAGTATCCTAAAACCTGGGTCTATACAAGGCTTTTTCATGCAAAAATATCCAATGTTGGTACCACTAGTTTGACTTTATTGCAAGTAAAAAGGGAGGGACCTTTAGGATAGACAGCACTGCTGCGGCCTCCTGGCCCATGAAGGACTACTAAAACCATGCCATAGTGGTAAAAACATCAGCATCTAGATGGTCCCTTCTGGCCTTAAACTCTATGACCTTGTTTGCACTAACATTTCCAAGAGGGGACTGCAACTGCTGATAAGGAAATATTTCAGAAGAAAGGCTAGTGTAGACATGTTTGTATTCATACAGTAGGCTGTTAACTCTTAAACCTTATACTGATGATTTTAGCTCAAATTCCTGTGAAAATTGTGCAGATTTGGAGGCAAACTATTCAGATTTCATCAAAAATCCTTACTGCTTTCCATTGCTACTGACTATGGGGCTTCAGCTATTTCCTAGTTAAGTAAATATATAAGATAGTGTTATGGTTTTTAAGAAGCTCATATGAAGGGCAGGCCAAGGCAATGGTAAATACACAAGAGGTTGTTAAGAGTATTGTGAAAAAATCTATATACAGACCACTAATCTCCAGACCTGTAAAGCAGTCTGTTATACAATGCAAGTGATTTTCTTAAGGTAGTAATAAAATAACTGACACTGGAGAAGAACTAGGTTATATGGATTAGCTCTTGGGAGCCTACCAATATCAGGTGTGGGATGGACACAGATGACAGGCTTGCCAAAGGAAATTAATTGTATTATTTCTTGGTCTAAAAACATAAAATACAAGCAAATTGTGTCTCAGAATGTCCAATGAAAACTTGAATTAATGAATTTCCAAAGACAAGGTAGGTGAGGTGATCTCTTTCCAGCTTCTGTCAGTGAAAGAGACAAGCTTGTAGGTGACAAAACTATTAATGTCTATAATTTCAAATGACAAATGATTTCTAGTGATTTAATGGATTATAGGGTGAACAGGATCTATAGCACATAGGACAGTTATAATGTATATAAGAACCAGCAAGTATACAGGTACACTGGGTCTTTAGAAAGCCCTTTGAGATCTATGAAGGAAAAACATTATATAAGAATAAGTATTTTTATTATAGAGCCAATCACTCCCCATTGTAACTTTAATCCAACTTTTAATTGCATTGAACATATATTATAAAATAATTTTAAAAAACAGAACATTAAATAAGAAATTGTGCTAAATTACAGTTAAGATTGCGCTGTACAGTTAAAGGATTGTTAAATACAACTTGAAGTAAACTCAAACATTTAAAAAAATGGAAATCACTAGCTAAAGTTACATAAACAATTTTGACACCAACCTTAATATACACACCATTCAAAAACAACAAACAATACTCTGTGATCAGCAGACAAATAATATTAATTCTGTCCATGTGACAAAACACAGTAACTTCAAGGTCTGATAACGTCTGAGGAAAGGCTATAATTGTTTTCAATAGAAGTTGGATTGTGCTCTAAAATAGCAATATAAATACAGGGGCAGAGTTCAGGTAGATTACTAGTTTTGTGGATTTTTCCTCCTTAATGTAATTTCATGTGCACCAACTGATGGTTAATGTCACTTTAATTTGAGACCTCCATAACTTTTAATGCTTTTGTTTGATGATGTGTTTAGTAGTAAATCATCTAATTTGCACATAACAACCTGAAATGTAACTTACTGATTTTTAAATTTTGTATTGTATTTGCAGATTAGTGAGGAAAGAGGAGGAAAAAGGAAGAGGTTGATGAGGAGGAGATGTTTTATTGTTCTACTAGTTAGTTTATAAATCAGTAGGAACTGCTTAGGGAACTACTTACCACTTTAGCTATATTGTTTTAGAAATGGCTAATTTCTGTAAATTTACAGGAATAAGTGATAGTCACCTTTTCCTTAGTATGACTGCGTCCACCCTGGAGGCTATACTGCTTTAACTCTAAAATGGTACACAAACTGTGTGTAAACAGGCCTTTTGTTTTTGAGGTCCTTGGAGCGGGGAGTGTCCTTGAGTGTTTGGAAAGTGCCTTGTTAGTACATAATAGGCTCTACTTTAAAGAAAAATTAAGTAAATCATCTTCATCATTTTGGAATGGCGGCAGCAGCTGCTTGTTGGCAAGAGACCAGTGAATAAGCAGGACTGTTCTGTACATTGCTGTACATTGGCTTCTCCCTGTCCAGAGTTTGTTTTGTTGGGTGGATCTTTAATTCCCTATTTCTTGAACTTTGGGTAGGGGGGGAAGGGGGAGGGCAAAAAGGAGTCTGCATTGCCTTGAGAACCTGGGGAGATGATCAGTTTGAGAGCCAGAGACCTGTTGAGCTAGTTCTGGAATGTCCAGATCTCTCCGCCTGTGACATCACAGAGTTTCAAAGCATGTTCTGTCATCCTTGAGGCTCCTGACTGAGATCACACAGCTATTGTGAGCACAGCAGCATTCATAATAAAGTCAAACTTTAATTGTAAATATCTGGCATCTCCCATCCTAATAATTACCCTGGGTGGAAACTGGCATTAATAAACAAGAACTTGATTCATCCCCATTGCATAGTAGCTATTGCTTTTGGCAACATATTACATGGTTAGCTGATTTCAAGGGCAAAGAAAGATCTGACAGGCATTTGAATGCCTATAAATGATACTTGAGACTCTCACTGATTGTCACATTCTCTCTCTAAAGATACCACATTGACTGAATTCCTACTTTTGGATCTCAGCTCCCTAGAGTGAGACAGGAATTACAAGACAAATTAGAAGTGAAGAGTTCTTTGGGGTCTATTCCAGTCTTGGAGACAATATCCCAAATTCTGCTGTTGAGAGCTGAGTTCTTCAGATCTAGTAAGGCCTCCAAATGAGATTCCTCTTCCGAGTCCAAACTTTTCTTGGCATGAAGTGCTTCCAAGGCTTAAAATGGATGCCTGCCGCCCCCCCCCCCCCCCGCCTCCACCATTCCAGGTGTAGCCTTGCCTTGAGGCTTCGTGGAGAGAAACCCTGAGGCAATGCTTTGTGATTTGGTACCTCCACTCAGAACTGTCCCTAACTTTCACACATCAATGCAGAATGGTCCTTCAGCATAGGACACAATGAAGCCACTAAGTTTAAGGTAAGTGGACTTCACCATGAGGCTAAAGCACAGATGAGCGCCTGTCTCCTGGCATCAACACATTTCAGGAAGTATTTTGACACTTCAATGCAAACAGCTTTGATGATTCAGACCTTAAAATGGTGATGACATCAAAGCTAAACCACCTACGCAAAAGGAATTTCCAGCTGCCCACTGTGAACAGCTTTCTACTGTGCATAGGGTGACCAGACAACAAGTGTGAAAAATTGGGCCATGGGGTGGGGGGGTAATAGGAGCCTATATAAGAAAAAGACCCCAAAATCGGGACTATCCCTATAAAATTGGAACATCTGGTCACCCTAACTATGCAACATACTGCTAGCCAGATATTAAATGCGAGGTTCTGGTCTAATAAATAACTCCCCCAAAACAAAATGCTGTTAGCATTGGACCAAGTTCTTCATTTGGAATCTGGCCCTTTGACTCCAGTGGAACGAAAGGAAATGTATATTAAATATGAATTATACTTTCATAGACCAGTAACAACCACACTCATTATAGCAAGTTAGGTTCCCATTCATGAAATTCAGAATATGGGTCCTTGTGTATTTGGGGAGGGCAGGACTCCTCTGCAGAGCTGCTTCTACCCAGGATGTTTTTAGCATTTTCTAGGAGGTAACCATGAGGCTCTCAAGTCTCCAGTTCCAGAGGTAGTTTGGGGGTTGTATGGAAGTACTTTTGGAAGGTGCTGATTGACAGCCCAGCTGGGGAGACTGGAGTCCTCTGTTTATCTCCAGATAAATACAGATACAGTAGGGGACGGAGAAGCACCAGCTTTCAAATCCTGCCCTGCCAATGTGTATAACCCAGTCATTTGGCCTCTCTGGGAGACCAGTTCTTGTGTATGCTTGTCCACTGCAAACTGGTCAGAGACCACAAACACAGCTGATAGCTGTTCCAGGGCTAATGGTTTTTGGCTAGTACCTACCTCTTCTGAATCCAAACTGATGACCCAGAAGTGAAAGACATTTTTCTTTAAGCCTATTGGGGACTTCTAGCCTGTTCATATCTTTCTATCCACCCCTGTCTAGTAACTTTTTCATGGACAAATCCATTTTAGTTTCAGGATAATTCATTAAAGATTAGGATCCTAATGACCAGGGCTGTACCACCAGCCAGTCACTTATAATCAGAGTGCTAACCCTTTATAGTGTGCTGGGTTGGGATGCCAGTGCTCAGATGATGTATCAGCACCATACATCATTGTATTACATTTACTCTGTTGATGTATCACATCTCGGATGGCACTGACTGGGAAGAATGGGCCCAGGGCCCTAGTAAGGGGTTATTCATTACTTTAAATACTAATAAATGTTCTAAATCTCTTTAAAGAACTGCTCTGCAGTTTATGAAGTGCAAGGAAGAAGAAATAATTAACAGATGGGGAAAAGGGATTAGAAACTTTATGTTACTGAATAGCAATTTGATTTCACTAGGACCAGCTGTGTTGTTTTTGGCAGTGCCCTGTATCTTCGAAAAGCAACACAGGGTCGGCACTGCCCCCTAGTCCAAGAGGCAAAGAGCAAGATCCCATAGGAGGGTATGTAACACTCTTCCTTACAGCCTTTTTGCTATGTGGTGCATAAACCCAAGTACAATGTACTAATGACATTGCTGGACTCTGACAGCATGGCCAGTGGGTACGAAGATTTGGCCTGGGTTTCACACCATCACATGAGCTGAAGGTCTTATTTAACAATCTGAGTGAAAAAGACAATCTCTTCTTTCTGTCCAAATGTGCATGCCACACGCACTCCTTGTTCTTTCTTTCAGGGGCCTATCCTATCCATATTGTTATTGGGCTGGTATGCATTATGTTTTGATTAATGTTTGTGCTGGGTACTTTTCATCTTTAAATTGCTTTGCAATCATTCATTAAGCCTTATGTTAGCGTGAAGAAGAACGTGGTGTAACTCAAAAGCTGGTTTCTCTCATCAACAGAAGTTGGTCCAATAACAGATGTTACCTCATCTGCCTTGTCTCTCTAATATGCGGGGACACAGCTACAGCACCACTGTAAATAACATCCTGGAAGGCAGGCAAGTATTATACCTCCAATTCTGGGGAGAGCAATGAGTCACAGAGGTGAATTGATTGTCTGAGATGAGTCTGCCGGTCAGTTTCAGAGCCTCAGTTAGAACTTGGCTAGACCACACCTCTTCCCTGCCCTATGTGATAGGATTCCGGTTTGATCACATGCCTCTAACCTGAGGCCAGGAGGTTTCAGGGTATTATAGTAGCACTTAACATCTTCATAGTGTCTACAATCACGAACCAATCAGGAACCAGATCAGATAAGTCAGTTTTTACCAGGAGCCAGCTCCTATCATGAACCCTGAGCATGTGGGCAAGACTCACCAGCCAGACACCCAGGAAAGAATTCTCTGTAGTAACTCACATCCCACCCCATCTAACATCCCATCACAGGTCACTGGGCCCATCTACCATGAATAGTCAAAGATCAGTCTTGGGATGGTCCTGCTACTATTGGGATGTCTGGTTACCGTAGGCAGGACTGGAATCCAGGGCATGGTGCTTTAAGTGGCTCTAGGCATGGTCACACTACTTCGTGTGTTAAAGGAGCACCATTAGACTTCACATCTCCCAGATTACCTACAGCCCCAACACAAGCCCCAGTCTCCCCAGTCACATGGGCGTATACCTGACCCAGTTTCACTCCCAGTTCTGCTCTGGATATCGTCTCATTCCCATCCACCCCGGCAATGTGCCCCAGTTCACATGTTCAGTTAGAGGCTTTCCATCCCTCCTCCTCAACATCTTCCGTCTTGGGGTGGCTGTCTGACAACCCCCCACCCTCAGAAGGGAGAGAGGGTGACCAAGATCCCATTACTTGGTCACACCTCCTATGTTATGCCGCGTTACTAACCCGAAAAGTAGCCCTCGGTTTTCATTCCAGCGAATGAGATGCCTGTGGAGTCTATCTCCAGCTGGAGACAGATCGCCATCTAGGGGTTTAGACCGGCTGATATCCTGGGAAAAATCAATTCTCTGTCAGCGCAAGAAGGAAACAGAGAGTGTCAGAGAGGTTTGTTGAGTGCCCCTGGCAGCATGCTCTGTGCTTTGCAAGACCCAGGGAAAGGCCTGGCCCGTGGAGCAGACTGCTTACAATATCTGGAGGCCTAAGGAGGAAATTCTCAACTGAAGCAAGAGCCCTGGGGCGAACACTAGCATTCTCTTGGATCCCCTCATTGTGTTTCCCCCGCATTGTTACTTCCTTCCTGCTAGGTCACATCATGCCCCCGAGACCCGCCACGTGGAGGATGAACAGAGCTCTTCCCTGCACTGTATGGAAGACATTGGGTGCAGGGATTCAGTTCCCTCAGCAGCACTGGCCCCCTTCCAGGGACCACACAGAAAGCTCTCTGCCGGCTCAGGATGTGTTCAGGGGGAGGGGGAAGACCAGACAGGGCCAGGCCAGCAGCAACACTGTCTCACCTCCACACTGCATGGTTTACTTATCACAGATAATCCAGGTTCACTGAAGCATGCTATCACGGTGCCAGCCAAGTGGGCCCCTGGGTGTCCACAAGGCAGCACATCCACAGGCCTGGCCCGGTATGAGAAATCAGAGCTCACCACACATGGATGGGCTTTGGCAAGCTCTGGTACTGCCCTTGAGGAGGAGCTGGTGGGGACTCAGCATGCTGCTCCTCACTCGGTGTTGCTCCCTCCCGGGCATCTCTCTGAAAGGGGATGCCTTGGACCACTGTTCTGAACAACACTAACCTGGCTGTGACCTACAGTACCGCCTTCTCCCACTTCAGCACCATTGTGTGTGTGTGCGCAGCAGGTGGGGCGGGGGGCGGGGCAGAAGGGGTAGACAGGGGAAGGGTTTGGTAGAACATTGCTTCATAAATGGGATTCATTAAAAAATTAAGGTTTTAAATTATGTCATCTTTGGGGCTATTTTTATTATTCTTTAGATAAAATTATAGTCGTGACAATCAAAAGGAAAAAAGCACAGCGTTAAAACTCTCCTCATTGCAAAAATCCTCCAAACCTCCCCCCCCTACAAGTTTTGCAAGAAACCCACTAAAATACCAGAGTAGCAATAAAACAAAGAGGCAAAAATCCACTTAGCAATTCAACCACCAGATCAAAGGTACAAAGGCATTTTGGCACAGATGGTAACAGATTCACAAGAAATCAATTCACTATTAAGCATGTCAGTGTCCATAGGCATGTAACAAAGAATTAGACTAAATGTCCTCATTTGAACATCCATCATCATCTTAATCTTCATTTAGATGAGATTCCTTTTGGTCTAATTTTGTTAACTGGGAGAATTTGGCATCATTATCATTTGTAAAAAATGTATTTTTAAAAAAGCCTTTTCTAAGCATCAGTATTGCCAGCAACCAAACAGATGCTTAAAACCCAAATTACAAGAATTCAGGGAGTAGTGCCAATAATTTTCTTTTATGATTTTGAGTCAAAAAAACTTTCTATTTTTGCAATCTAAAAACTGAGTATTACCCTTCCGTTTCTACAGAGAGTGGGAAGGACAAAATACTTACATAAAAAATCCTCCTAATCAAATACACACACACTTTCTAGACACGTTTAGCACAAAAACACCTGACGTGTGGAACTTGGCTGGAACAGAGCTCCTGCTCAGGATTAGCACTTTTTCACCTTTGGAGAGGAAATTTTAAAATGTCACCGAGGATTGAAAAATCATTTCTGGGCATGCTCAGTAGGCATGTACATTTTGTGGTTTTTGAAAGTGTCCTGAAGACTTCTCCCAATCTGAGACGTTGCTGCGTATTTCCCGCCTGGCATGCCAACGGACTCCTCCTTTCACAGCGACTGTAAACATTTCATGACACTCATACAGCACAGTTCTCCCAGAAAACAAAACCCACCTTAGCATCAAGGAGCGGGGAATAGCAGATGCTCGCCCAGCCAACCAAGGTGCGTGCACATTCTGTGAGCTGAGGGCTGTTCCACAATCGCAGCTGTATCCTGCGGGTGTTCCACAAACCCCAAACGGCCATTTAAGACTGCTGAGGTTCTTGGCCTTATTTTTAGAGGTGCTGAGCACCCACAAATCCCATTGAAGTCAAAGGCAGTGCCAGGCCCTCAGCACCTTGGAATATCAGCTCAGCTTCATTTTTCCTGGTGCAAATATAAAATCCCAAACCCACTGAAGCCAATGGAAAGGCTCCTGCTGAAGACAGCGGGCTTTGGATCAGGCCCATACAGACTTGTAATTCAGAGGAAGATGTCCTGTGAATCCCGCCTTGCAGGTAATGGCCTCCAAACAAACAATAGCTGGTAGGGAGGGAATTCTCACTTGTCCTCCCCTCTACCCCATTCACATAAGGGATGTTTCCGTGCAAGGAAAATAACTGGAATAGCTATTGCAACAGAAGCTATTCCACCACAGCTGTTCCTAACTCTTCTTCCTGAACAAGACATCGTAGAAAATGGCACTCCGAGTCCCAAACATGAGTCTGCACACGGGGAGCTACACTGTCATAAGTATAGCCGGAGAATTGTAGTGATCTCTCTCCTGTGCAGACAAGCCCTGAGTGTACTACTGCTGATCTCTAACACTCATACAACATGTGCAGCCTGGCTGCTGATGGAGCGTTTCATGCTGGGAGCTACTCCACATTAGCAATGGGTGTCCCCTTCTGTGCGTGTTTCTTTGATCAGGCCCAGAGGGATGACCTCGCAATGGCTCTTTAGATCAAACCTGGGCATAGCAGGAAGGCACCAAGAACAGGGCGACTTCCTTGCTGATCTTCAGAAGTCAACGGCATGTTTCCTCATGATTCCAACAAGATCATTTGGGGAAGAAAACAAACAGGACCAACACTTGCCCTGTGATTTTCCCACATAGGACACGTGCTCTCGGCTTAGGGTCTATTGTCAGGTTGTGTCCATGGTCAGCAGGCTGTCTGGACAGCCCCAGCTCTCAAGGGGGAACCGACCATCCCCACTGGCTGGCAAAGGAGAGTTGGCAGGAGACCCCCAGTCTGGCAGCAGCATGACAGTCTCTGCCCTGTGTTACACGCAGACCCAAGCCTGTTTAGTTATCACCACTTACGGCCTAGTCACTGCGGCGGAGCAAGGCAGCATTCACACCCTTGCAGGGGAAGAGATGCCACCCCAGAGTAGGGAATCTCTGCCTTATTCCATTCTCTGCTTTCAGCCTCCCTCGGGGTTGCTAGTGCCCACTGGAAGTGTCTCCGTACAGCTGCCTTCTGGCTCCAACAAGTGTCCTTCTCTCCTGCATCATCCAGGGCCCGGCTCACCAGGGCCCTGACCAATGGCTGCTGGGCATTGCACAGAGCCCTGTTTGAATCACCCTGGTAGAAAACACACGGTCACATTTACTCCAGCGATTAGCATTGTGGCTGTCATTCCCCAGAAAGCTGGCAGGGAATTCTGCCTTCCGGCTGGTTGGTGAACCCCTCAATCGCAGTGTATAAAGACAAGGTATGGAGCTCAGTTTAACAACAGCTCCTCTTCCACAGCAGCAAGTATGAACTCCAAGAAGATGCTGGAATGTTACCCAGTGCCGTCATGCTTCTCAGACTAATCACAGCTCACAGCCTGTGCTGGAGAACTCCTGGAGTGATCTTGCAGTTTAATGAATCCCTAGTAACTATTTATTCAGCTCAAGGAAAGAAAGTGACAAAATTAACAATTCTTCTCCCTCCCATGCAAGGGAGGGTCTGAAATGTCTCAGCAACGTTAGCAGCATGGAGCAGAGGTTCCATGCTTGTGGTTTGCAAAGCTGGCTTGCTCCCCGGGAGCTGGCCATCACTTTGGGCCTGCTCCAGCTGAAGTCAGTGAGGAAGAAGGGTCTTCTGGTTAACACCCTGATCTGGGACTTGGGATGGGCCGGCCTTTAATTCCCAGCTCTGCCACAGACTGTCTGCGTGGCCTTGGGGAGAACCTTTCCCGTGGAGGGTTCGGAGGATAAATTCATTCCTATGTCCGAAGGGTGAACCACACCAGTGCGAACCCCATTTTAGCCTGTACAGTGCAAGGACACTGGAGGTTTGTATCAATTTAGCTTCTGGAGTGTTGCTAGACCAGTACCAAGAGGCCCGAATACCAATATGAAATATGCAAGAAACCCCAGAAGGACACATCCAGTCAGTGCTGATCACTGACAAGATCAAACCATTGTTGCTCTAGGTGTTGCTCCTGGTCCTTGTTTCTATTTAACTTGGCCTAGTTAAGCTACTCAAGGCCAGAGCAAATGGCATACCAGAACTTCCCTTGGCAGAGATCACTGCAGACATGTACATCTGGCACCAGAGAGCATCTGGCCACGTCTGCTGACCTTAGGGTGACCAGATATCCCAATTTTATCTGGTCTATTTTATACCGACAGTCCCGGGTTTTGGGTCTTTATTTTTTTTTTTTTTTAATATAGGCACTTATTACCCCCCACCCAATTTTTCACACATGCTGTCTGTTCACCTTTGCTGACATTCATAAGCTTCCTTCTACCCACACAGTGACATCCCACCACCCTGGTCAATACTCATGTCCCATAACTAATGAGTGCAGGTGAGTCCTATACAGAATTTGGGCACATGCTCCAAACCCGGCCCATTCATCGCTTGGACAGGACCACAGCTATTGCCCATGATCAATGACAGTTTGTTGCAGAATCTATTTAAGAGCTAAGGCTCTTTCTGAAAATCCATGTCTGCTGCGACATTCCTGCTGTTCACCTGCCTTCCCTGAGGAACTGCATCATTTTATTGCTGAAACCGCTGCCCTGACCTCTCATTAACTGACAATTATTTAGATCACGGAGACACTCAGGGGCCCCAAGCCGGATCAGAATCCTCGTGTGCAGGGCACTACAAAGACACAGAGGTAGATGTGGTCTCTAATCAGAAGAGCTCACACTCAAAGAGGATGAGCAGCAGAGGTGGGGGAAGAAGTATAAGTTTCTAATATACAGAGGGAGAGGACATATAATTGAATCGAGAAAGAAGCAGTTCTGCCCCTCAGTCCAGCTATTTAGACGTTGGCTGGTTATCTATTGGTACCGTGGCAGGGTGGATTTCAGGAACGGATTTGAAGGCCCAGGGGATAGCGGCCGTACAGATTTGTCCAGGCTGGGGTTTCCACATACCCTCACTGGCTCTCGGCTCTTTGGCTGTTCCCGTCGCTCCATCACATTCTGAAATCAAATAGTGATCTCTTCGGGCAAGAGCCAGCATTGTGATGAATCAACTCGTCATTTATTTCTGAGGGCATTCTGCACCAAATCATTCACAGTTCTGCACCAAAAAAAAAAAAAAAAAAATCTGCACACAATATTTTAAAATTCTGCAAATTTTATTTGTCAAATAAATGTGGAGGCTCCAGCATAGCACTGGGGAGCCCAGGCCACTGGCTGCAGGCCCACTAGGGCAGTGGCACGGCCAGTGGGAAATGGGGCTCACAGACAAAGTTAGCGCAGAGTGAGACTCTCGCAAATTTCGTTTTAGCCTGCGTGTGTCCGGGTTATAAGGTTTATTATTTTGCGTTTTTATCTTTAAATTGTGCAGCAGGATGAACTGCTCCCCTGGTTTCTCAGAGTTACTGTGCTAATGAACAGCTGGGCTTCTTTTAAAAACAGCTTGAGATTCATGCAGGGGGAAAAACCTGCCGCCGCAGCCAAGGAGTTCCTGTGGAATTGACTCCACCTTTGGAGAAAGAGATCTGATGACACAGGCAGTTAGGAGCTCTCGAGAGCCAGCCTCTGTATCTCACTGAAGTCGGTCTGTTCTGCACTGTGTACAATCCTGCCTTGGAGGAAAGGGACTTTCCTCAGTTTCTGTTTTGCCACTAGAGGTCATTTGAACACCAAAATAAGGAGCAGGCTAGTGGATGGCCAAGGCATGATTTGATTTGCGTCGTTGCAAGATTTCTCCTTTTCTTTTTCTCTCCATAGGCAGATACCTCCTGGCATTCTGTCTTGCCTCAGAGTACACCATGCAGGACATGGTGCGTGCGCCAGAATCTGTGTGTGTGTCCCTCTTCTCCAAGACAGCTGCCTAGTATCCATCTAAAAGTTTTGCCAGGATAAAGATAGGTCAGTGTGAAGGAGCAGAGAGACGGCCGCCAGGCACAGCAGGGGTTAAAAAACACCTGTGGGGTCAGCTAGCCCCACCCCGATTATACCTGCTGCCAATGCCACACCTGGACGGGGGAGAAAAGAATGGAGCCTGGCTCAGTCAGGGGCTGACTGGCGAAGAGGCAGGAGCTCCCTGTGTGTCTGCTGCCAATACAGCCACTGGAAGCAAGTCTTCCCCTGCCAACGGGAATCTACCACCAAGCCCCAACTTGGTGAAACTGGGGAAACTGGACTAGCAGGGCGCCGTCCCAAACCAAAGGACTTACATAGGGAGCAGCTCAGACAACAGGCCCTGGACGCCCACTCACAGCTGGGAGTAAGATCCATCTCCCCTGTCTAGAGGTGTGAGTGGCCCAGAACTCTGAGCCAGGACTTGAGGGAAAGGGGGACAGGTCCTCCCTCCAGCCCCTAACTAACCATCTAGTTGCTAGGCTGCCTGGCCACTGACGGCCTGATCACAGTCAGTTACGAGTGTGAAAAAGTCATCCCAGCAGACACAGCTGTGCTGGCCAAAGCCCTCGCCTAGACCTCGCTATACCAGCAGAAACCTCCGTTTGCCAGCAGTGCACACTCCACTCAGGGAGCTGGTTTAAGCTACACCAGTGAAAGGACTCTCAGGGAAACAAGCTGCATCCACGCCAGGAGCGTTTGTCCTTATGGCTCTACCTGCAAACTCTTCCTAGTGTAGGCAGGGCTACGGCCTAAGCCCAGAGCATCCACCGGCTGGTGCCCCCACTTCTCCACCTCACTCCTTTCCTGGCTGAGAGGCAATAACCACATTAGTGTGACCGCAAGGCAGGGAAGCTACCGGGATCACCATGGAGACTCTGAAGTGCTCTTCCGCAGCTGGTCACAGGAGGGTGCCAGAGTGCAATGCATGCAGCATCCTCCCACCCCACCTCCCGGGGTGCTGAGAGAGCCATATAATCCTATGCAGCAGATGTCAGCCACGCAACATCCTGGGCCCCAAGAACTACCTGGAAAGCAGACACCCAGGTGGCCCTGCCCCGAGCCTCCCTAGAGAGGAATGATGGCCCAGTGGCTCGGGTGTTAGCCTTGGACCTGGGAGAGCTGCGTCCAGTTCCTGGTTCTGCCGCAAGCTTCCTGCGCAACCTTAGACAAATTTCTCTGTGCCTTGTCTCCCCAGCTGTATGCTGGGGCTAACTGCACCTCCCTGCCTCACAAGGGGGCTGTGAGAATAAGGACATTAAAAATTGTGATGTGTTTGGGCGGGGGCAGGGGCACAGATGCACCTTAGCTAGACGAGCAGCGTGCGGTGCTGTCCAGTAAGCCACCCTGCTTACCCCACTCTGACTTGACTATCACATCGAGCAGAACACCATTATTTATCATGATAAAGAAAGACATTCGTGTTGGGAATGTTATCGAAGGATCCCGAAACCTCCTCAGAACATCCCCCGCCTCTTGAGGTGTACCCACTTCCAAGATGCAGCAGAGCGACACCCAGCAGCACTCCACACCCGGTTATGAGGGGGAGGGAAAACAAGCCCTGCAGCTAACGGAGATTGAATTTGTGGAACTTTGCCCAGGACATCTAGGTTAGCTTTCCCACTCTTGCCATATGCGCCACCGGATCGGCAAGAACCAAGAGCGTGCGGGGCCTCAGGTTTTGAACTCAACCTAAAATCATTTCTCTGTTTGTAGATTTTTTTTTTGAAGTGGAGGCACAAACATTTGCTTTTTGCTTGAGACTGAACTTCAGCAAAGGAGGAGGCTTTGGTTACAGAGAAAAGGGGTTAATAGGGAAAAATTGCTTTTGAGTGCAGATGATTTATAGAACTTCTGTTTGTGGGAGGCCTATTTTCTTGAACAAAATAGTTCTGATCACATGACCTCTGGGCGTAAGGCCACTTTGTTTCCAAGATGATTGCTACTATGGCAATTACTGCTCACTTATAAAAATGAACTCTGGAAGAATTTGGTGCCAGCTATGGGACCAGGTACTTGCCGTTTAGTGATTCACATTAGGAACGGCAGGAAACGTGCACTGACATTTGCCTCAGGAAGCTGTGCTCGTTAGCAGAACCAGAGACAGTTGATCTCAGATCCAGCTCTGACAGACAAAGAGAGCAGCTCTTGGCCTTTCACTCTCTGAACGCAAGTGGGAACCTTTCCAGTAGCACTGATGTGGGGAGTTCGTTTGCTGTGCTATAGGGTCACAGAGCCACGGCAGAGAAACACTGTGCCGGGGCAGAAATACCAGAGTTTACCGGCTTCGGCATCAAAACTCCTGAATGGGGTGAATGCCAAGACTGGAGGCTGCTGAGAAATTCAGAGCTTTACCTCTTGACACCTTAAACCCAGTTATCATGCTAAAGGTCCCCAGGGAGGGGCTGACAGGAAGTTTAAACCCTGCACATGAATGAGCATCGCCACACTTGGCCGTTCTAATAAAAAGGCCATTCCCACCATTTGGCATGAATGGGATTAATACAGTGTATTCCTGCCCTCCCTGGGCTGCTGGAGCAGACCCGCCATGCCTCAGGCCCAGCTGTCAAGGCTCCGAGAGGACGACCGCACTGGAATGCTAATGAAGGGAATACGCCTGCACAACAGGAATGTACGTGGCCTGGCTCGAGAGCCCCCATCTTCTTCCTCTGAGGCAGGATGGGTCTCTCTTCTCTGGTGGGGTCTGGCCACGGGGTTCAGTGCAGCCCTGCTAAAGGAATCCCTGCCTGCTGACTCCTGCTGTGTGCCATGCACGCTGAGGGTGGGGTGAAGCCGCTGACAGGCAGAGCTGCGACTGATATTAGGCATCTGGCAGGTTGCCTAGGAGCTGTCTCCGCTCTCCACTAGAGTGGAACCTTTCCGGAAACTTCCAGGGTGACATTCCCATGGCCCTGCCTGTGTACCATCGCACACTGCTGCTGCTTGTCCTGCGTATGGTGCGTGAGAGACTTCGGCTGGGAACACTTTAGGCAAGGCCCAGGGAACTCTGCATAGTGACTAGTACTATGTGAAGAGCAATCACAGCATTACATGAGCTGGGGATGGTTGGGAGCAGATAGCACCTGGGATGGGCAACAAATCGGCTCCCGAACTCAGATCAAGACCCTCTGGAGTCCGAATAAATCGGCTAGCTCTGTATTCTCCATTCCAGTCTGTTTTCCTGCAGCTCTGCCTTGGACGTACAGAAATAACACAGGACAGTGCAGTTCTGTTTGACGGGGCAGGTGCCCCCACTTCCTGAAGTGCTGCAGAGAACGGAGTCAGACCAGAGCGGGGAGAGAGGTGTTCAGCTGTGACTGGAGAGGAGATGGAGAGCTGGTGAGAGGAAGCAGTTCAGGAAAGCTATTTCTGAGCAGGGAGCTGCAGAGGAGAGGGCTCTTGCACGGACCCTGGTGAGAACACCTGAAGGCACGAAGGAGAAGAGGCTGCTGCTGGATGAGCAGGGAATCGGGCAGACGGATGGAGAGAGACAAGGCCAGCTGGGTGCAAGTTTCATGGAGGGTTTTTAAAACAAAGAATTCCAAAATGAACAAGGAGCTGCACTCACCCTGCTACCCTCCTCCTCACAGGCAATTCTGCACCTGCCACAGGCAGAGGCCTGGGACTGGAGCGGCCATTGCAAGCACTTTGGCATAAGGAAGAGGCCTGGGTGGGGAACACTCCACAAAGGAGAGTCTCCTTTTGGGAATCAATACCATGAACTCTCTGAAGGGAAGGGCTGCAACCCCCAGCCCAGGTTTCTCTGACCCCTCCCCGTTCTTAGACCCTCACTTGGATCTGCCTCTGCTAACTCCCTGCCTGAAGACTTATGTGGAGCTTGCTCATCACTCCAGACCCATGTCCCCAAGCACATCAAAGCCATTCCTGCTTTCCTCTCCATTTACAGCTTCATAATACATTTTAAATCAAAGTTAATTAGGGGATCAAAGGCGCCTTCTTTATATCCTCTTGAGTCTGCCTTTCCCCAGCACTGGCCACGCATGGCTGGCTATCACAAGAGACAGATGCCAAGCCACGGGAACTAGTGCTCCTGCATCAGCATTCTCCTGCCCTGCCAGCTCCCTGTGAGATTGAACCACTCACTCAGCAGACACTGCTGAGTTTGTGAAACGCAGCTGTTTATGGGGGCTGTGTTAGTTGACTTTATCCCTTGGTGCCTGCCTTCCTTTGAGTCATCTGAGTTCTGAGTCACTGGTGCTGGTTAATCCCGGAGAGAGAACATCCTCCCTGAGTCCCTCGCTCATGGCAGGGGGTTTTGCTTTTTTACTTACCTTTCCCAAAAGGAATAAATAACTCTTCAAGACCAGTGCTTTGTCAGCAGCATTGCAGGCCACCAGCCACCGAGGGCGCTGTCCACACTCGCATTTACCCCTTTACATTCCAGAATCAGGGATTCAGGCTGGAGGGGAGATCAGTGGGGGCCTCAGAACACATTCCCTGGTCAAAGGTTTAGTTCAGTCCCTAAGCCCCACATTGTTAACCCTTCAAATACCGATGTTTTCCAGATTTCTAACTGAGAGGGTGCACTTCAGTCTCCAGTCAGCCATTTACTCGGCTAGGCCTGGAGTCAGTGAAGCATGCGCCTAACTCTGAGCACAGGAGTAGTTCCTCTGATGTCTACGGGGCAGATCCAGTGCTTGAAGTGAGGCATCTGCTTATGCATCATGAGTTTGCAGAGAAATTCACCCCATTTTTGCAAGTGGTGCATGTTAGAAAGCTTCCCCCCGCCCCCGCACTGATTCTTGTCAGCAGACAAGAGAGCAGAAGACCAGAAGTCCAAAGTGCAGGCAATGCGATATAAATATGTCGAGAGCTCTACACACTGGCAGAGTGTTTCCCAGTGTTCCGTTCCCAGCTCTGACACCACAGAGCCTTTGTCCCCGTTCCCTATTCCCCATTCCCCCTATTCCCACACCCTCCTCCTTAGCAGGCCCAAATATACCTGCAATGCACACCCACAGTTCCACCCCTGACAATTTAGGGTCATGTTCCATTTTGGGTCTGGAGTCTTCATCCCACCCCTTTTGTACCCCATGTGGGGGATAGGGAGTGAGGTTGTGCTCCAGTCAGGGATGGGCATATCTTTGGTCTTTTAGTGTTTTATATCTCCCTCACAAGACCCTTTGCGGCCCCCGCCCCCTTGACTTTGCCTTGAGATAGAGGCTGAGGCAATCTTAAAGTGTGCTCTCAAGTAACACTTTAACTGCTCTTATCTGTTCCCATTGTACTAACAAATCCAGCTGACTAGGCAGAAGCAACATCACAGTGTTTTTTGTCCCTTGTTTACCCATTTTAGTATGAGAGTATCAAAAAGTCAAACCCAAAATTCTACCCCACGCTAACAAACAGACCTAGATACTAACAGTGCATAAGGTCTACACATCACTTCAGTCCCACTTAGACCCATACCCCAACTTCCCGCCCCCGAGCCACAACCCGCTGCCCTAGACCTGAGCCCCCGCCGCAAACCTGGCGCCCCCTCCTGCACCCTGAACCCCTCATCCCTGGCCCCACCACAGAGCCCACATCCCCAGCTCAGCCCATACCCACTCCAACACCACTAACCCCCTCCCACATTCCGAATCCCTCAGCCACACACTCCAGTCTGGAGCCCCTCCTGCACCCTAACTCCCTGCCTCAGCCCAGAGCCCCCTCCCGCACCCCAAACCCCTCATTTCTGCCCTCACCCTGTAGTCTACACCCCCAGTTAGAGCCCTCACCCCTTCCCATACCCTGCCAAGTGAAAGTGAGTGAGGGTGAGGGAGAGTGAGCCACCGAGGGAGGGGGAATGTAGTGAGCGGGGGTGAGGTCTTGAGGAAGGGGTGGAGTCTTGGGGAGGGGGCAGGGCTAGAGTGTTCCTTTTTGTGCGATTAGAAAGTTGGCAACCCTATCACAGTAGCATTTAACTTCAGAATAGAGAACTACACAAACATGAGGAAGTTAGTTAAATGGAAATTGAAAGGAACAGTCAGAAGGGTGGAAGTGCCTGTAAACTGCATGGATATTATTTAAAAACACCATAATAGAGGCTCAGACTAAATGTATACCCTAAATAAATTTAAAAAAAACCGAAACAGTACAAGGACCAAAAAATCCCACCAAGGCTAAACAGTAGAGTAAAAGAAGCAGAGGCAAAAAAGGATCTTTTAACAATTGGAAGTCAAATTCTAGTGAGGAAAATAGAAAGGAGCATAAACTCTGCCAATTCAAGTATGTGTCAGGTCACAAAAGAATACGAACAGCAACTAGCTAAAGATATAACAACCAACAGCAACTTTTTAAAAAATACATCAGAAACAGAAAGCCTGCCAAACAATTAGTGGAGCCACTGGATGACGGAGGTGCTAAAAGTTCACTCAAGGAAGACAAGGCCACCTCAGAGAGGCAAAATGATTTCTTTGTATCGGCCTTCACTGCAGAGGATTTGAGGGAGATTCTCACACCTGATACATTCTTTTTAGGTGACAAATCTGAGGCATTGTCCCAGATTGAGGTGACAATGGAGGAGGTTTTAGAACAAATTGATAAATTAAACAGTAATAAGTAAACAGGATCAGATGGTATTTACGCAGGAGTTCTGTAGGAACTCAAACATGAAATAGCAGAACTACAGTCACTTAAATCAGCTTCTGTACTCGATGACTGGAGGATAGCTAACGTAAATCTGATTTTTAAAAAAGGCTCCAGAGACAATCCTGGAAGTTATAGGCTGGGAAACCCAACTTCAGTACCAGGCAAACTGGTCGAAACTAAAGAATTATCAAACCCGTAGATGAACACAATTTGTTGGGGAGAAGTCAAAAAGGCTTTTGTAAAGGGAAATCATGCCTCCCCAATCTATTAGAATTCTTTGAGGGTGTGAACACACATGTTGGCTTGAGTGATCCAGTGGATATAATATACTTGGACTTTCAGAAAGCCTTTGAAAAAGTCCATCACCAAAAGCTGTTAAGCAAAGTAAGCAGTCATGGGAAGCTCCTCTCATGGATCAACAACTGGTAAAAAGGCAGAAAACAAAGGGTAGGAATAAATGGTCAGTTTTCACCACGGAAAGAGATAAATATAAGGATCTGTACTCGGACAAGTGCTCTTCAACATATTATCTGGAAAAGGAGTGAACAGTGAGGTAGCAAAAATCTGAAGGCAGTACAAAATTACTCAGGATAGTTAAGTCCAAAGCTGACTGTAAAGAGTCACAAAGAGAATTCATTAAACTGGATGACTGGACAAGAAAATAGCGGCTGAAACTCAGTGTTGACAAGTGCAAAGTAATGCACATTGGAAAAAATAATCCCACCTATACCTATAAAATGATGGGGTTTAAATTACCTGTTTTACCACTCAGGAAAGAGATCTTGAAGTCATCATGGATAATTCTCTGAAACCATCCACTCAGTGCTGCAAAAAAAGCTAACAATATGTTAAAAAACACATTAGAAAAGGGATAGGTAACAGAAAATATAACAACGCCATGATATAAATTCATGATAAGCCCACACCTTGAATACTGCATGCAGTTCTGGTCATCCCATCTCAGAAAAGATATATTAGAGTTGACAAAAGTACAGAGAAGGTCAACAAAATGATTAGGGGTATGGAACAGCTTCCATGTGAGGAGAGATTTAAAGAACGGGTGCTGTTCATCTTAGAAAAGAGATGAGTAAGGGGGATATGACAGAGGTTTATAAAACCATTAATGGTATGAAGAAAGTAAGTGTTATTTACCCCTCCACATAACACAAAAAACAGGGAGTCTGGGACCACCCAATGAAATTAATAGACAGAAGGTTTAAAGGAAAAATAAGGAAGTACTTCCTCACACAATGCAGTCAACCTGGAGAATTCCTTGCCATGGGATTTGTGAAGGCCAAAAGTATAAGTGGGTTAAAAAAAAAGAATGAGCTAAGTTCATAGAAGCTAGGTCCATCAATGGCTATTAGTCAAGATGGCCAAGGATACAATCCCATGACCTGGGTGTCCCTAATTCTCTAATTTCCAGAAGCCGTTACTGGACAACAAGGGATGGATCACTCAGAATTGCCCTGTTTATTCAATCACTCTGAAGCTTTTGCCATTGGCCACTTTCAGAAGACAGAATATTGGGCTCCATGGACCATTGGTCTGACCTACTGTGGCCATTCTTATGTTCCCCCATGTAGGTATTTAAAGGCTGTGATTGAATCACATTTAACCTTCTCTTTGAGGAGATAAATAGATTGAACTTCTTTAGTCTCCCACTCTAAGGCAGTTTTTCCAGACCTTGAATAATACTTGTATTTCTTTTCTGAACCCCTTCCAATTTTTTAACATCTTATTTGAAGTGCAGACACCAGAAATGGACACACAATTGTACTAATGGCCTCACCAATGCCAAATACAGAAGTAATATCACCTCCCTACACCTACTCAATATTCCTGTTTATACATTCAAGAATCACATTAGCCAGAGCATCATATGCAGCTGGTTCTCTACTATGACCCTTAAGTCCTTTACAGATTCACTGCTTCCCAAGACACAGTACCCTTGCCGGCACTTATGGCCTACATTCTTTTTTCTTAGATACCCGATCTTGCATTTGGCCATATTGAAATATATGTTGTTCAAATGGGTCCACCTTATCAAATCATCCAAATTGCTTGTATAACTGCCCTGTCCAATCATTTTTAACACGTCACCGTTTTTTGTGTCATCTGCAGACTTAACCAGCAATGATTTTATATTTTCTTCCAGATCACAGATAAAGATCTCAACAGCAATGGGCCAAGAACAGATCCCTGCAAACCCGGACTAGAAACCACCCCCAGTTGGTGATGATTTCCTGTTTATAATTCCTTTTTGAGATCAGTTAGCTAGTTTTTACCCATTTAATATGGACAACATGATTTTGTATGTTGCTAATTTTTTAAAACAGAACGGCATGTGGTATTGTGTTAAGTGCCATACAGACATCATACACAGCCTGCCCATGGGCCCTGCCCCGAGGAACCCTAGAGGAGCTCCTTGTGGAGCAGGAGGGGAGTACATGCACCCTGGCTCATTCAGTCCTCTCCTCTTTCTGTGACTAACAACAACAGTGGCATCCAAGGCTAACTAGGATAGTGGTTTCTGGGATGTGGATACTTGATCATTGGGAACTGGGCTGATGCTCCATCACCTCATTTTAGAGGCCACCATACAGTCGTCAGCTACCACTGACCTGGACAGGATCAGGCCTAGCATCCCAGCAGGGACAAATGCTATCCCCTCGCTAATCCTGAGCCAAGTGCCCGCAAAATGAGTGGTGTAAGGCTTAGAAATGCTTAAGCCTTCTGTGGAGGAGCAGAGAGACAGCTGCCAGGCACAGCAGAAGTTAAAGAACACCTGTGGGGTCAGCTAGCCCCGCCCCATTATACCTGCCGCCAATGCCACACCGGGGGGGGGGGGGGAGAAAAGAAGGGAGCCAGGGGTTGCTCAGCAGGGAGGCAGGAGCTTCCTGTGTGCCTGCCTGAAGGCACAGACCAGCAACCTGCCGGCCAACGCAGCCACTGGAGGCAAGTAAGTCTTCCCCGGCCAAAGGGAACCTGCAGACAAGCCCCAACTGTGGGAAAACTGGACTAACAGGGCCATGCCCCAAACTAAAAGGATTTGGATAGGAAGCAGGTCCTGAAGCCCTCCTCCTGACTGGGGGGGAAGGTCCATCTCTCCTGCTTAGAGGTGAGCGACACAGGACCCTGGACCAGGACCTGAGGGAGAAGGAGAGGTCAGATCCCCCCTTCAGCCCTCCAGCCACTGAAGGCCCTACCAGGCCTTCCATGCAAGAACGGATGGGTCCTGAAGGGAATTGCACCTGGTCCTCTGCTGCAACAGAAAAGTGTCACTCAGAGCCACTCAGCCGCTCACACGGTTTCCTCATCCAAAGGATAAAACTCGCCAGCTTTGCATGAGCCTAGCAACAGTTACCGGGTTCTCAGCTGCACGCAGGCTGGAGGGATGCTGCGGGTTCAGTGGTGGAAACACCCAGCAGAGGGAAAAGAGAAGGGACGGAGAAGAGCTGTGCACAGGAGAGCTCCGAGATGCTACAGCCGTGGGCTCTGAGGAAACTCACCTAGGATAGCAGGCAGCAGCAGCCCAGAGGGTACCCTGCTGACATCACGCCCATGAGTCTAGCCCTCCTCTACAAGAACGTTTCCAAGAGGCTGGTCTGAAAAAGAGCACTCCTACTCCTACTCCTACTCATGCTCTCTTGGCCACAGAGTTGCACCGTTCACTGATTATCCACCACAACCCCCTAGATCTTTCTCAGAGTCACTGCTTCCCAGGGAAGAGTCCTCCCCCATCCTGGAAGTATGGCTGACAGTCTTTGTTCCTAGATGTATACATGTTCTTTTCTTGCAGTCAGTTTACCAAGTAATCCAGAGTGCTCTGTATTCGTGACCTGGCCACTTCATTGTTCGCTCCTCCTGCAAATTTGCATGTCATCTGCAAGCTTTATCCGTGATGATTTCAGGTATTCTCACAGGGTGTTGATAAAAAATGTCCAATAGCATAGAGTCAAGAAGCGATCGCTGCAAAATGCCACTAGAACCAGAAATCTAAGTCTATCACATCAACACTATTACCTTTATCAACCTAACTTCTAACCTCATCCAAAAAAGATATCAAATTAGTTTGACAGGATCTACTTCCCCAAAAAATACCCCACCCCTAGCCCTGCCACAGCAAGGCGTGGCTAAGAGGAATCACACGGCCTGCGTTCAGAGAGGTATCAGCTCACTTCCCGGCAGACGAGTGGTCCAGGGGGAACCTGCCCACCTTTGACGGAGGCCCCATCCCAGCTTGGCTGCAGGCCAGGATTGTCGAGCAGCCCACCCAGCAGGTCAGCACCTCGGCGTTGTCGCATTCTGCAGGAGTCACACAGAGGTGCTGCCACGATTAGGTTCTATGCAGGTGCTGGGAAGGTTTCTGCTGGCTCCCTGGCATAGCACAGGGGAAGGCAAGTGCATTTGGAAATGGAGCTAAAGACCCCCCGTGTTAGGGGGTGGCCGGTGGCGGAAACCCGTTGCAAAGGGACCCTCAGTGACAGGGACGGGCAGCTCCCCTGGCAGGACTTCACTCTGCCTGCAACGGTTTGTTATTTATGTCACTCTCTTTCTCTTAGTACCTGCAATTATAGTGGAAGCATTTTTTCATTGTCTGGGGAAGCATCTCTCTCTAATCTCATTCCAGACCTGGGCAAGGGAGATAAGACTCTGTCTGCTAATGCAATAAGCGGTCACGTGGCGGAGAAGAATGCCATTCAGCCCTGCCTGCTCGTGTCCTGGGAAGGAGGCAGCTCAGAGGCCGTTCCTGCTGTGTAGAGGGCTAGACAGATTTGATCAGGCCCCACTGGTTCCAGGGTTCTTTTGTCATCATCCTACAGCCTTTCCTAGAGTCTAGCCCTAGGGAACCCTGCGCCTCTGCTAAGCACTTCACGGAGCTGGGGGCACTCTGGGAGGTCCCCTGGTGTAATCTGGCCCGACAGCTGGTGATGGGGAGGGGAATTGCCTAGTGCCAGGATGGTCCTGGAGTGGCAGAGACTGGCCCAGGGTCTCAGCCTGACCAGCTCCTTCCGTGTCTTGGAGCTTGGCTACACTTGAAATTTCAAAGCGCTGCTGCGGGAACGCTCCCACAGCAGCGCTGGGAGACAACTCTCCCAGCGCTCCTGGTAATCCACCTCCGCAAGGGGATTAGCTCTGAGCACTGGGGGCCTGATTTTGATTTTGCACCCCCCTGAGACAGCAAGTCAGAATGCTATAAAGTGCCAGGGTAGCCAAGCCCTTGCACTCAGCCGGTGCCATTAAACGGTGCAAAACCGAGCAGGGCTCCTGCAGACTGTTAAAGACCTGGGAGCTCGGCCGTGGCTGATGAAGATTCCGTCCTACAAGATGATGGGGCTAGAATGGCTCACCTAAGACCGTGCAATCTCCTGGATTACTCCATCCTCTGGGCCAGTGCCACCATTTCCAAGTGGAATATTGGACACCGATGGGCAGTTGGAGATGAACCCATTTCTCAGGTGTTTCAGCCACTTGACCTGTGGTTTACATCACTTGAATGCATCTGGTTACCACAACGTTAAGGTCTCCCAAAGCTTGTCCAGCACAGGCCTATGCTGGGGACCTGCCTGGGGCCCAAGAGACGCGGAAACTTACATTAACTTTCACATATTGCAGCTTCCTTCAGCTGGAGTACGGAAAACACCTAAAGTTCCCAGCATGCCATGCAATATGGAATCCCAGCTCCAGAGTTCCCAGCATGCATTACACCAGCAGGCACTCTGCCCCATCCACGCTGCTCCGGTGGATCACACTGGTGCTTTGCCTGTTGATACTTGTAGTCTCCGCAGTCCACACCTGCATATTGCAAGATGAGGGTGGCGACAGGCCTCATTGTACAGTTCAGTGGGCTGCCCACCCACTCCCATTCACAGCCGCTGCATGGCTCTCTCTCAGATTAGTGCATCTCAGCTTATGATGTGTTTCTGAACAGGGCCAGTGAGTCACAGGGGGAGGGAAGAAGTCAATCCAGGCTGGATAGATTCCACAGCACAGTACTGTTGGCCATCAAAAGCCTTTAAGCCACAAAGTACCCAGGAAATTATTCTGATTTGAAGAGACGGCTTCTAATTTGTACCTGCCAGAGACTCGGTGGTTTAGTTCTTTCAGGCACACAGGCGGCTGCGGAGGCACAGCTGGGGTGGGCGACTGAATGATTGTTCCTTATGCCCCCAGGGGGGCTGCAGTCCGGCACCACCTCCTGGGCATTGCTCGGCTCAGCTCACCTCCTATTCATATGTCACTTTCTATAATCAGGCACAAAGCTTCATTTGTGCTCAGTGTTCAAGAGCCATTGGGTAATTACACTGAATTCTAATGACAATATCTCACATATTAGCAATTTCCATCATGCTAATATTAATGGTTAACAAGCCGATAAGCCTGCTATCTCGAACAGTCGTGATATAGCATGCGTCCGCTTGTTTGGAAGAGATGGAAATGGGACGAGTGGACTCTGACTTACAGCAATTGCTGCATAGGCAGCCTCTAGCTGGGAGACACCATATAAGTCATGAGCATGTTCAGATCTGACTTTCCTGGAGCTGGGATCCAAAACAGGTTGAATTTTGCACCTCTCAGTCCCTGGTTCCATTCCTGAATGGAAGGACCTTGGCCAAGTTCCCACCTTGTCTAAGTCCAGTTCAATTTCTTGGGATGTGTGTCTGACCCCTCATCTCTCTCTGAAATGAGCTTGGTGGGTCAGAGTCCATTTCCTAGTGGAGAAAAGTCCACGTTTCTAAAGCCCCCATCACATGTCTGGCCCTTTAAGCACAGAAGGCAAAGGCTGGTTCTGCCATTAAGACTGAGCTACCTTCTTCCTGCTGTCAGTAGCCCCTTCGGATCAGCACCAAGGTACAACAGAATAAAACCGTGCAGGCCTGCGGCAGCCCTCTTTGTCCCCGCTGTCTCTAGCCAGCCTTTGAGACTGGGAATTTAGCACAATTGGCTTGACTAAACTCACATACAAATTAAAAAGGGAAAAAACAAAACCATCCTCCTCCCCCTCGGTGTCTGAATGGCCGTTCATTATCAGTAGCACAGTAGAGCTGGGACTTCACCTGCAGAGGTTCCTGCTAGAATCCAAATTCCTCCACTTTCTCTTTGGATTCGCATCACCTCTAATACCCAACAAATTAAACAAAGCAAAGCAAACCTTCCATCATGTTGCAAAAATCAAACAGATCAAAGCCAAAGCAGCTGGAAAAGGCTCGTGTGATTAAGAAAATCCCTTTTGAGAGATACTCAGAGATGAAACCAGCTAAAACATCAGCTGGGAAATTAACTAGAACTGAAGTCCTGAAAGGACCCCTGGGAGCAGAAGACTGTCAGATATGCCAAGAGACATTTCCAGAGAAGACAGGCTCAACTCAGCTACTGCCAGTGAAGGTCCTTTTTGCTCACCTGGAAAAGTGGCAACATATGGGCCTGAAGGTCCCAGCTCAAGTCTCAGTTGTAGTAACAGACAGAGATCCTGGCCAGCAGATGGGGGATTGCCACTAACGGCTTTAATTCACTCCAGCATCTGGTGACAGGCAGGACAGAATTTGCACCAGAATCCGGTGGTCACTTGGACTCAGACTTTAAGATCAGAAGGGACCATTATGATTATCTAGTCTGACCTCCTGCACAACACAGGCCACCGAATCTCACCCACCCACTCCTGCAATAAACCTCTCACCTAGGTCTGAGCTACTGAAGTCCTCCAGTCATGGTTTAAAGACTTCAAGGTGCAGAGAATCCTCCAGCAAGTGACCCGGGCCCCACGCTGCAGAGGAAGGCGAAAACTCCCAGGGCCTCTGCCAATCTGCCCTGGAGGAAAATTCCTTCCTGACCCCAAATATGGCGATCACGGAAATGGAATCAGAATACGTCCTTGCTGCAAGCCTGCCAAGTCACTGTGCAAAGGGAAGACGCCCGTCCATAAGCAGGACAACCCTCTGCAAGGAAGCAGCTATGGCCAAGTCATTGTGTAAGAGGCTCCAAGAGATTCATTTACTATCAGTGTTGTCTTTCAATAAGTAATTTGGTCCTAAGAGTGCTTTATCCTGCCAGTGAAGAGTCTGTACGAGTCAGAGAATCTGTACGACAACCTGATGGTAATTTACATTTGGACATATGCTAAGTGACATTTACCAATGAATGTCTGCAGCTTTTCCCTGTAATCCTTCTCCTCCATCAAAAGCTGCAATACTCTCCCTAATGCAAATGTACTGCCGGAGTCTTGCTACATCAAACAGAAGCTGAACTGAATGGTTAAGAACTCTAAATGATACTCTTCACTGCGCTTATGAATAATCCTTTAGTTTGGACATTACTTAACAGTGCATTGGGAGGCTGTCTGCTTAGGGCACTGCTCCTTTCAAGGGGCTGGAGGGCTGCTTTCGCCTATTAAGTCCATCATCTCTGACGAGCCTTGCAATCAGATTTCATGCTTGTTCTCCATTTCAGCTCATGCACCCATCGCATAGCATGAGAGTGAATAGGCTGTGCTAATTACACCAATTACAGCGAGGCAGAATGTTCCATTCTCACCACATAGGGGTGCAGAGTCAGCCTTGGTTCCGGTCTGATCCAGATTCCTGAGCCACCAGTGGTCTGTTAGAGCGTGTGCATGCACGTGAACAATCCAAAACTTTTGACTCTTTCTGAAGAGCTGCAAAAATTTGGAGGCTGCTGCTTGTTGGTCAATTTCTAATTCAAACTTGGGTTGGCTGTGAGAGTTATATGTGGGGAGTCACAGGGTTTTTTTCCAATTTGGTCACTAATCCCAAAGCCATTCCTGACAAAGCAACGAACCCCCTGCCAGTGCATGGGAAAAGGCTGAAGCCTGTCAAACCTTCACTTCCCTCAGGCACAGCAACAAGATTCAAAAACCCACAACAGCAGCAACGTCCTTGGTTTACTACAGTGGAAAGGTCTGTACTTCAGGGCCTGCAAAGGCACCTGTGACTAGATGGACTCAAACGCTGGCCCCTTGTTTCTCTACTTTGAAGGGCTTCTAACCATGTAAAGAATATTTCTCTGTGTGAGCCGCACGGGATATTGGCCATCGCTCCTGTTAGAACATGGACTTTGGACACTCATTGGCCAAAGCTCAGTTCTACCTGGATGCTTTTGGGGATGCAGCAGCCAAGTTGAGTTCCCCTGGATTTGGCTCCTCAGCTAGGTTGCTCTCTTGTGGTCTTTTCTCTCCAGCTGTCCTGAAGATATGAAGAGATGCATCCTTTCTTCCGAAACGTGTCAGCCACCCATACTCCCAACTTCCATTGTGCTCCGAGATGCCCAAGCAGCCTCTCGCTGTTTTTCCATGCGTGTCTATAGGGTGCCCAGAGATGAGGGACCTGTTGAGAAGTGATCAGAGGGGAATATACAGGAGGGTGTGTTGTGCGGTATGTCTAAAAGGGACGAAAGGTAACAAACCCAGCTCAGCCTGTTCCATCCAATTGTTTATGAAACAAGCAAAAGGGGGGGACAGGCAGACACAAAGCAGGTGTATTTAAGCTAAAGATAGCAAGGAACTGAAGACTCCAGAAACAGAGGAAAATGTGTCTTGGCTGGGGAATGTTAATGGGATGAGATTGCTACCCTGTATGGGCATTGCTTTTCTGAGGGACACATGCGGCAGAGCTAGGCGTGCAGGCTGGTGGATTGGACAGCAAAGTCCAAGGACCAACCAGCGTGAGTGTCAGGCTCCCAGGGCTCCAGCCTTATGCACTGAGAAGTGTGAGGGGCCATTGGATGCCCAGAGCACTAGGAAAGGCGTGAGGGCAAAGCAGGGGGCTTGGCAAGCCAGAAGTAGGAGCCTCTTCTCAGTTGTGCCTTTCAGACTTATGAACTCAGATTCATAGGATGGTTTGTAAACAGGTTATGGATTGTTGTGCAAAAATTAATCAAAGGACTCAGCTCCTGAGTTGGCTTGTCACGGCCAAAGCTTTGCAGATAATGCAAAGACAATGCACGTTGCTGTTTTTTTTAAAAAACCCTCTAAACCGTTGCCATTCTGGAAATAAGTTATTTTCACATTCGTTTAATAGGATTTGCTCTGTGCTGGGTTTTCGTGGAGACTGCAACTCATTAAAATAATGATCAGGCAGAGGAGCAGGCAACACACCACAGCAGCCATGAGCCCCACACGTCAGTCGATCTTACAGAAAGAGGTTTTGGGTCTCCCTGGTGTGACAAGTAGGGGGAAGGGTGGACATGACTCCTGAGGCTGAGCTACTCTGACCTGGAAACCTGGAGCTGTAACCTGAGATGGAGGGGGAGGGGAGTTGACACCTTGGGGCTGGCAAGGGAACAAAGGGGAGGCAGATGTGGGAGTTTTTTGAAAAGGGGTTAGACACTGGCTGGGAAAGTGGAGGGAGCCCGGATTCAGGGACTCATCTCCCTGCCCCCCCCAGAAGGGCCGGGCCAAGGGGGCCTGTTTGTACTGACAGCTCTAAGTTGGATTGTGTGCCTGGCATCTCAAATAAACCTTCTGATCTACTGGCTGGCTAAGAATCACTGTGAATCCCAGGAAGTGGGGGGTGTGGGAACGGGACTCCCCCACCCCCCCGTGACACCTGGCTTTGGTGTATTTAAGCTGGGGTGGGGGAGGGGGGAGTGCCTAGGCTTTGCGCCTAGATACCCTGGCAATTGGCACCCTCAAAACACGATCAACGACAGACTCGGTAGCTTCCCCGTCTCTCTCTACCTTGCGACAGGAGCACAGCTGGAGCCACGCACAGATACACTCTCACCCCACCCTGGTTTACAGCGAATGGCGGCGTTTGTGCTGCTGGGGATGGACGGCTCCGGGGCTATGGGAGCCCAGGGAACGGCGCTGAACCCCAGCCTCCCACTGACACTCTTTCTGCCGCCACTTCTGTCCCCGCAGTGGAGTGAAAGTGGCTGGCAGTTATTTTACACACTGAAGAGCTGTAAACTCCCAAGGACGTGGAGATGGGGAAATCTGGGTTTTCCTTCTCCAGCACATCCTGTGGGACAGCCCTTTGCCTCCGTCCCCCCATCCTGCCTCGCCCCACTCCCTTTCCCTTGGTCACCACCCCACGCCTTCTCCAGGGTCAGTTGCTGCTCCTGGGAGTGCAGGCTTCCCCCTGCCACAGCATGGCTGACAGCAACGCAACAACTCCCTGAGAAAGTCCTCCCTGAGAAAGAGACAATTCGGAGACGGTGACCCAGCAGCCTTGCAACAAATCGATGATTTACGGGTGAGTGAATGCAGCACCTTGCATGTCTGGGCTGGTCCTTTCTGAACGCGCTCACTGATCGGAAAGGATGGGGAAATGCTGGGTCGCTAGGGATGCACTGTGCACGTTCTCTACTCTCATGGATACATCATCCAGGGGCCCACGCAAATGTATTCACAACTCCCTCGCACAAGGCAGAAAGGGGCCTGAATCTGCATCCACCACAGCAGTGGTTCTCCACCTTCCCAGACTCTGCTTTGTCTTGTGCACTCCAAGTTTCACCTCCCTTCAGAAGTCCTTGGCTACACAACCAGACAGACATACAAAAGTGTCACCGCACACCTTTACTGAAACATTGCTGGACTTTCTCATTTTTACCATGTAATTATACAATACATCAACTGGAATATCAATATTGTACTTACATTTCAGTGCACATTATATAGTGCAGTACAAACAAGTCATTGTCTGTATGAAATGTGACTTCACTAGTGCTTTTTACATAGCCTGTTGTAAAACTAGGCAAAATATCTTGATGAGTTGATGTGCCCCCGGAAGACCTCTGTGCGCCCCCAGGGGTACACGTACCCTGGTTGAGAGTCCCTGGATTAGAGTCCCCAGCTGGTTTTGGTGGGAGTAGGCTGGGACTGGCTGGAGGATACGTTTGCTGTGCCCCACACGAGGTTGGATGGGCTCCCTTGTCAGCCCATGCCCAGGGAAGACTCCTGCTGAAAATCATGTTTGGTCTCAGCTCAGGAGCGCCAGTTTGATACTAAGACGTAGTTACTGACATGAGCCCAAAGTAAGGAGCGAACCTGCTACACACAGATGGCAACAGCTGTTGTCTGGAGCCCGAGCTGGGCTGCATGGATGGCTTTTGTCACTGCACTGAGTCCTGAGATATCACATGCCAGACACAAAGGGGTTCCAGAGGAGAAGCACAGTTCCAGAGCGGATGCACAGCTCACAGCCAGGTTAAGGGGTAGCGGTGAGGGACGTTTGATAATGCTCCGTGGATGCCAGCTATTCTCAAGAGGCCTCTTGCTGAGAGCATGGATCCTACAGGGTCATTAAACTCCCTCTTTGGGTTGGGATCCAGTTAAACACTAAAAGGAGGTCAAAGGATCTGAATTTTCTATTAAAACGGGCCAGTGGCAGGCCCCAAATCCAACACTTGCCTACCTCAGGGACTTATAGCACTGCTCATCCCCAGAGCATCCAAGTGCCTTCCACATCAAATGGCGCAACAATAGAAAAGTCTCAGAGTCTCTGTCTCTTCCCCCTTTGCAGGGAAAGCTCTGCATGGGGTAGGCTTATCTTTTCGTTTGACAGTTTCAGGGGCCTTTGTGTGGTTGGTTTAGTTTCCCTGCCCCACACTTTTTTTGGAGGGGCGGGGGGAGAAGAAAAAAAATCCCAGCTCCCAAAATGGAGGTTGCATCACAGTGTGATAGTTGTAGTAGGTGGAGTTGGGTGGTTGGCACTGAGCAAGCCTAGGATGCGTATCACAATCTGTTCTATCCATGTCCTTATACCCCACAAGTCACCACCACATCCGAGCGCCTGGCTGACCGGGAAGAAGAGAGAGTTTAGCTCCTGGTTTGTGTGTGACTGTAACATAAGTATTCTGAATCAGCAGCACTTGTGGCATTTGAATTGGTGCTACCTGGGGAACCAGAGACACCCCACGGTCAGATGACTCGTGTTTTCAGATGTAACTCAGCTTACATGCTTGTAAACACAACACTTCACCCCTTCTGCCTTGGAAGAGGTTTTAATAAATGAGCAGACAAGTCCCCCAAGATATGCAGTGAGCGGCACCTGGAAGTTCAGCGAGGCTGTGGAGGCGGCTCCCTGGGATAACTGTGTGTGTGTGTTGCACACTGCGCAGTTGGTGGGGGAGGGCTCCATGGCCAGGTGCTGTTACACGTGACCAAGTTCACGCTGAACACAACTGGGACATTAGAAAGCTGCCATCCGTGCAAAGCTTCTCTCTCATCAATGATTCATCTGGTTCGAGCACAGCTAGCGGCCAACTCAGCACATGGCCTGGGCTCCAGGTCAGCAAAATGGAGCTGCCAGCAACTTGCATTATTCATGAAAATGGCCCTGTTTCCATTAGGTTTCCAGGTCCCACCTTCAAATGATTTTGGGCTGGAGAAAGGCGGTTCCCAGAGACGACCACGCGCTGGTTTAGTTGTGCTCTCCGGGGATCGTCGGTCCTGCTCAAAGCAGATGGGATGTAGGTGTTGAGCGGCAGGTTCTGAAGCATGGTGGTTGTAAAGAAAAACAGAGTCACACTATGCTCTGGAGAGTCAGGAGAACACCATGAGCAGCTGGGACACAACGGTCTCTGCATTTAGGATTTCAGGTGACCTTGTCCCCCGAGGGTAACTCAGGAAATATGGTGCACACTGCAGCTCCCAGCTGTGTGTTTTCCATCTCAGGCCGTGCAGAGTTTATGGACAAAACACATTTCCTCCAAGTCAGCATTTCAGAGCCAACAAAGCAACAGACAACGTGGACAAGCAGCATCCTGCTCTGCCCCAGCTACCAGGCGCGCTCTCATTCCAGAAGTGTTAGTATTGGGGAGGAAAAAATACCCCCGTTTGATTTCCAGGTGCCACATTGAACCCACAGCAGCTGGAAGAACCTCAGCTTTCATTCCACAGCCAAAGCTAGAGAGAACCCAAAATACAGGGCAAGGAGCTATCCAGAGGCAGCTATTCAAGCTGAGCAAGGCCTGGAACATGTTTATACTGATATTAAGTCCATTTGTAGTCTACACTCCGGCTACATTCACCAGCTCCCACAGAACTCGTTCCAGGACTTCCCCAGCACCACGGTCTGTCTCACACGGCCCCCAGAAGTGGTCAGAGCTCACCATGGGCTAGGAGAAGCTTCTCCCTCCACCTGCCCCAGCTGAGCTCAGGAAAACACAGCGGCTTGGCTGGGCTCCCTCCTCTATTTGTTTTCACAGTTGATCCCACTCTTACTAAGCCTCCCTCTGGAACAGGGCTGCTCCCTCTGGAGAACCACAGGCCCTTTTAAGAGCAGACCTTTTCCAGACTGCCTTCTCATAGAGGGGCTGGCGATGGGCTAGCGGCCAGAGCCCACAGTGGAATGGGGCGCTGGATAGCAGATTGTTTCATACAGTTCTGTGTTCCATAATGAGCACGTGACATTCCCCGCGTCATGGGACCTCCAGCGTTCCTGGCATGTTACTCCTGCACTAAGTGAGCAGCCAGCAGGACGGGGCAAACCAGGGTTCTTTATGCCAGCAACCTCCCCAACTGCAACAGCGCCACCATCTTCTCAGCGTGCTTCCCTCCCTGTCGCTCCCGCTGCCTGTGGAAAGCACCATCCAGGACATATTGCATCTACTCACCCCTACTGTATTGGATTAGCATTAGTTACAAGGACAGTGCTGCTGTCCGAGCTCTCGCCATGGTGTCGGGAGGCTGATGCTGGGTGACTACTGCACTGGGCACCTGTCACCTGTCCAGAATCAAAGAATCAAGCGGGGCGACCCTAGTGTCCCAGACAGAGACTCTCACATTCCCTGCTCATCACTTTCACTGGGGCAGGGGCTCAAACACCATGGTGATGGGCACGGTACAAGAACTTAGATGAGACCGATACCCGAGAAGGGGACGAGGTGACCACTGCATCAAAAGCAGATGTTAAACCATGGATTCACCAGCTGGGTATTTGGATTTTTTGTCTCTCCTGGAGCCAATTGTTATTTGGAGCAAGAGGAGAATCAGGCCCATTATGTTGATTAGGTCACTTTCGTGCCTGGTGTTCCTGGGAAGATGAACCTTTGTGAAAGCTTCAGGGGAACCAAGTCTGAACAGCTTCCCAGCCAGGGCTTTTCCAGCCGGTGAGCAGATCCTCGGGCCGAGCGATCAGAACGAGACGGTCTGGAGACGTGCAGGTAGTAAAGCCACAAGACGAGGTAGCCCATTCGCAGGGAATAATAAAGAACTCTGCTCAGAAAAGGTCCCTGCTGTTATTATCTGCATAATTGGGCCCGGATGTCTGTTCCCACGTGGTTTTAATAGTCCTGGCTCAGCAAGGGCTTCTGGGACACACAGTCAGCAGGAGCACCAGCAAGAGCCAGCACGTGCTACTTCAACATGGCCGGTTTGTAATGGACTCACATACGTTGCGGCTGCTGGGTCAGGTGGTGTGGAGGGTCACAGGTCATAGGGAACACCACAGGAGCTCCCCAAGTTCACCCAGTCAATAACCACAGCTTAACTAACACAGCTGGACCCAGTCTCTAATGCAACCACCTGAACAGCTGACAGACAGACCTCATTTGGAAGCCAAGTGCAGCTCCCTCCCGCTCTCAGGTCTTTAATCACACAGGGACAGCTCAGCCCATCTAGGAGGCTCAGCCAAGGTGCTGGGATTAAGATGGAGAATTGCAAACTGGGACCAATAGTCTGCCGTGAGGTGAAGGCATCCATAGGTCTCATTGTAGAGCACCATGGGTCAGATCTGGCCCACAGGCTGGGTTGTGGTCACCCCTGAATTGGTAGAAATAGGATTTTAAGGAAGGGTGGATAATTTTACAACCATTAATGAATGGATGATTTATAAAAAGTGCATCAAACTCTAGGCACCGTTTACAGTCATTACAGAAAATACTCTCTCCCTGTTAGATCAATATCCCCTCCTAGAACAAAGAACTCCCGCTGGAAATCCTCCACACCATATCAGATGAAAACCACCCCCTCAATTCATCACCCAAGCAGCCGGCCCCCTCCCCAGGGAAAACACAGGCCTGGAATGCATGAATTGCAAGTCAAAATCCAGGCTCAGCCGTGGGAAGAAGCAACACAGTTGCTAGGAAGACACAGAGGAGTTAAGCAACAGGTGCTCCACCTGCTGCTGATCAGACTGTTCACAACCGGCTCCTGGCTCCTCTACAGGGTGCTGGAGTCTACCCAGGAGTGGGACACATCTTTGTCTGCACTGGTGCGTCTTGCACGATCTGGCCTGCTGTGTTATTCCTTAGTGTTATCTGAAATGTGACTACATTACTGCACACTAGGGAACCTCTAGTGCAAGCCAGCAAGGCCCACAAGGGCCAGTTCATGTGGGACATGCTAGTGCAGTCGCAAATTTACACCCTCTGGTGCAGACAGGCCCTCACTGTTACCTTGTGCTGCCTGTCGCTTTGTGGCCACCTGATGTCTCCTGTCTGCTATTATGATATGTGTGACTGTAGTGCTTAGGAGTGCGTGGGGTGGGAATTGTCTCTGTTAGGGGTTTGTACAGCAGGACTCTGATCCTTGAATTGGGGCCCCCGTGTGCTATCCCAATACAAATAATACACCAAGTCTGGAGACCAGTGAGCAAAGGCCATAGGGTTATGCAATGGATAACTGGCCCCAGGGTAATCACAGTTCATGCTACAAGGCATCACCTGATCCCCTGCTTGAGGGAGAGTTAGTCGCAGTCTCTGCCAATTTGCCTCTCCACATTAAAACAGAATTGTTCTAGCTGCAGAGGTCGGACCCACGATCAATATGGGCTTCACCAGACTGTGATGTAGCTTTTAATTGTTTTAAACCTCAGCAGCCCAGCACAATCCCTCAGTGCATTTCCTTGGTGTGCTCGGGAAAGCTGCCGACGCACACATCAAGTGCCTGCACTTTACTGCCTCAGATGAAGCTGTGATCAGAGTCAAAGAAGAAACACAAGCATGCGAGTTGGATGCACAGCAGTTCGGGGCAGGGGGGAGAATGCTGCCCTTTCTAGCAAGCCAGTTTTCTCATCAAACCCAACAGAGTTGTGAGTCTTCCTGATTTTTCCCCTTGTCCCTGGATAAATAGCACAGATGCCCCGTCTGTGGAATCTACCTTCTGGCTTTACAAGAATTCAAGGCAAGAGTCAAATGTGATTTGCTGTCACAAACACCTAGAAACACGATTCCCCACCTTCACTTTCAGTGGCAGTGCAATTTTGTTTTGGACAGCACAACACAGCTACAGTGGTGCCCTTTCATGTCCTTAAATGTTGCTGGCCCAATATCCATTTAGTATTATTCATTATGTGCACAGTAACTCAGAGGCCCCAATTGAGACCAGCACCCCAGTGTGCTAGAAACTGGATACCACCAAAGAATTTACAAATTAAAGAGAGAGACAAATAGTTGGAGAATGGAAGAATTATTATCCCCATGCTATAGCTAGGGAATTAAAACACTGGACCATTAAGGGACTTGCCCAAGGTCAAACAGGAAGTCTGTGGCAATGCCTTCTCCCAAGTCCGAGTCCAGTGTCTCAAGACCATCCATGCTCTCAGCAGTATAGGCTGCTCTCAATCTCTTCCTTCTAGAGTAAACACAATAGGGTTTCAGGACTGATACACAAACATCCCCGGGCAATCCTGGGAGATGTCATTTTAAGAGAAGGCCAGGAGATAAATTGCCTGGGGGGAGGGGTTGGGGAAACCTCTGTCATTGTCTAACTTGCTTTTAAAAATCCCAAACACCTGTCAGGGATGGTCTAGTACTTAGTCCTGCCGTGAGTACTGGGGACTGGACTAGATAACATCTCAAGGTCCCTTCCAGTCCTACGATTCTATAATCTCCAACGTCAGCACTACCTCTAGTCTGTTAGTTGACCTTTGAGGAAGTCTGGCTGGAAGGGGGTCGGGAGCTGGGTCTGACGTGTGGTGGTTTCCCTCCATTAGGAGAATAAGTTGTGTGAGACGCACTTCTTAGGGTGGCTTTTAGTGTCCTGCCAGCACACTAGCCACAGGAGCTCTTGCACCAATGCAGTAACCTTTCAGACCTATGTGAGTTGTGCACAGTGAAGGGTGCACCGTCCTCCCCCCGCGAAGGGGAGTGGAGCAGCCCAGCGGACAGAAGAGCTTGGCCAAGAAGACCAGGCAAACCCTGCACATGCCATAAATGATTTAGGGTTCTTGTGGAGCAGGGAGGACATGGGTTTTGAAGGAGTCATCTGAAAGAAGGTCTTCTCCTCCCAGACAGTACTGAACTCATTTTATCGGTCTTGGAAGGACTGAGACAACCTGACTGGGTTGGAGGTCAGGGAGTCCAGGAATTGCAAAACTCAGCTTAAATCTGCTGCTCCAGGCCCTCAAACTAACATAGGAGACAGCGTGCGGTCAGATTTACTCCATTAGCTCATTCGGCAGCACCCCGTACCTGCATCGGCAAAGGACTCTGGAACTGACCCCACTGCTGATTTCCCTCAGTAAATGCACTCGGTAATTGGTGCCCAGGCCTGGTGAGTGGCAGGCTCTTCCGGGACCGCTGGGCATGGAAAGTGTCACAGTCCGTACAATTAGCCACTAGCCCTGTGAGGAGAGAAACCTCACACAATTAAATTTCCTCACTAGCTTAATGAAAAGGGAGAGAGTGTGTGAGAGGAGAGAGTTCCCTGAGCTCATTTTCCAGCGATCAGCCACCGCAGCCTTGCTGCTAGAGGAGATTAAGGAAGGCAAAAAGAGACAGTAGTGTATAAATTGCCTTTGTAGGCTGGGGAAAGCAGCCACTCTGCTAAACTGCAGGTCCGATTTCCTAAGGAAGCAGGGAGAACACCACCCAGAACTGCATTTGTAATGGGATATGCAATTAAAAGAACAAGGGGAATTCAAGCCCCATGGTATCGCTCTGATGACCAGCTGAGGAAAGCCCTGAAGTATCCTGACCCAGCATCGTGCACACGTGACTGGGGGTGGGCAGAGTTAACATGCCTAGCATGGAGGATATAAATCCTTCCCCACGCACCTGGACAGGGGTTAGGAGAGGGCTGAGGGTGTGCTTCCAGAACCACACAGGAGTGGAGAGGAGCGGGCTCGGTTGGCAGGATGACTTTGATGCAGCTGGGATTTTGTTGAATTAACGATGTATTAAGCCACCTAGCGGCTTGGAGACATCTTTGTGGGTATTATTGAAATCCAAATAAAACAAACTTCAGGGGTTTTGTGACACTGCATCCATTTAAGAGGTGTAAGGCCTAGGGGTAAATTCCCCCGTGCAAAGGCTTTGCACCCCTTAAATCCAACAAACCTAGGGCACAGGGCTGATTTTCACTCCAGGCACCACGTGTGTCTGCCACAGGGCACCAAAGCGGCCTTAACCTTCAGTTGAGACATTCCAGCACGTTCTCTGGCTGGTCTCTAAGAGCCGATATAGACTAGTCTCATACTCTTGCCGCGGTGCCTACTGCACATTTCTTTCACGCTCCACAACTTGTTCTGGGAGTTAGAAGGGGGCTGAACTCCTCAGACGTCTGGACTAGGTGCCTACTGGCCGGCCAATGGGACAAAAAGGCTGCACCAGGGAACTGGCTTTCAAACGGGGGGTCAGCTGCCATGGTTTTGTGCCAGGCTGGACAGGGCCCAAGTCTACGAAGAACGTCTGAAAGCTGGCAGACACGAGCCAGCGACTTCTGCACACCCACTTACTGCACTTATTTATGTCACACTGGTGGGATTTGCTTGGGTAGCTCAGGTTTGGTGCCAGAGAGAACGTACACCCTGCCACTGGGCATGGAATGAAGCCATCTGAACATATGGGCCAGGACATTCAAGGAGGAAATTCCCATCGAGACCAGGTGCTCAGATTCAGTGCAATGAGGCCATGTAAGTTCCTAGACAGATGTTTGGTTGCCAAGAGCAGCCTAAGTGAGGAAGGGAAGAGGTGGCTCTGACCATCAGTCAATTCAACATTAGACTCCATTGCCCCAAGTAGCAAGTGAATGGGAAGCAGCTCATCAGTCAGTGCCAAAGTAGCCATTGCAGGGAACATCACAGGAGTCACAGTGGCACAACATAGTTTTGCTCACAAGAGAATATTTTGACTCACGGGCTTTCGGGTTTAAGAGCAAATCTTTCTCCTTCATATTCTTTTTCAGGCTATAAACAACTAAATGCATAGAGGCCTTCTTTCCATCTCCAAGAACACAAAAGCAATCTCTGTTTAAAGCCTATTCACTGTTTGCCACTGAGCTGGGACACCCGATATCCTTTGGCGTATAAAAAGATTACACTGAAAAATATTCCTCATCTCCTCCATTAGAAACTTTTAACCATTGCTAAAGAATGGTCTGCCTTGCATCCCCAGCGGGCTCAGATTTCAGATTTGTAGCTTTTCTTTTGGCTACAAGACTCTCTTTACAATCTCAAGACTTAGAGCTCCTGCAGGGAACTCAGTCTGATAGGTTAAAAGGCACTTGAACCTCAAGGTGAAAGCACAGGGGATTGACAGTGATAGTGATTTATTAACTTCTCCACTAGCTCAGAGCCAGCTTCTGCAGCTGCTCTCAGCCTGGTTTTTACTTATTTCTATGAAATAAATAAGACCAGGAACTAAAACTCAAATTTCCAGTACAGGCAGCATCCCTGTAATGGGTCCAATTCCCATCCTAGTGCAAAGGTTTTATTATTTGCAATGTTGTCAATCTCCTGATTTTATTATGGGTCTTGCACTAGCTGGTGTTTTTCCTGAAGACCCAGTTCCTGGAGTCACGTGATCTCATGAGAATCTCCTCTCTTGCTCTTCAAAAATAATGTTTCCAGCCCTGATAGTTGTAGAGAAAGACTTGAAAATATGGCACAAGTTCACCCTAAAGGTTGGAGAGCTTCGCTGCTTGTCACAGCAGCACAGTGTGAGTGGGAACCCACGCTGGTGGGTCAGAGGGCTCGGGGTACCCCAGTTCCAGGTGGCAGTCCAGGGGAACCTGTCACAGCCAGGTGCCCCACAGAGAATGAACAGAGGCAGATGGGGAGATTACCAGTACAGGTTTGTCAAACTCCAGTCTCCGAGCCAGCCTGCTGGGGCTCAGTTTGTGGACACTTAGCTGATTCTGTAGAGTTCACGTGACAATGTCTGGCTGCAACTCAGAACTATCACTGGGCTTGAGATCACAATGCCGTCGCAGGTTCCATCCTTCACTTTGCAGGACTTAGTAACTGCGCTGGGTCCTGGATGAAGGGCTTAAAGCGTCATCCCGGAAAAACAACAGAGCTTGGGCCAGCAGAGAGGCAGAGGTGGAGGAAGAAAGATCACAGCCTAATGTAATGATGAGAGTAATTCACATTGCCAGTACAGATCGGGTAGATCCCCTGTAGCCAGAGAGGATCTGCAGAGGGGGAAATACAGGGATCTGGGCTCAGAGAGGCTTCTTTGCTTCCAAACACAGAAGAAATCAAGCATTATCCAGGTCAGCTGTCCCTGGCTCTGTGTTCATTCTGCACATGCAGCTAGAGATCGTTTCTGGGGATTCTCCCTCCAAAGCTACCGGGCCGCTCGGTTCCAGCCCAGCACACAGTGGTATGAGACCCCCTGCTGGGCTTCGATGCCAGGGGAGGCAGGGACGGTTGCGCTAGGAGGGCTCCTTCCAGGGGTAACAGATTCATTTTCTTGACACCCAGCAGCGCCCAGGCTGCTTCCCAGCTGATCAGCTTTTAAGTGACATCGCTATGGCAATGATACAGCCACACACCCGGGGAGGGTACACTGTTCCCTCCCCAATCTCTGCTGGGCCCCCTGTCCACTGGCTTGGAGGACAGGCTGCTCACCCATCCCTCGCAGCAGGCTGGAGATGCAGAGACTTGATTAGCTTTGAACATGCTGGGATTCATTTGCTGCCTATTGTAGGTCAGGTCTCGAAGGGGCCAGGCTCAGGCTGCCAGATCAGGGCCTTAATCCCTGCTTTTCCTGGAGAGCAAATGAGCACTGAGAATGGCTCCAGCTGCACTTGCTCTGGGGGAAGGGGAATGTGCCATTATCAATGCATAGCCGCTGCCTGGAGCAATGCTTGAAAGCCAATAGAAATCTACCGCTATAGCTGGGTAGGGGTTACTTGTACTTCCTTGCTACTGCAGCCCCTTTCTGATCTCTCTCAGCACAGATACAGCCTGTTAAAACTCTAGTTCTACTGCCCCAATCACCATAGGACAACTCTGAGCTTTGGGCATCCTCAGCGATGGACCCTGGATTCATAACTTAAATTAGCCCCAGGACTGTGGATTTACAGTGGCTGAACCAGAGCCCTGGATCCAAACACCACCAGTCTTTCCAGGGGTTGAAATTCAGGGCCAGGTTTTGCAGCTTGTGTCCAATGACTCAGGATTGTCCCCAACACGGGGACGAGGCTGTTACCAGGGTCACAATGTGGGAAGGAGCTAGTGGGGGCACCGCACTTTCCATTCCCAGCTTCCGGGGACTCTGAAGAGCACCAGATAGTGACAAAAAGAGGAATTAGCTGGCCACATATCACTGAGAATGGGTACGAAATGGGCTAATTATGACTTGCAAGTGAGATTAAATAGTCTCCATTAAGCTCCAGGGCCTTGCCAAGAAAAATGAGCCAGTGGTTTTAAGTATTTGGTTTAAGGTTATAGACCATCCTTTAGCCTTTTCAATTATTTTTGCCAGTTTGCTGCTAAGTTAACTGGCTTGAAATTCACAGTGGAGATATATGGTGCATTTAAAGACTCGCTGCAAAGCTTTCATCCATTCCCCGGGGAGCTGGGATATTGCACCATTCATTCATCTGGGTTTGTAATGGAACAGTTCATTCTGCGTTCTCTCTCCCGCGTTTTATAGGTTCAAGTGGCAGCAATTTACCTGCTGCCGATTTCTCGCTTTTCAGTTTCGCCTAGGTCTGAATGAGTTAAAGAGGCAGTTTCTGTCCAGACAGATTTCTAGTAATTACACTGTTTTCCTACATTCCTGGCAGGGCTGGGAGGGAAATCACAGCGACTCTGCGAGAGCTGCATTGAGATGACTGACCCCTGACAGCCACAGGTCCATTGTGCAGACTAGAGGCTAGATTCGCACTGGTGCCCTGATGCATCATCTTTCCATCCTGCTGCCCTAAACCCACGAGAGCCATGCACCTGGGGAGTGTCACCCCACAGAATCCAGGAGATAATCGACATGTGCCCTGCTGTTCGAGGGCCTGACCCTCCTTTGACTCACACAGGGGTCAATCAGGAGCGGCAGAGAGGTTACACTGGGCCAGAAGAAAGGAGACTGGTCCCCCTTGGCTCTTTGAGTGGTGCAAATGGAGGGGACCAGCTCAGTGGAGATGGCATCTTTCCTGGCTCTCTCTAACGCCCCATCACACTGAGTCCCTGGCGACGGTCAACGGGAGTCTAAGCAGGTGACCGCTGGTCTTAGTCAATCAGAGCTGGCCTTAAGAGCAGGAGGCCGGATGCTGAGGCCTTTCCGTGGCTGCGCTGTCGGTGTGTAAAGAATGGAGGGTTTGCTCCTGGTGTCCTGCGCGGATTTGTAACCTCCAGGCAGGGGACTCGCAAAGGCAGGGCGAGATGGCCCCTTAATGAGAAAACGAACTGGCCAGACCAACCTCCCTCTCTGGCAATGGGATTGGAGGGGGAAAGCCTGGCCCCGCCTCCCCACTCGTGCTGGGGGGCTTGGGGGCTGCAAATTGCTGAGCTGGCCCTGTGCAATCCAACCCATTTCCCGTGGCTGCCTCAGCCCTTGTGTGCCGCTGGAACGAACGTTTCCCACAGAATTAGTCCTGCTGCAGCTTTTGACTCTTCCTGACAGCTGCAGCAGCTTTGATCCTAGCTGCGGGTACGTGGTGTGCTTGATCCTGTGTTCCCCATGCACAAGGGCTCCGTGGGGAGCCCCTTGTACAGGCAGCGGGGTGTGGGGATGGCAGGCCAGTGAGCGCCAAGCATGTGCCGTGGATATTGTGGCAGAGCCGTGTCACATTATTGGAATTATCTGGGATCATATAGATCATTGGTGCAACCAGGGTCCTGTAAGGGCACCAAATATTAGGTAAAAGGGGTCATATAAGGTGTCTATGACCAGGTTATGATCTGCCGGTTATGATTATGTTATCTGTATGTGTGTATCAATTTTGTAGAGGAAGTTATGAATATTGGCTCTGTACTGTCTGTCTTTCCAAATATTGTGCTAGGCTGTTGGGGACATTTTCAGAATCAGTGGTGTTAGCTGGGCTTACCATGCTTGATGGCCCATTAAGGACTATCAGCTACACAATGAGCTTTGTAGATGCCCATCCACAGCCGAGCTTCCCCAGGACCGTGGCCTAGCTGGTCAGCAACTGAATCTTGGAGAGTCATGTGACTGGACCACATGGCTCTGAAACTCCATTGTACAACTGGACTCTGATTAGCAAGAAGAAGGCGGTCTCCACCCACAAGAGGAAGTCTATATAAACCTGGGAGAGGGACCCCCATTTGGTCTTCAATCTCCAGTCTCCGGCCTCTAGCCTGCCTCCTACCTCTGGATGGGACTTTGCTACAAAGGGGCGCTCTGGCCAAAGGACTGATGACCCATTCCTCCTGGGAATGTATTCCAGAGACTCCGATTTGAACGTGCAGTTGTTCTGCAACTGATGCAAGCCATTACTGCATGTATTTGATTTCCTTTAACCATTTCTAACCCTCACCTAGATCTTTTCCCTTGTATAATAAACCTTTAGATTTTAGATTCTAAAGGATTGGCTACAGCGTGATTTGTGGGTAAGATCTGATTTGTATATGGACCTGGGTCTGGGGCCTGATTCTTTGGAATTGGGGAGAACCGTTTTCTTTATTTGGGGTATTGGTTTTCATAACCATTTGTCCCCAGGACAGGTGGCTGCTGGTGGTGATACTGGGAAGCTGGAGTGTCTAAGGGAATTGCTTGTGTGACTTGTGGCTAGCCAGTGGGGCGAAACCAAAGTCTTTTCTGTTTGGCTGGATTGGTTTGCCTTTAGGGTAGAGAAACCCCAGTCTTGGGCTCTAGTTGCCCTTGTGGAAGCGATTTGTCCTGATCTGACACTGTCAGTGGGTCACACCAGGAACAGCACCGTCACAAGCCATAAGCAGCCTGGCAATGGGAAAACCACACCCCTCCTCTCTGCCCAGGAGGATTTTCCCAGCCGGCGGGGGGGCTGCTGCGTTATCTAGTCTAGGGCTAATAATGTGGCCTGAGCTGCCAGTGCTGCTCCTCTTCCCTCCTGCTCTGCTCAGGCCATGTCTGCTCTCCTGTTCCAGCAGAGAGGCAGCTGCAGAACCCCTCTCGTTAACAGACTCGCGATGGGCATCCCGCCGCTGGCTACTGGAGTAGATCCAGCAGTCAGGCAGCCCACGCCCTTCCCAGCCCAGCCTGACCCTCCACGGGACAGGGCCCCCACGGCGCTGCGTAGACCCAGCGGGGTTATTGTCGTTACTGCAGGAGACAGACCCTAATTCAGCCCTGGTCTCTCGAAACGCTCTGCTGGAGTCGGTCAGTTCCTCGTGCACTGTGATCTCACCTGCGGTCTCTCTTCTCACGCGTGGCTCTGCCTAGCTCCTCTGACCCAGTCCACGCCCCTGGAAACAGTTCACCCCTTGGGGCCCTGTTCAAACTGCACTATCCAGACACCATTAGCTGCACGTGGCCACCGCTCTATGCATGCCGTGTGGAGCACAGGGGCTCGGCTGGGCAGCCCTAGACCCAGAGCTCCACACCCAACGGGGGCGGCCTCACCACGCGACGCAGGCATTCACTGGAGTGAGGGAGCTTTAGGGGTGTTGTCAGCCAGGGCTGTGCAAGTGTGCTGCCCCCGGCCGGAAGTGGGCCCGGTGACTCCTATCCCTGCTAGAGCAGGAGTCCCATGGGCAGGACAGTTAATCAGCAGCCGCTGCTGCAAAGGCTCCCCAAGCTCTGTATTGCTGGAAGATGCCCAGGCCCTCAGCCCTTTGACATTTTTCAGTCAGTAGCACTGGACAGTTTTCTTACCTTCAGTGTCCCAGGCCGACGTGCCAGGAGATCCTCCCAGGCTGGACCTGGCCTGGATCAAGTCACTGTCCAGTAGCTCAGTCTGTCGGGGCCTCAGCTGGCTACCAGTTTCCGGGCTGAACTCCCAGCTCGATGCGAGCGACCTTTCCCTGCCCGAGGGCACGGTCCTGGCCAGGCCTGGACCCAGCTGCCCATAGGACTCTCCCATCCTTATCTTCTATCACCTCTTCCCTTTACTGCCCCAGCATGGCTCACTCCAGCTAGCTGGAGGCTTTATCACCTGCCCTGCCTCTGCCTCTCTGAGTATTTGCCACCCCCCAGGGCTCAGTCAGGAAACAGAGGCTCCTCCCTCAATTCAGACCCTCCCCTTCCCTCTGAACTTGAGCTCTGGCCATGCATGGGCCCCCTCTAGCTGCTGAGAGCCCCCCCACCCCTGCAGGCCAGACCCCACCCTGCCTCACAGCAGCTTAAGGTTGTGTCCTCAGGAGCCCTCACTCTCAGCTTGACCTTCCCTCCCGAGCCTCATCACTGGGTAGACCAGTGAGACTCAGCCTGACGCTCATAAACCACAAGTGATTCTTCCCTGTGTCTCCTGCAGCTCTGCGGCACCTGATGTCAAAACACTCGGGGATTGAATTATTAACCAAGCTAAGCGATTAATCCTTCAGGCTGTGTCTACAATGTTCTTCACCAATTAAATTATCAGCTTGCACCACGTTGTTTGCTGGGAGACTAATATCAGCCATACAGAAATGAACTCTGGGGTCACACTCCTGGGGCTCGTTTGGGGAATGCTGCTGGCTAATTTGGCTCCTGATGCACCCTGGTCTGAGCATTGCTGAAGTCTCCAAGCCCTGGCCCAGCATACAGTGGGCTCAGTGCAAACTCTGGGGTGGAGTCTCTGTACTTTTGGAGTCATTCCAAAGGCCTGGGCAGGGAACTGGAAGGGATCTCCCTAGATGTGGCCTGAAATGCAGCATCCTGTTCTGGAAACAAGTTCCCAGGTGGTGACAGGTACGACAGGATGCTGTTGTTGCCTCTCTCGGTGGCCTTGCTTCTGCTGGTCAGAAATGCCTGGTTTGAGTTGCAGCTTTCATCCCCTGGTGCTGGCAACACCTGCTATTAATCCCCGTATTCCACACTTTGAAGCCAGGCATTGCCTTTGTCTCTGTCTCCTCCCTTGGTCCCAGCCCTCTGGAGAATGAGGGGACACTTGGAGCATTGGTCTAGGAATCAAGAACACTTAAGTTCTGATCTTGGCTCTGCCACTGACTCTCTAAGCAACCTTGGAGAAGTCATTGAACATTGCTGCCTCAGTTTCCCCAGGTGTAGCATAGGGGTGATCATACTTACTTGCCTCCCAGGGGCGGCAGTGAGGGTTAGTTTATTTTTTCAAAATGATATAGATGCGCTTAGTATTATTCTTAACTGGAGCAAGTGGGCGAAACTAAAAATACAACTGAAATGACATTTAGTTTGTGCTTGTTAACAACACAGAGGTTGCTAAGAGTTGCTAGGACAAAGGCAGTGATTAAAAGTTATTCTGTCCTTGATACTGAAGAAGAATATTTTTAGGTTAGAAGACAGTGCTAACCCACTCTGGCGGAGAAGGCGCTATTGTTTTTGTGAAGTGAACGTCCTACGATAATTACCCACTTGCCCAAATACAGAAGTGGGGTGCAGCGTGAGGCTGGTCTTGGAGGCCAGTTTCAGGAGCCTCAGGGAGCTAGCTCTGGTGAGTTTGACATCTTGGGGTTCACACAAAATTCAGCTGGGTTTGGAGCCTGAGACATCCTCAACATTTAAAGGTTCTGGTTCTGCTTTGCCCCAGTGCTGTGAGGCCTTGCCAGTATTAACTCAACTGCAGCGACAGAATTACTCTGCCCTGGTTTCCACGCTAGGACCTCATTGCTTTTCAGACACGAATGAATTCAGCGGCGCAACAGCCCAGTGAGTTAGGGTAGTAATTATTATTATTAGCCCTATTTTTACAGGTGAAGAAACCAAGGCAAAGCAAGGTTAAGGCCAACACTTCCAAAGTGGCCTCCCTTTTTGGGGGGCCAGCAAGGGACACCTAGACCCTGGCTCAGCAAAGCACTTAAATGGATGCTTAACTTTAAGCATGTGCATAAGTCACATAGAAGACACTGAGACTTAAGCATGTTCTTAAAGTCAGTTACGTACTTGAGTGTCCTCTGGAACAGGGATTTATTTAATGATGGGCTTCAAATTAAACACCGGCTTAAACCCATCGCTGAATCAGGGCCCCAAAACCACATTTCCAGAGGTGCGGAGCACGCACAATTCCAGTGAAATCAATCGGCGCAGCAGGTGCTCAGCACCTCACAAAAACCAGACCCCTTGTCCTGTGCGAGGATGACTCCTAGCTTTAGGCATCCCCTCCCCTCTCCTGGCATGCACAACCAAGCTGCCTGCTGTCTGTGACCTGCCCGTATTACTTGTGTCATGCTGAAGCGTGTCAGTGAACGAGTGTTGAAGCACTCAAGAAAACCAGCCGTGCATCTCACAATAGCTATTTGTGGTGAAATGGTGAGATTGCCCAGAGAAAAGGCCTAGTCCTGCCTACTCTCCTGAGAGGTGACACCAGCTGCGTGTCAGGGCAGGGTCTGTGTCGGATATCATGTGTTCCACCCGGGGAAGAAGTCTAGAGCAAAATTCCTGCACCCAATTGCAATTTACTTCTCCAGCTTATTTACCATTAAACCCCAAATGCAGAACGCTTCAAGCTCTGGGATTTGCTTTAGGAAACGTACTGAACATTTGCAGCAGATTGTGTTTGAAGAGGTAGGTGGTGTGGGGGTTTGGCTTTTATTTTGCACATTCATAGTTTGCTCTTCCCTCTCCCTCCCCAATCCTCCTTTGAAACTGAAACTTCCTGTAGTTTGAAATGGACAATCAGTCTGTACCAGCAGCTGCAGCCTGAGAACTCCAGCGCTTGGCAGCCAGATCAAAACTAAAAAACTATATTTCTTTGAGGCAAATTATGCATTCATCTAGCTCATTTGAAACAAAATATGATTTGCAATTTAACTTTCTGTAATGAGCTCCTGCTATTATACGGTTTTCCTAATGGCTGGTTTCGTTGGAACAGATTGTTGGTGCACATGGTTTACAAAACATTTTCAATGCAAGCCCCGTTTTTTCTTATTTTAAATAGCAGCAGCTGCTAAGCACGATAATTATTGTATTTCATCAAAATAAACGTACCAAGTTGCTTCTTAATGCTTCTCATTGCAGTTTTCCAATGGCCCTGAGTGTTAGTAAGGAACACGGAAACTTTAGTTCTGTAAAGAGGGCTTCAAAGAAACAAAAACAAAAATGAACTGTGTGTCGGTAGGTTCGGGAGTGGGAGCGTGGGGTCCTGTCATGTTCATGGAGGGGATGTCTGAGGGAAGAATGGACTCGAAGCTAACTCACTCCTAGAAATCTTCCCCCGCCACACACTTTCAGCTACATGCTGCATCCGATTCAACTGGCAAGGGCCAAATTCTGCCTGCAACAGACACTCCGTGGAACCAAGGGGATTGCATGAGTATAGGGTGACCAGAGGGCAAATGTCAAAAATTGGGACAGGGAGTGGGGGGTAATAGGAGCCAATATAAGAGAAAGCCTCCAAAATCAGGACTGTCCCTATAAAATCAGGACATCTGGTCACCCTCCATGAGTATCTCTGAGCCAAGGGAAGATTTAGGCCTTTGGGGTTGAGCTTATTGACTTCAAGCAGCTCCTTGTCTCTCAAGAACAGCTCCTTACTGTTGACACAGACAGGCTGAGGGTCTGTTAAAGGCCTGATTGCTTTCTAGATAGGCTCCCAGCCATACAGTGTGTCTCTAGGGCCAGATTCTTAATCAGCTCTTTAGAAATTGAGGAATTATGAGACATGAGCTTCAAAAGACCAGTAAGAATGTGATCAAGGGCCCAGAGTCTCTGTAGAGTAGCGCTACAGGAAGGGAATAGCCCTTGGCTTGGTGAAATATGGGAGAAAAGGGCAGTGTTGATGTTTACCTAACAAGACAAAGAGAATCAATGGCTCTGCTTGTAACTGTTCGCAGCAAAGGGTAAAAAGCAAATCTGGTAGCTCTGCTTTTCTGGTCAGGGCTGCAGTCAGGAACAGAGTTCCAGGGACAGGGAATTTTCCTAAGTCTTCTTATGGGATGATAGTCCTTTCCTAAAGGATGGGGAACAAACAGCCGAGCTCCCTGAACCCACCACCTTCTGTCACTAATTTTCCATCAGCCCCTGAAACGAGTTCCTGGTACTGTGGGCCAGGAGTTAGTCAGCTGGTAAATGACTCAAGATGTGAGCTGATTTATTTATTTTAGATGCCATTCAAAACTCTTCTAGGCTATACAAATGCATCTGCACAATGGATTGACCCACAAACATTGTGGGCTGAGTTAAGGAGGTTGGCTGGGAATGTGGCCTTCTGTGCTTCCATATCAAATGTGCCCAATTTACAAGTCAAAGCACATATTTCAGCCGCAAAACTGGCCAGGAGTGGGGTAAATTTCGAACCTGAAATTCCAAGCACCGCCTCCAGGGTGTGAACCTGCCTGAATCACAAGCCAAAGGGAAGGTTCACACCCAGCTCTTGAACTCAGCATGCTGAATTTCACCCAGGTGTGAATGCTCACATAGGTTACAGATCAGAATATGGGAGATCAGGGTTAGGGGCTGACTAGGAGACTCTTGTAGGTCTCTCTTCCTCTCCATTTAGCACGGAGGGCAGGCCGGGCTGTGTGTGCCACATACAAAAACCCCAAAGCAAAACAAACAAACAAACCCAAACACCTTCCATGCTCCCGTTAATTTATTCTCAGCAAACAGAAATATTGCCACAAGCTCAGACATCTTCCTCCCCAAACAGCTGAAGTGCTAGTATAAGCATCTGACTGGAATTACTTGAGATAGCATCTTGTCAAACCCGCCACAGCGCTCGGAGCCAATAGGCAGCTGCGCTGTTAACCCTTTCTGACTGCACCCCTTCCTCTCCTCACTCACCCCCGTGAGAATTGACACAAGTGCTCACACAGGGAGGCTACTCCCAGGCACGTTCACCTGTGTAAGGGCTGCACAATCTGGCTCGGAGGAGCACAGGACCTAGTTTCTAAACCTTAGACTTGTTTTGTCTTAGTTGTTGCCATTTTGACCGTCTGCTGTTGTGACTCTCACCAGAGTCCTTAATATGCTCATTACTGTGGCTTACGGCTCTAGAAGTAGCTTGGTCTCCCAGGGCGGCCATTGTCAGCTCTGGGGTCATTGGTGCAGCGTTATTAGCAACAGAGAACTGAAATTCCCTTTTCAACCTCAGCTTCTGAGGCCAGATTGCTCGTGGGCTCTGAGGAGAACGGCCCCCTTTTACGCGATGCTGTCATATGACAGAGCCAGAAACTTGTTAATTAATTTCCTCGTGGCAGTCTGGATGCTTGAGCTCCTGGTGGAACGTAAGGTCAATGCAATTATGAAATTTGAAGGAGTCGCCACCTTTTGTCTTCTTAAATGTTCCTCCTTCGATAACTCAGCATGTTCCTGGGCGGCGTGTGTGTGTGTCCAGATGGCGCGGCTTCTTTCCTTTTTGTTTTCAGTAGGTCTCACAAAACTCATTGTGCTGCAGGTTTAAAAAAAAAACCCCAATTGGAACCATTTGCTGCATCTCTAGTCAAAACAGTACAGTTTGCATGGTTGAAAAGTATTTTAAAAAATGCCAGAAAATTGCTGTGTGCCAAAGCACCGTCTGCTGCCAGGCCTGGCTAATTTCTACGGATCTCAGCTGCAAAGCAGGAGGAAGGATCCGGCGGTCTTCCCCAGTTATTAGGTATCAGCTGGAGTTGGTCGCCCTGGGCTGTTTTTGCAGATGCAACAAGATACGCACAAATGGAGTGTGATGTGAGGTGCACTGGAAGCATTGAACAGCTGATGATTATGAATTGATGCCAAGGGCCTGAAGCAAAAGCAAGATGGCCCGGATATCACCTGATCCAGGCCTGACATTCAGCCGCTTTCATGCCCTGCTGTACGAGGCAGGAAAAATAGAAACATTCACTGTGCTGAATGAGTGACATTTTAGGGAAATACCATTAATCCCTCATTTTTCAGGCCAGCCTCTTATTATTAATAAACAGAATTAATTCTTAGGACTTATTCAGATCTTGTCTTTTCACTCATGTCCATACAGTAGCATCCATTGACGCTAGGTCCGGCCTGGCCCTTCAGATTTGAATCGAAGAAGCAGGGCTGATCAGAATCTCAGTGGCTCATCCATTGCTAACCAGAGCACATGGCATTCTGAGTCAGACAAGACAGACATCAGGCTGGAAAAATCAGTATTTTACCCCTTGAATTGATTACTTATAGAATTACTGACCATCGGTTGGTAACCTTTCCCAACCTGGCACCAGGGACTTGCCCATCTCCTGGCTGGTTGAGCAGTGAAAATTAACCCTTTTCTAGTATCCAGGTGAAAGGCTGAGTCTGATCTGAGAGCTGGTTGACTAGTCTCCCCCTATAAGCTTTGCTCTCTTCACTCCTCTTTCCACCTTCCACTGAAGCCAACAGCAAGATGCCCAATGACTCCAGTGAGAGATAGCTCAGGCTCTGGGGGAGGCAGGAGAATCGTTCATGTCTCTGCTTTTCAGGGCTAATTCTCCAGCGTCAGCCAAAGAACGATGCTCCAGTCCTGGTGGTAGGTTAATGTCCAATAATCTGCAAAGAGAGCTGCCCCTGAGCGCCAGGTCCCTGCTCGATGCGGTGTTTGTCTGTCTGTCTCCACAGGTCAAAGTCACAGCAGAGCCCATGCGGTGAGAAGAGAACTGTTTGGGCCTCGATTCGTGAGTGAGGCTGGGCAGCCTCTGATGTGCAACTGGTGCAGAATGGGGTGTACAAAGGCAGTTTTATGTCACCTTTGCAGCCCCCGGACTCTGGGGCTGGATGGGGACCAGTGTGGTCCCCGGCACTAGTCAGGACATCCAGAAGGCTGCTCTAAATTAACTCAGAGGCCTATAGCCCCACGGGCCCAACACCATAACTGGGGATTGCCAGAGTCAGCGGCCACATACCCCTTTTCCTCCGGCCAAGTGACACCAGTAGCTGCCAGGGGATCCGGGTCTCCTGGCAATTCCATGGATGCTGGGGAAATCCCAGGAGCCCAGAGATGCCACTTCTATGTGCCTTCCGTGCCAGCAGAGTGGGCACAGGGCAGTGGAGGCGACCAGCCATTTTTTCTTGATCCTCTTTTTTTTAAGAATAGAATGAATTCAGTCAGTTCAGGTGCATGGTCCCACAGCAACAAACCTGGAGCCTAGAGTCCCCTATTCAGACAGGTATGTTATGGAGCACAGCAATGCTAGTGTCACTGCATGCCACCCAGGAGCCTCCTCTCCACGGAGACAGCCAAGTCTGGGCTCCAGGCTGACTCATTCCTTGGCCTCTCTGAGCCTGTCACCGAGCTCTTGTTCTAAAAGCGGACACCTGACCTCTAGGAACAAGACAGAGACAGAGGGACTCATTCCACAAGGGGCACCAACTGTAGGACAGAGAACTGGGTCACTCTCTCTGCTCCCTGGACCTGGACTTTTTTCTGCAGATGCTGAAGCATGCGTGAGTCCTAGTTCCTGTTCCTTTGCTTAAGCCTTTTCCATGCGTCTTTACAAACCTGGACACTAGATCCTCAGGTGCATTCACACCAAATAAAGGTAAGGAAGAAAAGGGGCTTCCTTTGTGGGTCTCTGATTAGCTTAGTGAGAGCAGCCATATCTTTTGCATCGCCTCTTGCGTTGCCTGTTCACTTACTAAAGCGGTATGGTCCAACTGCAGGGCTGCGCTAGGCTTGTGGGGAATGGAAATGTGAATATTTGAAAAGCTTGCTTCCCCTGGGCCAATCCTACGGATGGCACTGGTGTGACTCAGAGCAGAATCAGGCCCATTCTTTTGCATGTTTTTAGTGCACTTGCTAATATGTAGAACAGGCTCCCCCCATAGTTCAGTGCTCTACACACCCGGCTCCCTACTTTAAATCCACTGGTTTGAAGCTCATTGTTGAGCTACTTTTTTTAGGCAGCGTCTATGTCTCCGTGGAGGCACCCAATGTGCACACAAATTGCTTAGCAGTCAAATGTGCGTGGACTAGTGAACCAGCAGGGCCCAGTTACACGTGCATGTGCCAACAAGCACTGAAGTGGGAGAAAGGCACCTCCCTCCCATCCATATGAGGAGTCATTGCATTTGAACTGCAATTGTGTAGCACAGCCTTATAATCAACGCACCTAAAAATATTCCTAACTGGTAGCATTAAAGCACACCCCGCTTGTTAGGTTCTTTTTAAAGATATTATGTCTACTGGCTAAATTTTACAGCCAAAAAGACCTGAATACACACACCAGCACTCTTGAGATGACACGGAATACAGGCTAGCTTGCCTCCTAGTGACAGGAAATTCCAGGCTAACTAAAGGCTGTATCATTTGGGCCCAGTTCTATACTGACAAAAATTTGTCTTTGTTTGTAACTGTAACACCAAGGAAGACAGCCAGTGTCGTGACAAGTCTTTGCATACTGATGAGGCTAGAAGGAGTGAGAGTAACTAAGGAAACAGTACGTTAACTAGCAAGAGAGGCATCAAAGCAGGTAAAGGGGTAGAGAAAAGAAGCAGAGATGGGAACACATTCAAGCTTAGATTTGAGATGTCTTTAAGAATATAGAGTTCTGCACTTAATTCAATCACTAATTAATTTGGTCCTCCATTAGCTTTGATCCAGACTATGAGAATTACATAATCTCTATTAAGTATAACACAAATCCCCATCCGTCCGGCACTCCCACCCCAATCAATAACTGCAATTGCTTTAGGCTGGTGTCTCTGGATAATTCTGTCCTTGGCAGAAAGTTGCCATTTAATAGACAAAGAAGGTGGAAGAATTTCTTAATGTCCGTAGGGAGAGACGCCGAGGGATGGCCATTTGTATAATGGAGACATTAGTCTTGACATTGCAAGCACTGTCCTGTGTGGGGCGTGAGACATGTCTTGGCGTGTTCACATACATGGCAACCATCACTCTTTTCAATCCCAGTGGTCTCTTCTGGCCTTGGAACCTGTGAATCAGTGGTACGAATGGACTCCATTGAAAGAAGAGTAAAGGCCCCCTTTCTGCTGCCGGAAGCCCTGCACATATGGTGATGTCACTAGAGTGTCATAACCCAGGGCTGAACCAAACCCAACATCCGGGCTGTGGAAATTTGACCTGGCACACAGACCAGTGTGTTCAGTCCCCGTGCTTCATACGTCACTCCTTCCCTTCATGCTCACTCTGTCCCCTTCCCCTCCAGCCGGGCTCCCTCTTTGCCTTTTTTATTGCAGCCAGACACTGGGTGGATGGCTTCAAGGATTTTGCTGCAATAATGCTGGAATCCCTCTCCTGGGCAGGAGGCAACATGTTATTAAATCAGAGCTCACTGGCACGGTTGGCTGGCTCCAGATTTATTATTTTAATTTTTCTGTATTAAGGTGTGAAGTTTTCATTTAGGGCCTCAGTCTTCTGAAAAATGTAAATGCCATGGAAACCCACTGCACTGTTAGCCACACCGGCAAAGGCAATGAAATGTACAAAAGAAGCTTTCCGCTGCGCTTTGCTGGGAAGGCGGGCGTCATCTGCCCATCGACGCCAACTCTGTGGGGGTTCCAGGGCTGGAGCACCCAGGGGAAAATATAGTGGGCACTCAGCACCCACTGGCAGCCCCACAGATCAGCTCCTTCTCCCCTCCTTCCCCTCCAGCCCACTGCAATCAGTTGTTCAGCAGCATTCAGGAGGTGCTGGGAGAGATGGGGAGGAGTGAGGGCAGGAAGAGGCAGGGCAGGGGTGGGGGCAGAGCAAGGGTCCAGACCCCCACCCTGCCCCAGGAACTGGAGAAGTCAGCACCTCTTCTGGGGACTTTCTGGCTGGAGCGTAAATGCTGACATTGGACAATAGCTGAGGATCTTCAGGGGATCACTGAGCCAGGGATGATTTATTTCTCTTTTCTGGTGCCCAGGTGCTACGGGACAGGGCTGGCTCTAACTTTTTTGCTGCCCCAAGTGACAAAAAAAACCAACGGGCACGGCCGGAGTGCCGCCCCTTACCAAGTGCCACCCCAGGCACGTGCTTCCTGCGCTGGTGCCTGGAGCCAGCCCTGCTATGGGGATAAGGAAACAGAGCGGCAGCAATAATTAATATTTAATTGCCCATTTTTATTTCCTTGTCATTCCTGCCTCTCCCCGTTGTGAAACATTAAACGCCCAGAACCAACTTCTCCAAACTCCTAAATGGCACTAATCAAATACACATGCGCTGCTGACCCCGTGGCTCACATTCCTGCACATAAAAATGCCCATTTGCATGAAAGCAACGCGTTCTGCTTGTGCAAAATGTGCTTGCTCAAATTTTGTGGGTACAATTTAATTGCAGAGCTGGTCCTAGGAACTTCCCAATGTTCAAACAATCATTCATACTAACATCATAATGCGCATAGATGATGGGGTCTTTTAACTGGGCTTTCAGTCACCAAAGGCGTGTGGTTATGGAAGACAACCACAATGGTTTGTTGAAGAAAGAAATTTTGTTCTGCAAGCCGATGAAACTCTTCCCCAATGGGATTTTTGAATGAACTTTAACAAGTGGATTTAGTGGCCATGACAATCGAGGGATTTAAGGATCCTTAAGAGCTCACAATAGAACAGCTCCTTTAGAGTCATTACGATCCAATCTACTGAGTGAAAAGCTGCCCTTTAAAACATCTCAGAATATGGATTTAGATGACATACGGTAATGCTCCAGAGAAGCCATTACTATCCATCAGGTAAATAATACACATGCTTGTAAATTGTTAGCATTCTCCTAGTCTTTCATGAATGATATCGAACATAAAAAACCCAAGCAACTACAACAACAAAACCCAACAGGTGTTCACATGGGGGAAAAAAATACATCAAAACAAGTGATTCCTTGACGGGTTACTGAGAGCTCGGGGGAAAATTTCTGTTATAGAAAAACGTGGTTTGAGTGTCTATAGTTTGTGTGTTTAACGTTTCTATTGCTCCACTTCTAGATTTGAGTTTGGAAAATAAAGCCCGTTAAGCCAAAAGAAAAGCTGCTCCTTTCTGGCACAGCTTTGTCGATGTAGCTGACATTTTCTCCACGTCTCTTCCCCTTTGCATTTTTAGGCTTTCAGACTTTTGCAGGATGACAGGCAATTCTTTGTCTCTTAGGATTTTATCTACTACCCCACGAAACGGAAGAGATGTAAGAAGCCTGCACAGGAGAGCTACGAGCACTTCCAATTTCAGGTGATTTTCTGTCCATAGTGGGTTTCAGACTTGTCGGCTCCTCAAGGGAAATCTTAAACATTATTCTAAGCAACACCCAAGCACAGCAAAGGGAGGTAATGAGGGATCCTTCACATTGTTTTAACCTGGCGTGTACAGTATGCATGTGTTTGGGTATGACTGGATGTATATGTGTATTCCTATACATATACACATTTCCATTTTATACATGATGATATGCAAGTAACCAATGGCAACAACCACTATTCTATGTGATACTGACGTAATAGACTCTGCCTTAGGCCTTGGTTACACTGGCACTTTGTAGCGCTATAAAGCCCCCAGGAGCGCTATAACCGCCTACCCGTCCACACTGGCAAGGCACGTAGACACTCTGAAGTTATAGCGCTCCTGATAATCCACCTTCGCATGGGGAATAAGGGCTGTAGCGCAGCTGCTATAGTGCTACAGCGAGAATGTGGACACTCACTGCGCATTAATTGGCCTCCAGCCTGTCCCATAATTCCCGTTCGAGCCACTCTGGTCATCACCTGCAAACTCTTTTGTCCTGTCCTCAGGTGACCACACGTCAGACCCGCCCTTTAAAGTTCCAGGGAAATTTGAAAATCCCCTTCCTGTTTGCTCCAGCCAAGCGTGGCGTGCTCTCAGGGAATCCTTGCAGGCGATCATTCTGCTTGATCATGACTCCATGTGCCATGCCTCCTCGCAATAGGCGACCCCCAGCGTGGAGCAATAGCGAGGTGCTGGACCTCATCAGCTGTTGTGGGGAAGAGGCTGTTCAGTCTCAGCTGTGATCTAGCCGCAGGAATTTTGATACCTATGGGCAGATATCACGGGCCTTGGCGGAAAGAGGTCATGAGCGGGACACTCTGCAATGCCGTGTTAAGGTAAAGGAGCTTAGGAATGCGTATCGCAAAGCCCACGAGGCAAACGGCCGCTCCGGGGCAGCCCCGGTGACTTGCAGATTTTATAAGGAGCTGCACGCGATACTTGGTGGTGATCCTACGTGCACTCCATCGACCACCACGGACACTTCCCAGCCCACCAGTGAAGGGGGGGGTGAGGAGGAGGACGAAGAGGAGGAGGATGAAGAAGAGGAGGAGGAGGAGGAGGAGGCGGCAGCAACCCAGGGCACGGAGGAGTCCCAGGACGCATGCAGCCAGGAGCTCTTCTCAAGCCAGGAGGAGGGCAGCCAGCCACAGCGTCCGGCGGTTGCAGGGGGCAGCACAGCAGCGGATTGCGGAGGTAAAGCTGCTTTTCTATTGGGAAGGCAGGCAGCTTGGGGTGGAAAGGGATGCTTGCATGCTTGCCTACATGTGGAATAGTGCATTGATGTATTCTATCACATCGCGGTAATCGTCATCAGTAATCTCTTCAAAGATCTCAATAAGAGCGCTTGCAATACACTTGTGCAGGTTTCTCAGGAGAGCCAGCGTGGCCCCCGTCCCGGTCTCGGTCATTAGTCCCCGCCACTGTGTTACGATGGGTGGGAGGAGCATTGCTGCACAGAGGCAAGCTGCATATGGCCCTGGGTGGAAGCCGCATCTCATTAGAATGCCCTCCCTTTCTTCCTCGGTCACCTGCAGCAGCGAGATATCTTCCAGGACAAACACCTACGGAGGATGTTGGGACAGTATTCAGAGTAGGGCTCCCACCACTTCCCGGCACTCCCCCGCAGCCATAGCACAGCACGTCAGGAAAACAATCATTCCCCCTGCCTCTGGAGAGGACTCACCATGGCAGGGGCTCCGTTGTTGTCTGTGTGCTCTCTGCGGGACAGGCAAACGGGGAATCATAGGCATGTCTGCTATTTAAAAGGGAGCCACTGTAACATGTATCTTTTTCTTTTAGAAGCATCGACCTTGAGCCCTGTGCCATTGCTGTTATCAACAGCTGAGAGGCTCAGGCAACTGAGGAAGAGGCCACAAAAGCGCAAAGAGGATCTAGTACAGCAAGTAATGCAACAGGCTGTAAAGGAGAATCGAATTGCACAGAGGTGGAGGGAGGACGAGAGCAAGTTGAGGGAGAAGGCGCGGCTGGAGAACGCGATTCACTGGTGGGAAACCACCGATAAGCTGTTCTCATTACTGCAGCTTCAATTAGAGACTAGGCAGCAGATTGCCACCATTCAGGAGGAGAAGCACCGCGCTGTCCGCCCCCTTTATCATTTGCCCCAAAACCCTTCCCCTTCTGGCCCTCTGTACCCTCCAGGCCACTATCATCAGCTATCTGGTTATCACCACCCACAGCTGCCTCCAACCCCTGTCTTCACTGAACAACCCCCAAACCTAGGACCTTTATCCACTGCAGTCAACCCCTAATAACATGCCTTATTGCCCTCTGCAAATGGGGCTTGGGGGACACGGCAACTCTGAGGGCACTGGAGACTCAGAGATCCGGACATATTCCAATCTTTGACTGACCCCATCCCACCCCAATTGCATCTCCCTCCACTTCCCCCACACATGCATCAAATCTTTTCTTTCAGCAACCGAAGTAGCTGTTGAATAAATGAATCGTCTTTTTAATAAATGGGTTTCTTTATTCAGTGTACATAGATTATTAGTGGCTACAGAAAAGCAAATGCCTGTTCCTATTAAAAGAATGCACCCTCCCTCCCTCCCTCCTTCTGCACTTCCCATTAGAACTGGCTTTCAGCCTCAAAATGCTCCCTCAAGGCATCCCTGATCCTAACAGCCTCGCGCTGGGCCCCTCTAAGAGCCCTGCTCTCTGGCTCTGCATATGTGGCCTCCAGGCATTGAACCTCCGAGGACCATGGCTGAGTGAAGCCTTTGCCCTTCCGCTCACAAAGATTATGTAGGGCACAGCATGCGGAAATAACCGCGGAGATACTTCCCTCAGCCAAGTCTAGCCTCCCATAAAGACAGCGCCAGCGCGCCTTGAGACGCCCAAAAGCACACTCCACAGTCGTTCGACACCGGCTAAGCCTGTAGTTGAACCTTTCCTGGCTGCTGTCCAGGCTCCCTGTGTAGGGTTTCATGAGCCAGGGCATTAAAGGGTAAGCGGGGTCGCCAAGGATAACGATGGGCATTTCGACTTCCCCCACGGGGATCCGCTGGGCTGGGAAAAAAAGTCCCGGCTTGCAGCTTCTTGAACAGGCCGGTGTTGCGGAAGATACGTGCGTCATGCACCTTTCCAGACCAACCTGCGTTAATGTCAGTAAAACGCCCACGGTGATCCACAAGCGCCTGGAGAACCATGGAGAAGTACCCCTTTCGGTTAATATACTCGTCTGCTAGGTGGGCGGGCACCAGAATAGGTATATGGGTCCCATCTATTGCCCCTCCACAGTTAGGGAAACCCATTTCTTCAAAGCCAGCAACGATGTCATGCACGTTACCCAGCGTCACGATTTTTCGTAGCAGGATGAGATTAATGGCCCTGCACACTTGCATCAGCACAACTCCAACGGTTGACTTTCCCACCCCAAAGTGGTTGGCCACCAATCGGTAGCTGTCTGGGGTGGCCAGCTTCCAGATTGCGATAGCCACCCACTTCTCCACCAGGAGGGCAGCTCTTAATCTGGTGTCCTTGTGCTGCAGGGCAGGGGCGAGTTCAGCACACAGTGCCATGAAAGTGGCTTTTCTCATGCGAAAGTTTTGCAGCCACTGCTCGTCGTCCCAGACTTGCATGACGATGCGATTCCACCAGACAGTGCTCGTTTCCCGTGCCCAGAAGTGGTGTTCCACGGCTGTGAGCATGTCCATTAATGAGACAAGAAGCTTCGTTCAAACTCGTTCACCGCTTCGATCTCGTCTTCAGACTCATCACTGTCATCCTTCATGTCAAGGATTAACTCCACTGCACACAGAGATGTGCTGGTGACAGTCGTCAGCATGTCCCTCAGCAGTTGTGGATTCACTGCGGCAAACGAAAATGGAAGACGGAGTGCACCTTGCTGAAACTGTTCAAAAATGGCGCCTGAGGTGGATGGAAACACAGGGATTGCTGGGATATGACAGGAAGCATCAGGGGTAGTTGGAACAGGATGCAGAATGCCCCGCAAGTGACACCCCCCTACCACAAGGCATTGCGCCAGATCAGGAAGAGGTGCTCTGTGGTATACCTGCCCTAATGCGCTGCTCTTAATGCTGCCTGAAGTGCCACAAATGTGGCCATGCTATACCGCTGGTGCGTCTCAGTATGGACACGCAATAGCGCTATACATATTGCTGTATAAGGAGACCTCTATAACCAGTAGTGCTATAATCCTGTAAGTGTAACCATGGCCTTAGTAACAGAACAGGATGGATGAATGGGTTGCTTTTTAGCCCACTGAGATCATTCCAAGGACAAGGATTAAATTGAATTATTTTAAGTCTTTTGCCCAGATGAAAATAATTGCACAAGACTGAAAAGTTGCCATCTTTTTGCACCATCCACAATGGTCACATGATGATCTAAATCTGCATAATGGCATTGGATGGATAAATATAGACCCATAGATTCCTGAGTCCTGTAGTACCCTCCAATCACTATGTGAATAGAGCACTCATTGACAGGTCTACGATGGGACTCAGAGAAGGGAAAGAGGGTTTATCCTATTGTAGCATGCTCCAGGGAACTTTCCCTTTCACTGTGATGTGGAGCTGCCATTCACATGATGCACAAAGCTCAGACAAGTTACTACAGGGCTTTGAGTCCCTCCCTCGTCTGCTCAACATGCTGTGGCTCATTGCAAGAACTGCACTGGAAGATACATGATGAGCCATGGGATCGTTAGGAGCTGTCAGCTTGTTTATCAAAACTTGCACGGGGTGGGAGGGAATGTTAAAATAATATAACCGGCTATTTACTGATGCCGTTCGTTGTGTGTGAGTGAGCGTGGCTGCCCTCCTCCCCAAAGGATGGAAAGGTCAGTGCACGCGCGGTGTTATGTGCTTCTGGGTGTTTCAATTAAAACTTGTTAAGAAATTCATATTGATTTGTACATCTCTCAGAAATATTGCAGGCTCCCAATGTAGCCTGGGTATTGATCTCCTCTCCGTGGGCACAGGAGGAAAGACATTACACAGGGCAATAAACACTCTAAATCACTGGCTAGCCTATCTCCCTTTCATACACTAGTCACTCCTGGTTCCCCCCAAAGAGCACTGCAGCCTCATTATAGCCTTTCCAAAATGAAGACCTCAGGATCATTTTAAATACACCCCAGTTCCGAGAGAAGCATGACCACAATAGAGTTGCACTAGTTACCAAATCATCATTCCACCTCCCCTTGCTGTGCCTGCCTCTCTCGGGCTGCCAGCCTGCTGGGAGAGGGGTCTCTATTTCAGCCCCTCTTCCTCTTGCTTCTTTGCAAAATGAAGCTCTTGTCATTTCTTTCCTTGGTTTGGTTCTGTGCATTCGTAAGGGACTTTGAGATGCTTGGACGAGGGACAATGTGGAAGCCCAGAACAGGAAACTTAATGCATTCCATCGGAGAGGGGTGCAGAGAGTACTTGGTGTTTGCCAATGTTACAGAGAACTGGCTTTGACAGCATCCCCAGGGTACAAGCGGGAACTGGGGTACTGCTGCACCCCCTTCACTCTCCAGCCTGGGCTGTCTCAGACAATGCTCTGCTAGTGACAAGCAGCACACCCCTCCAGGCGCTGTGCTCACTCAGTACAGCCGCATGTGGAGCCCCACTCCCAGCCAATAGCATGACCGCTCCCTGAGCCACTCATGAATCACACAGAGAAAGGCACCAGCAAATCTCCCAAGCTTTCAGCCTTGCACCCCCAGAATCTACTGGCTGGCCCTAGTCAGACGCCTGACCAGTGTCAGTTTATCACCCAGTCTGTCCTTCCCTTGATGTAGGAGGACACACACTAGCCTTTGTAACTGAGCTGAGGTTTCCCAAGCACTTCAAGGCAGACACACTGTTTTAGGTAAAATGCAAAAACAGATTTAAAATCTCTCTTCCTGTAGTTAAGAAGTGATTATAAGTGGTAGGGACAAGAAGTCAGAGATACTCATAAAAGAAAATAAAAGGTAACTTCACAGTCTAAATCATCAACCTTATTAGATTAAGCAGTATTTGGACCAAGCAGTTTTTCCTCACCCTTCTGGATATCGCAGGTAGGTTACAGTTCTTAATACACAGGCTTCTCCTTTAAGCCTGGGACTAGCCTCCTCAGTTCAAGTCTTTGACTTCACAGCTTTCTTGTTGCTTCCAGTGCGGGAGGAGAAAAGTAAAAGCATGATGCCACTGTCCCTTATCTGACACTAGCCTGGTCATGCCTGGTGGGCTTTGCTGAGTTACAGAGTTGAGCAATCCCCATTGTGTGATGCTTCTCTTACAGAATTGTAAATCTTTTGTTTAGGACTCCCCTGCTGATCACTGGTCATTTAATCCCTGCCTGGGTGTGGCTTACCTCCTTGGTTGTCACTGCAGAACTAGCAATGGATGACTCCCAAACGTGCAACATATTTCAATAAGTCATACAGCAAAATCTCATAACTTCATACACACTAACAATATACATATTTTGACATAACCATGGGTTTCAACAGATCATGAGCTTTCCTATAATATCTTATATGTGTTCTTACAATACTGCATTTTCTCAGGGTATGTCTACACTTAAAATGCTTCCGTGTAGACCAGGCATGGGCAAATGTTTTGGCCTGAGGGCCACTTCGGGGTTGCAAAATTGTATGGAGGGTCAGGTAGAGAAGGCTGTGCCTCCCCAAACAGCCTGGCCTCGTTCTCTCTCCCGTGGGCCATAGTTTGGTGTAGATGCTACGTATGCCGACAGGAGGGCTTCTCATATTGAGTAATCCACATCCTTGAGAGGCAGTATCTAGGTCAATGGAAGACTTCCACCTAGCGCTGTCTATGCTGGGGGTTAGACTGGTCTAGTTAGATCTCTCAGGAATGTGGATTTTTCACTGATGTAAGTTCCTGGTGTAAACCAGGCCTCAGTTTCTTTACCCCAGCCAGCGTTTAGGTTGTTTCTTTACTCACAGTATCACGTCTGCAATATGAGGGCGTGTCCAACTCATGCTCCCTTCTGTACTTGACCTCCCCGCTAAGATGAAGTCCGTAGTGACAATTTTTGAGACATGGACATCTGTTCACTAGCACCTACCTGTAAGAACAATGGTACATTTCCTGCAGGTCACCGACAGCCTTAGATGATGACATATTTCCATCACTCTGGCCAGAGCCAGATTTCAGTGGTTGATCTGGAGATGGAACAGACCCTACCCATGTCCACTGAGACAAGAGAGGGACCTGCACCCGTGGGCAGAATGACACCTACAGGCCTTGGCACCCTTTGAGACACACTTGCCCGGAGAGACATTTCTAACAGAAGCTACCTTTCTGAGCCGTAGAGACAAACCTGTTTTTCTACTAGCTCTCTTCCTTTCCACACCATGGTGTCTCCCTCTCCTCCTCGCAGTTTCCATCACAGCCCTGTCCAGGAATGAACAGGGGCAGAGGTCAGTGATATAGTTCTGTGCATTAGGTTGCTAGATAAATACCTTAAGAAGGTTTCCTCTGAGCTGGCATCCCCTCCTCCTGCACTGTTAGCACCTGATCTCCCAAAGCATCTGATCTCTGGGACTTCATGCCAGCATCCTGGGTCTGCTCTTACCACTAATCACAGCAGAGCCTGATCCCTAGGCGCTCATTCCCCACAGCCTGCCTAAAGACAGCACGAAGGGAGCTCCACTAGGCAGCTGAGCTGCTGGTGCATTAGCAAGAAGCTAGGAATGGCCTTTCGGGACTTTTTGCCTTAAGGCAGCAAGCAGAGCAGACATTTGGGCCTTCAGGCTGCCTGGCTAGAGCAGAGTGAGGAAGAAAGGGACCCGTACGGACCCTAGTTTGAGTCAGACACTAACTCCCGTCTCCTCCGCCCCACTGTAAATCACCCCCCAGCCTGCACCCTTGCGTCTCTTCAGATGTCAGCAGCTCCCCTGGAGGGGACAGACCGAAGGCTACTTGTCTCATGGGGGCTTGCGGCTCTGCTTCTGTAGCCCATCAGAGCTCGTTTCCTGCTCCCGCTTTGGACGTGATGTTCTCCATTATTCCTGTCTTGTGCGGTGCCAGCCACCTGTTTCTAACCTTCCAGCCGCTCGGAGCTCACGGAGGAGACTGTTCCGCACTGGGCCTGACCTGTGCCCTGCCTGAGGGCTGGATGAGAGAGTGTCTCAGACACAGATTTGGAGAACTCTGCAGAGACACACTAAACCCCCTAGAATGCTCCCGGCCGCCCCAGGCCGTGCTTTGACCACTGGGACAGTAGGGTTGCCGTTCTCTTAGTGGGACTGGAGTGACAGTACCATGCAGAGTGGAGCAAAAAGCGGGGAAACATTTGCAAAAGTGTTTTTAAAATATTCTCCCCCTCCCCCAAAATTAAAAAATATCCAGCTAGTTCCACAGTTGGTAAAAACCCAAACCAAAAACCGGAGAAAGCTGGACAAGGAATTCACAGACCATTTGCTCAAGTTCCTTTTCCAATTTTGAAATGTCTCAATTCAAAATGTTTCGACCAACTCTCTCTGTCATGCTGGCATGTGACATCATAGCCCAGCCCCCCCACCCCATTGGGCTTTCATGCCCAGGCCCCCTGCCCCATGTGACATCATAGCCCACCCCCCCGCCCCATGTGACATCATAGCCCCCCTGCCCCCCATGCTGTGTCACAACAAGGTGACAGTGTCAGCCACACCATGCTCAGGCGTGGCCTTCGACAAGGATGTGGCCGGCGTGGGCTGCACCCAAAAGCAGATCCCCAGGGCTGGGCTCTGTGGAGAGATTCTTGCCAGCCTGGCTCTGCTGCATTAAGAGCGTCCAGAGAGAGCTGCCCGCCAGCCTGTACGGACCGGCACCGTTCACTGGAGCCGCCCAGCGCTCAGCTGTGTTCTCCCATGAGCCCATGGGAGCCTCTCGCTCAGTTCCTTTTTGCTGCAGTGCATGACCCCATGATTTCACTTGGGAGGTTGACATTTGAACAAATGCGGAGGGGCAGGCAATGGGCTTTGCAATGGCTTCACCTGAAAGCGCTAGCTGGCACAGGCACATAAATCAGGTGAACGCTCATCCCCAGGGTGGGAGCAGAATCCCTGGAGCTCCGCACAGCCTGCTCTGCACGGCCCACCCCACCCTCCCCCGGGCTGCTGAGTAAACCTGTCTGGGTAAGTTCTGTAGCTGGCTGGGATGACGTCACCCGTTCGGGAGTAAGTTCTCCACTTCACTGGACTAGGCACGCACTGCAAGTCCCTGCTAAAAGCTCACTTCTGCCTGTTAATTTTCCCACCAGCTCCACTCGATACCATGGCAATAAGCTGCTGGTCTTGCTGATTCAATTAAAACACTCAATATACATTCAAAATGGCATGAAATGCACGCAGAGAGAGAGAAGGAAAACAGAAGCCAGGAAAGACAAAGACACAGACACAGACACACAGACACAGATGCACTCACACACACACTGTATGCCAGAGAGAGGTGTACAGATCACGTCCAGTGGTGGCATCCTCTTTAGAAACTGGGTTGGCTGCCTAAGGGAAAACCTCCGGGGACGGTGTCAGCACATGAGATGCAGCCATTGATGTGGATTTATATCCTGGCTTTACTCTAATATTCATTCAATAAAAATATAGATCACGTACCAGCGCGACCAGCAGCCCTGCTGCCGGTGCCTCCTCGGAGACGTTCAGCTGCAAGGACAGAATGGCAGGAAGAATGGTCCAATGGTTAGGGCCCCAGCCTAGGAGTCCTGACTTTAATTCTCTCCTCTGCCACAAGCTTTCTTTGTGATCACGGACAATTCACTTAGGTTATGCCTACACTGCACACAAACAACTTCCCCCCTCACCTTCATGGCAGCGAGTCGCAGAGCCTGGGTCAGCTGACTCATGGGGCTAAAGACAGCAGAGTGTAGCTGATCTCTGCACGGCTAGTTTGAAATCCTGCTGGTCTCGGTCCAGAGCCCTGGCCCGGGGAAAGCTCTGCCATCCTACTCCTTGGATGAGTTCAGTCCCTCCTCTTCTCTTCAGTGGCTTTAGGGCTGGCAAGCCCCTCCTGGTCTACTTCCCCTACTCCTTCTCCCCAGAAAACCACACCAGCTCAGGCCTGGGCCCAGACCCAGACCCCTGCCAAGCTTCGCTCCCCAACTTCTCCCCTCTCTGGATCCCTCTCAGTAGAGATCTGGACAGTTACCAGAAAGGAGCCCAGCAAATTGCTGCTGCTTTGCTTTACTTTGCCGCTGCCACCAGCCCTCTCCCCAGCTCTGAGCCAGGAACTGGCTTTTAGCCTGATCACTCCTTCCCACAGGCCTTGCTGTAGCCAATGGTCCCCTTATCTGAGGGACGGTCAGGCACGGGGGTGGGGCTGGGGGTTGTGTCTAAGCTCTCCCGGTGTGGGAGTAATGTTCCCCTGGACAGGGCTCCCCACTTCCTGGCTCTTCGCTGATCCGAGAGACAATTAGAATCTAGTTTGAGTCGGTGCAGCACTTCAGATCAGCAAGAGTCCCTGGGAAAACGGGGGGTTCAAATACCTACTTAGCGACACGTGGAGGGGGAGGGGCTATCTGCCTCCGCTGACAGCAGACTTCTTTTAAACTAACAGTTTGCCCCTGTGCAGTCACAGACGAACCCCCACAAACTAGCTGTCCTTGGGGATGCTGCTCTGCTCCCAGTGACCGTGGTCTGGCAGCCAGAAGTGCTGCTCTTCACTCCCTGGCCTCAATGATATGATCTCAGACAGAGCTGCCATCGGGTTAGACTCTCCTGCACCACTGCCAACACTCCCCAGCCAAGCTTCAGAAAACAATGAGACTGGCTTAAAAGCCCGGGGAGGGGGGGTTAAAATAATAAATGTTTGTTTCTTTCGTGTTGCCTCCTGGTTGCTGAGCCCTTGGGGTTCCCTTGTTTCAGGTTTTTCAGCTTTTCCCAGCACTCACAAGGGCTAGCAACGTCCTTTTTAAAAAATGAGAACTGAGAGCTCATCGAGTCACTTGACTCCAGCGGCTGGGGCTTTAAGAGAAAACCCCAAATCTTGTGAGCTGTACAATAAGAAATCACAAGAACTGGCAACATCATTTCTCTCACCTAGTAGCTGCCTGGTCCACTCCATGCCTGCATGACTCAGCATGCCAAATGTTTGCTTGGTTTCCGCTCCAGACAAACCTAGCTCCACTGAGACCAAAGCTAGCAGTGACCTTGTGCGGCAGGGCACTGAGAGGGGATTTAAAGGATCTGCTCCAGCTGTGATCCTTTAATCAATCATCCATGCCCATAGGAGCGGACAGTCCCAAGGGCCAGGTTGGATTTTTAGGGGGGGGGTTCATGTATTTTGCACCAGAGAGACGACCATGTGACAGGAAGAAGAAAGCACCATCTCCCATCAGTCACCTGTGGTAATAAGGCTGTGAGAAAGGCTAACTTTTTAGTTAGAACCACTGTAAGCAGGAACTTCTGACAATCCTTTTTCAGCCAAATGGTAATAAACATGGGAGGAAGACCAGGAAAGCGTAGGAACCAGTTCTAGGGGTAACTATGTTTGCTTGGTAAAAAGGAAGAAACAGAAGGACATGCAGAAAAAACAGGAATATATGTACTTATTACTTACCCATCTGCTGAAAACAGATCTAGGGAATTCCTTTAATGTTTGCTTCTTTGGTCCAGTTGATGATAAAGCACCTCTGATCCCAACCAAAACAATCAGTAGAAAGGTTTGTTAAGCCATTACAGCAAATCCTTTGTGTTTGATAATACTAGTCTGGAAATATGCCGAATGCATTTATGAATTGCTACTTGAAATGAAGCAACTCAAACATGCCACTTTCCAAGATATCTGTCTAAAGAAAATGAACCTGTCTGTATTAATAGCCAGTTTCGTTAAAAAGATGTTTGCGAATCACTAATAGTGATAGTTTATTCTAAAGTGCTTTAAGGAAAAAACACCAAGTATCTTATATCAGTCTGTGCATAATTCGGTTTTAATTGCCAGGGACTTTTATTATGAATATTGGTTGCATTGAGGAGATGGGTATTTTTCATGGATTTTAACAGAAATATTAACAGAAATTATTCGTATGTATAAAATATAGAGCTTATAAAGACCAGTTATCCAAATTTATTATTGAGGCAAATAGCTTACTACTTTTTTTTTTAAAGAATTAGACAATTGTGTTAAAAAAGAACAGTATCTGGAGTTCATGGAATCATAGAATATTAGGGGTAGAAGGGACCTCAGGAGGTCATCTAGTCCAACACCCTGCTCAATGCAGGACCAATCCCCAACTAAGTCATCCCAGCCAGGGCTTTGTCAAGTCAGGCCTTAAAAACATCTGAGGATGGAGCTTCCACCACCTCCCTAGGGAATCTATTCCAGGGCTTCACCACCCTCCGAGTGAAATAATTTTTCCTAATATCCAACCTAGACCTCCCCCACTACAACTTGAGACCATTACTCCTTGTTCTGTCATCTGCCACCACTGAGAACAGCTGAGCTCCATCCTTTTTGGAACCTTCAGATAGTTGAAGGCTGCTATCAAATCCTGCCTCACTCTTCTCCTTTGCAGATTAAATAACCCCTTTTCCCTCAGCCTCTCCTTGTAAATCCTGTACCCTAGGCTTCTAATCATTTTCATTGCTGTCTGCTGGACTCTCTCCAATTTGTCCACATTCTTTCTGTAGTGGGGGGCTCCAAAACTGGACGCAATACTCTAGATGTGGCCTCACCAGTGCCAAATAGAGGAGAATTATCACTTCCCTTGATCTGCTGGCAATGCCTCTACTAATGCAGCCCAAGATGCCATTAGCCTTATTGGCAACAAGGGCACACTACTGACTCATATCCAGCTTCTCGTCCACTGTAATCCCCAGGTCCTTTTCTGCAGAACTGATGCTTAGCCAGTCAGTTCCCAGCCTGTAGCAGTGCATGGGATTCTGTCCTAAGTGCAAGACTTTGCGCTTGTCCTTGTTGAACCTCATTAGATTGTTGAACCTCCTCAGATTGAGTTACACAAGCCCAGATGAAAATGTAAAGAAATGTAAAGTGCTTCAGGGCACTAGCTGACCTTATCTAAGGTCAGGAAGAAAGTGCTGCACCCAAAGTAAAGTATTTAGGCCTCAATCTTGCAAGCCACTGATGATTTACACCTGCCTCTGCATTTTGTGCCATTGATTACAATCAAGTGACAAGGTACCAGGCTAGATAGAGCATTGATATGTTCTGATATGGTAGCTCCTGTGTTCTTATTTAATTTGTTTTGGGTGTAATTGGATTAATTTAAAAATCAGCCCCCTTGAATAAGAATATACAGCACTGACGCCCTCCTTTTCCTGAGTGAGGAGTTTGGCTGGCATCTCTGAAATATCCAGTGAATCACTCAGAGCTCTACTTTGCTTTTCAGAAATGTATCAATGAAAGTGTCCCCCTCCCCGCTTTAAATGCAAAATATGTATAAAAATCATGGAGGAAAAGATGTTTTTTGCTGCTTTCATTTGTTTTGGCGAACTCATCAGCAGGAAGATACAGAAGTAAGTTATGGCAGTTTGTTTGCTGCTTGGCTTTAACTTTATTGCTGAACAGCTGGAACAAGAATTCCGCCAGGGTATTAGAATTCCTGGCAGATAAAATTGTAACAGAGACTGTCACCTTTGAAACGAACAAGACTAAAGCAGAAGTGAATATTGAATGACGGGTTCAGTGTGGCTTTCAACCTGCAGCATATCAACGTTTCTGTGATCAGCGTCTCTAATGATTTACTTACAAGCGGTTCTCTAAGAGCATTGATCCTGTCAGCGAGCTGATGAGATTTTTGGATAGTGTAGGCTAGACAGTTTTGTTAGACTAGCTGAGGAACTGGGGTGGATTTGTCAGCAGGGTCATTAATTTAGTTCAGCTTTTCCCTCTTTTACCTTCCACTCTTGCTAGCCAAGGTAAGAGTGACTCTTCATAGGCTGAAGTTCTGCGTGCTCACTGCGGGTCTTCCAGTGTGACACCAAGCCGAGTCTGTGACATAGAGCCAGTTTTGCGCCAGAGGGGCATCTCCTGGATCTCAGCGCCATCAGGCGGCTCACAGATGGCAACCTGACTGACCTGGGGTCTTGAATGGCCTTCAGTGAGCTGGGCCTTCCTGTAAGGCAGAACAGCGTCTGATTGCAGGCTGCACCGATCTGCCAAGGAGAGATTGTGAAACTTATACTGGAGAACGATACACACTCCCCCTTTAACAAGACAGCTGAGTCCTGGGACTCCGCCTGTTGGGGGAACAGCTGACTGGGAACCATCAGCTTATGCCTCTGGCTAAAGGACATAGCAGCACTGGCATATTGCACTGACCCGTGTTCTCCCTCCCGTTGCAGTCTGGCATCTGGTACAACCCGTTGTGCGATATACCATGGCCAGTGCCAGTACGCGTTGGGAGCTTTCTCTGCACGCTGAGGGAGGACGTAGGTGTATAAAGCCTGCCCAGCTGACTAGCTGCAGGATGTGACCATAAAATGGCACAGAATAATGCTTTGTTTTAAAAACTCTGCTTCTGAGTCACTTGCATCAGCCCCTGGTCACAGGCTCCCAGAGGACAAGGGTGTGGTTGTGCCACTTGTGTTATCATGGTTGGTAAACAGGCAGCTGCAGCCTGGAGACCCATTCTAGGAGTGGTAGGACCAGATGATTCTGCCCCCAGGAGAAGGAGCTCAAGAGCGACTAACAGGAGTCTAGAGCACAGCTTGCCCAGTGTCTGTGAGGGTTGGAGCCTTTTTCAAAGCTTGTCTAAACGTACTTTGTTGGTCCAGAAGCTGAGTGGAAATCTTGGGCGAACAGGATACTTGTGTGTGTGTGTGTCTGGGTGTCTGAGTGTGCATGCATGGACACACACATGTGTATGTCTGTGTCTGTGCGTGTGCAAGATTTCCAGTATTTCACAGTTTGAATTCTCAGAACTGGTTTTGGGGGGTGATTATATTATTCACTGAAAAGTTCATTTTGCCCCATCCCTCCGCCTTACATGAGCCCAGTGTGTCGATCGCAGCAGAAGACAGCTGATGTGGTTATTATGGCAACTCCATTTCTAAGGGCTTCTCTTCACTAAGGAGCTAAACTGGCCCTGCTGCAATCGATGTAATTTAGTATTGTAATTTAGGGTAACTGATCCTGGTAGTGAAGATCACAATGGCTCCCCGTTGCAGCTATCCCAAAGGAAAGACCTTTTAGTCTAGCACAAGGGTTTCTACCCCTACTCTTGACTTCAGTCTCTGCGTAACCAGCCTCTTCCGCAGGCCATTTCTGTCCCTTGGAAATCCCCTTGTCACAAAGCCCACCCCCACATTACAGACCCTCAAAGGGTAAAGACTTTTTTTCATAAGCAGTTTATATTTAAGCATGATGACTTTCCTTGTGGATGTATTATTGATGAGGATTGAATTTTAAATGTTTGTCAAGGGTGTGTAGAGCTAAGCTTGGTGCCTGTGTAAACTGAAATAAATATGTAATGTAAGATTTCCTTAGGTGGTACCTAACCAACCACCCAATGAAAGAAGTTGTGTAACACCTCTGTCCTCAGACTAGTACATGGCAGGTAAATTAAGATGCTTCCTTCTTCTGTGTCTTTTTTCACTGCAAGTCTTTTCACTCCTTTGTTTTTCAATATTTCGCCAAGATCTAATTGCTACACTTCCTCAACTGTTTTTAATACATGCAATCAGCGACTACTGCAATTAAGAGGCCTAATTAGCATCTGAATAGTTCTTCTTACACAAAAAAAATCATTGCAATGGTAGCAAATAAACCTTAATGAAGACAAAAAAATCTTTACACAGTCTAAAGCCACTTGTAATCATGATCTTTTATTGTAAAAACTTCCCTCTCTTTAGATTGTTTGAATAGCTCTTCGAGGGACTCTATATACAGAGCTAACAATGAGATACTGAACATAGCAACACTCAACAGCCTAAGTAAAATACATCCATAGAATCTGATTCTTATGTAGCTGGTTGCACATAAAACACATTGTCCTGTTCTCCTGACTGACTGGGCTATGCACCAAAGGACAATTGTGCTCTGTAGATGTCAAGAATGGGTTTAATTTTTCAACTCAGTCAAGTGGGACGCAGGTGCATGAGTGGAAAGTCAAGTGGATTTCTCACCGGGAAGGCAGTTTGTTGACTTTTCATCCAGCTCTTATGTGCAAACGTTTCCTTTGCCATGTCGGGGGAACCAGGATTTCACCCCAGATCTGAAATCCAGGCTGAGGAGATGGAGCGGGTGCGACTTAACCAGGAAAAGGAAGGTCTGCTCTTAAAAAGATCCCGTGACATCATTGAGCGAGTGAAAGAAGAACAACAGAAGTCATGCAGGCTGGAGAAAAACTCAAAGCTGATGCTAACTGATGCCCAAAGAGGCACAAGAGACAATTTCTACAGTGTCTGAAGGGTGTAAGCAGCAAGCTGAGTAGTTGTGTAGTGTGGAGCACAGGGGTCACAAGAGGGAATTAAAGAAAGGAAAAATTGGGTTGAATACTAGGGGAACTTTGCTGTGAACATGTCCTGTGAGGAACAGGACAGTCTCCTCGGGAAGGGCAGAGGCTCATTTGCTGGGGACATTGAAAGCTAACCCTGGACAGAACATTACAAAATGCAAAGTAGGGACCAGGGGGTTAAACCAGCTGCGCTCATCAGATTTTCCATCTTTTGCTTCTCTGAGCTGCTGAACAAAACCACACAACACATTCTGCAACATGCAGGGTGCTAACAGGGAGAAATCTGACTGGACAAGCCAAATAACCAGAGCGGTTGTCACATGGTTAATGGATTCCATCCCCTCACAACAACTTGAAAGGTGAGGAGTTTGGAAAGAGATATGCCTGTTTCTTTTCCAAGTCCCAACCTTACTAGCACCCCCACGCTTCTGTCTTGTGAGCAAGTGGCCGAGGGACCCATTCCTAGGGCTGGAAATGAGCATAGTGTCTCCTGGTGACCTGTGCACCAATGAGAAGGAGCTGCGGTTAGTCTAGGAGAAGAGTTTAGCCTTTGGACGATAACGTCAGTTGCCCAGAACCCCGGCTGGTGTGTGTTGACTTTAGCAGAGGGAGGGCAATGCTGGGGATCTGTCCTCGAGTTTCTAGCTAGACCGAGAGGATTCAAGGGAGGAAGTGCCCTGTAAATGCACATTCTTCATTTGGCTGCGAGGTACTGGCCAAAATTACAAAGGACATGCAAGCCAGACATCACATCGGATCCATTTTCCTGTGGTCCGCAGCCTCCGGGGGTCCGCAGACTGTGTCTAAAATTTCCAAATGAGTCTGCACCTTGATTTGGAATTTTCTAGGGGTCTGCAAGTGAAAAAAGGTTGACAACCAATGTTCTAATGTTAACAAAGCAGGAGAGTAAATGGAACAATTCCTCTTCCTCCCCCTTATCTGTGATCAGTGGAATCAGAGAAACGTAGGGCTGGAAGGGACCTCAAGACTTCGTCCAGTCCCTGGTGTTGCAGCAGGACCTAGTCAACCTAGACCATCCCTGACAGGTGTTTGTCTAACCTGTTCTTAAAAACCCTACCTTGGAAGCCTGTTACAAAGCTGACCTGTCCTTGTAATTAGAAGAAGTTTTTTCTAATAGCTAATCAAACTCCCCCTTCCTGCAGATTGAGCCCATTACTTCTTGTCCTACTCTCAGTGGCCATGGAGGACAATTGATTGCTGTCCTCTCTAAAACAGCCACTAAATAAGTATATGGAGATATATGTATTTCATAGAACCGGAAAGACTTTGAAAGGTCATTGAGTCCAGTCCCCTGCCTACACTAGCAGGACCAAGTATTGTCCTCTGACAGATTTTTTGCCCCAGATCCCTAAATGGCCCCCTCAAGGATTGAACTCACAACTATGGGTTTAGCAGGCCAGTGCTCAGACCACCAAGCTATTCCTCCCCCATCCAAGATTGTTGACAACTAATATCAGGTCCCCAACTCAGTCGTCTTTGCTCAAGACTAAACATGGCCAGTTTTTTTTAAACTTTCCTCACCGATCAGGGTTGCAAAACCTTTTCTCATTTTTGCTGCTTTCTTCTAGACTCTTTCCAGTTTGTCCACGTCTCACCCAAAAGGTGGCACCCCACTCCAGTGAGGAGCAGTGTGGGACAACGGCCTCCCGTGTCTGACACGTGGCCCTCCTTTTAATATGCCCCAGGTTGCTGTTAGCGCTGTTTTGAAACAAGGTCACGTTACTAACACACATTCCATCTCGGAACCACAATCTCCGGGCTGCCGAATCAAGCTCGGTAGACCCCCCGGGCAGAGTCTCTCCAGCAGGCCTGTCGTGCTTGTCAGAAGCTTAATGGAGATTTCAAATTAAGGGCTGGTCTTCACTGGAGGGGGGGTGTGGAATCGACTGTAGATACACAACTTCAGTGAATCACGTAGCTGAAGTCTGCGTATCTGCAGTCTATTTACCTGCCGTCCTCACGGTGGGGGGCAGTCGGTGGTGCGCTCCCCCGTCGACTCCAGCTTACGCCTCTGGTCAAGATGGAGTTCCGGAGTCGACGGGGGCAGCGCTGAAGATCGATTTCTCGTGTCTTTACAAGACACCAGAAATCAATCGCTAAAAGATCGACGGCTACCCACAGTAGTGAGGACGTACCCTAAGTGACATGACAAATTGTGAGGCCAGCTGCTTGGAAACAGCTTCCATCAGAAGATCTCTGCTCCAGCGAGACAAGGTGGCTGATCGTTTTGAACCCGTTCTCTGGCTGCATACACATGCCATGACATTTAACGACTCACCTTCCTGGAGCTGTCAGGGCAGACAGCCGGCACTTCCCTTCAAAGGCAGCTCAGAGGAGGCCCTCACTAATGCTGACTTCTAAGCCCAGCGATGTGTCATGTCAAATGCGGCAGATAAAGCAAAGCCAGGAAAATTGGTCCCTGCTGATTTTGTAATTGCATGCAAACATGTCATTTCCTCTGCAAGGGAACCAGGCCAGGAGTGCCTGGACGTATTCAGTCCCCTCCCTGCCCCCAGCCAGACTGGATGTCCCAGGGCCATCCTCACCTGGCACTTTTTAGAAAAAATGGTATTTTGGCCTGACTTTAGAGCAGGCAATGCCCTGTTCTAGTTCTGCTTTGTAGTTGTTCAGGCTGGGTAAAGCATCTGCAGGCGGAAACCTAGGGCCAGACCACCAGTGGCAAGGAGCCATGCTTTTTTTGCAGCACACATTTATGTCCATGCTATAAATCAAACCTGCCCAGCAGCAATCGGTATATTGGCAGGTAAATGGGCGTCACTCAGTGGTGGAGTTCACCAGCAATGAAAATCAAGGCTTTCCTTCCGCCATCAGCTGGAATGAGGAAGTAGGGGCACATGGTCTCTGCTGTCAGGGGACCATGAACTGGGGACGGAGGAATCCAGGCAGGTCACAACAGCGAGAGCAGCGGCCGGCTGTGTCCTGGGACTTCAGACTCTGCATCTGGCCACTTTGGGTTAAAGGAGCAAACTTGTGCGCAGTGATTGATTCGGTCACCCTGTGTATGGGTGTGGTGGGGAGATGGGGAGTTGCTCGCTGGGGCAGTGATGGGTGGGGGGAAGATGTTCCTTACCCTGGACCCTGACTAAATGTCCCAAAGTTGGAGCAGCAAGAGTGGGTGACACATGAGGCAGCAGTGCTGGGCTGGGGAGCCTCCTGGTCTAAATAGGTCCCTACACTGTTGCTTTTTGGCAGTTGCTTTCCTGAGTCTCCACCGCAGTGATTCCAGTGGTCACAATAGGGGATGAGCAGCTATGCCTCTTGGGTTCCCTGCCTGGCTGTGCCACTGACTTGCCGAGTGACCTTGGGCAAGTCACTTACCCTCCCCATATGTCAGTGGAAGGTAGGTGTGATACCCATGTCACAAAGGGCTGAGGGGCTTTTACAGGTAGAGCTTGGGGCGCACTGAGAGCCCCAGGCTCTGTCTACACTTCCAGCGGCGCGTAGAGTACAGGTGCGATCGGGGTAGCGACACTGGGCGGGGAGAGGCTACGCTGCTAATCCTAGCAGGGTAGACACGGGTGGCACTGCTTGGAGGAGCAGAGCGCTGTGGAGGGCATATACCCTGTGGGTTCAGGCATGGAGGGTCCTCTGTCCTCTCTCCACCTCAACCGGGTCTGTCTCCACTGCTAGTGATACCGGGGCTAGTGATGTCTGGACCATACGTTCCTGCAGGAAGTGTTGACGTAGCTGCAGATGAAAAGCATCAGGCCCGAATTAGTCTTGGTTTGTTAATAGGCTCCCAGAGCCGCGTGCTCGGTTTACACACGTCACCTTCGGACTGGGGATGTCTCCGTCCACATTTCAACTCTCACATGCAGGAGCCCCAGCCCGCCTGGCCCTGGCGCTCAGTCAGCTCCAGAACCGGAAGATTCCTGCTTTCTGGATGTGGTTTGGATGCCGCCCGGCAGTCCCAGAGCATTTAGAATCATTTTCAATAGCAAATAATGTCCATACGATTCCAGCTGATCCCGGTCAATTGGCCCGCAGAGGACGGGGGGAAATCCACTAAATGACGAATTCATCCCAGCTCAGCCTAGTCATGACTGCAAGAGCCATGGGGGCTGAAAGGCTGGGGGAGCAGCCAGTTTACTTAGGCATGACTTCCCCATAATCAGCTGGAGGAGAAGGACAATGGCAAGGGGAGGCTAGATTCCCAGGCCAGAAGGGACCATTGTGATCATCTAGTCTGATCTCCTGCATAGCACAGGCCTGGAACATCCTCAAAATAATCCCTAGAGCAGATCTGTTAGAAAACCCGCCAATCGTGATTTAAAAATTGTCAGTGAGGGAGAATCCAGCACAACCCCTGGTAAATGGTTTCAGTGCTGAATTACTCTCACTGTTAAAACCATAAGCCTTCTTTCCAGTCTCAATTCCTCTAGCTTCAACCTCCAGCCACGGGATCCAGTTAGACCTTTCCCTGGTAGATGGAAGCCCATAATTAAATATTTGTTCCCCAGGTAGGTACTTGTCATCAAGTCACCCCTTAACCTTCTTTCAGTGAAATAGACTGAGCTCCTTGAGTCTCTCCCTATTAGGCATGTTTTCCAGTCCTCTAATCTTTCTTGTGCCTCTTCTCTGAACACTCACCTATTTCTCCTCTTTAATTGTTAACACAGAATAGGACACAGGAGTCCAGCAGCAGTCACACCAGGGCTAAATATAAAGGGAAAATAACCTCCCTCCTCCTCCTCAAGATTCCTGTTTATTCATCTCAGGATCACGAGCTCTTCTGGGCACAGCATCACGCTGGGAACTCACGGTGAGCTGACTATCAACTCCCTGTACCCCGCCCCTAGTCTTTTTCAGGTCACTGTTCTTCGGGATAGAGTGCCCCCTCCTCGAAGTACGGCTGCATTCTCTGTTCCTAGAGGTCTACGTTTACAGTGAGCTGTAGTAAAACATATATTGTTTGCTTGTGCCCAGCTTACCAAGTGATCCCTGTTGCTGTATCAGTGACCCCCCCCTCTTCATTCTTTACCACTCCCCTCATCTTTGCGTCATCTGCAGACTTTATCAGTCATGATTTTATGTTTCCTTCCAGCTCACCGATAAGAATGTTAAATAGTGTAGAGCCAAGAACAGATCCATCCAGGATCCCTCTGGAAACACATCCACGCAGTGATCATTCCCCGTTTACACTCACACTTTGAGACCGATCAGTTAGGCAGCTTTTAATCTGTTTAATGTGTGCCGTGTTAATTTTAGATCATTCTAGTTTTTTTAATCAAACTGTCACGCAATACCAAGTCAAGCCCCTTACAGATGTCTAAGTATGTTACGTCATCACTATTACCTTTATCAACCAAACTTGTCATCTCCTAAAAAAAGGGGTGTGTGTGGGGGGCCTCCCTAGGATGGAATGGAGGGAGATGCCCTGAGACCACATGGCAGCATAGGGAGCACTCATGCTTTGTGTGAGTACAGAGAACCCATGCACTCACGCCAAGAGTCAGACAAGCACAGCTGCACAGAAGCAGCCATGCCAGGGCACTGTATCTAGTTCGCATACAGCGCTGCTTCAGCCACTGAGAGGAGCCAGGAGCAAATGCTCAGAAGCTGTGCCCAGCAAGGCTTTGCTAAAGAAACACTTCGCGCCTTCAGAATAAATCTTACCTCCTCACAGTGGCTTCTGCCCCAGAGGACACTCAAAGCCCACCACAGACTATGTATGTGCAGAGTTTGTTATACCCATCAGTGAAATGCAACCACCTGTTTGGCAGCACAAGGCAGCTTTAACAGTGCCTGGAACACTGCAGAACAGTGCAGCGCAGGGGGGAGAGTTGTAACTGCAGGGGAACGTGAGGAGGCAGCATGAGTTGCCATGATTAAAATCCCTTCTCCTGTCAAAAAGCGCCTTGGGCTCTTTACTGAGGAGAAATGGTCACCACCTTGGATTTAACCCTAGCGAGAAGCACATCACCTGCCGCATCACAGGCTGATACGTCCTAGCTCTGACCCAGTGGGCTCCTCTCCAAGCATTGAGCAGGCTTAGCCCCATGTTAGCCTGGAAGAGCTGAGGGCTCACATCCTGGGACTTACCTGCTGCTAAGCTGTAGCCCTGCACTAGACAACACGCATGTTCCTTTGCTTTCTCTGTGCTGCACTTTGCTGGAGCGCTGGTAGGAAATTTTGAGGCGCTATTGTAAAATGCATGAACACACTTCACGATTTCCCAGCTGTTCAGAGCGGTGTGAGAGCGAGTTGCTCGTTTAGTCCAAGTAACTGATTCACCAAACTTTTATTGTTACTTCTCTCTTTAATCTCCCAGCCAATTGAGACATTCTTCATTACAGACTCGTACACCAGAGACACGCAGATCACTGCCAGAGGCTCAGATGCAAACCCAGCTTCTAACACAAGACTAGGTCAAACATTCCCTCCTGAATTGTGCCCACACATTCACTTGTGCGTGTGTGTGTTAATTTCAGGGAGCTATTTCCTTCCATTTAACATCAGCGGGTAATCAAATGCAGTCTACTTACTACTAGTCATTGGAGGGAATCTGCTTCTTAGTCTGTTTACATGATCTGAATGGAACACACTCTGCCTCCCTAAGTCTCCTCCAAGCCCTTCCAAAACCACAGAAAATTATGGAAAGGATGTTTCTTCCAACCCAGCATGAAGAAATTGGATTCCAAGCTATTTAATGCATGCATGAAATGCCAGAAAGAAACCCACACCCAAGCGCTCCATCCATTACAACAAGGCAAAATGTTTTAACCACACGAGCGCTCACTATGTTAGCCCACTCAATGCTCCATACCCTGAACTTCTAGGCAATTTCACATATGTGTAACTATCAGGTTAATGGTTCTCACAAACAAGGCTGTCTCCAATGTTGCATTGGGACATACAGCGAAGGTAACACTGTGATTGTTATGATCAACATGAACAATGGTGACTTTGAGAAGTCATTGTCCCAGGGGCCACTCGAAACCACCCTGCCAGTCCTCAGGGGCCTTGCTCCCAGAGAGTCACAGCAAAGCCGATGTCCCTTTCCAACCACAGAAGGAAAAGGGGTGGGATTCTGGGGCCCAAACAAAGTTCAACCCTAAACACAGTGGCCTGGCCTGGCAAGTGACATTTAAAAGGTGGGTTGGGGCTGGGAGCCATTTGGGTTTGGTCTTTAAAAACGGAGCTTCACTGGTAACACCATCGCAGGGATCATGTCATGCAGCCAGACAAAACGCCTCTCTCTACTTCCCTGGCTGGCGCAGTACCTGAGGGCGGCATGGGGAGGAGCTGACTTAGACTGGTGTGGTTCGTCTGTTGGCTTGGTTGTTGTGCAAGGACTCCTTGAACTCTTTGGGGATGGAGTTATGGACCTGTAAAAAAGTGTGATCCCGCTCCGAGTTCAGCAGCGTCCCCATGGTCACCTTGGAAGGATCCCTGGAGAGGGTGAACATGGAGATGTCGGTGGAGGGGATGGTGCCGAACCCTTTGCTGACAGGAGACAGGTCCCTGGACCTGGGCTCCGTGGAGCGGGAGCTGGACCGCCTGCGGAACCGGTACCGGTAGGTGGGGAGGCGGGAGAAGGCCGATTTCTTCAGGAGCTCAGAGTGGGACTTGGCACGGATCTGGCGGTGCTTCTCGATGTACATGTGCACAGCGATCACCCCCACCATCTCAGCAATGATGAAGGACAAGGCGCCAAAGTAAAAGGACCAGCCGTACGAGTAGCTCTTCTTGGAGTCGCTCTGCCCTGGGTCCCCAGCGTTCGCAGAGATATAGACTATAATCCCGATGATGTTACTGAGACCTGAGAGACAGACAGACAGACAGAGAAGGAAGGACAGGCTCCCTTTACATGTAGTATAAATCGCTGGGCTAAAAGAACATCTCTAACCCATTCACAGCAGGTCAGAGGCTCAGAACATTTTCGACTAAGTGGATTTCCATCAAAGCCAAAACGTTTTGTGGAGACGTAGCAGTTTTAACAAGTTTTCAACGGGAAGTTTCTGAGGTGCAGGCTCCCTGGTCACTTGACGAGATGGTGACTCCACAGCCAGACCGTTACTCTCCAGAAATAGCGGTCTCGACACAATTCTGTTTCGTGAAAGCGTCTGAGGTGGAACAAAAGCAAGTCTGGCAACCTCAAACGTTGTCACAAAATGGAATCGTCACTCTGGGGCCACCATTAGTCAGACATCAGGGGAGTTCTGGGTGAAAGCCCCGTTCGTTCCATCTTCTAGAGAGGTGGCTGCCTCTGGGGCTGGAGCATTTCACAATGTGGACCAACACCACAAACCCCGAGCCGGGATGGGATTGTGAGACTTCCCCTGCTCACCTGGGGTTTATTTCTGGTATCTGGAGTTCAGGCTCAGGCCTATCACAAATTCAGAAGACTGGGACTGGTGGCAGGCGTGTTTGTTTATCTTTCTATGCCTCGGGATTTCGTCATCCTGGCTAAGACCCTAAGAGTCAAGGTCTGCTCCCTGGGGGCTGCCTCCCTGAGGGGAAGCAGGGCACCCTGGGAAACCTTCTGGAAGTTTCTTCTAGTGGGACATCCAGTCAGTTTTCCCTAATGGGGGGCAGCCACAGGGCACGTCTATACTGCAGCTGAGAGAGTACGTCCCAGTTTGGACAGACGCTCTAGTTCTCCAGCTAGCATGCTGAAATGAGCAGCAGAGCTGGGGGTGGCACGCGAAGGGGCTTGGGCTTGGGCTGGCTGCCTGAGAACAGACCTGCCTTGAACCCCTTAGCACATACGTGGCGGGGAGGGGGCTGGCGCAAGCGCCCTGCCCTGGGCTCTGCCCTGGGCTACGCGGCTACGTTCAGTGTGCTAGCTCAAGCCTAGCTAGAACGTGTCTGACTACCTGAGCTGGGAAGCACATTCCCGGCTGCAGCGCAGACATCTCCACAGTCTGGGCCCTGCACAAGAGAGCTGGGTCAAGGGGCACACAGGGAAGAGCCTTTCTCCCTGCCCGGAGCAGGGACAGCTAGCCCTGCATGCTGAGGGCTCACCACAGCCTTGTACCTCCTGCAGGTCACCACGGAGAGGTGCAATTCCATCTGCACATGCCAGAGGCGCCCCTCTGTGCGGCTCAGATAACAGCATAAGCAGTACATGGAATAAGGGACTTTTCTGAACCAAACCTCCAGCCTTCTGGGCCTCTAAGATGGTGGGTGTGTGTCTGTGTGTGGTGGGGAGAGTGGGAGGAAACAATAATTACTCCTGTCCTTTTAATTTCTAGGAAGTCTGGAGGTTTCACACGGGAGCTGAGCAATTTTGGGCTCCCCAGCAGAGCGGGCGTGGTACCGTCAGGTGGTGGAGCGAGGCTGAGACACGTGCATTTGGATTTACTGAACGAATTGATTCGGGTCTGGCTCTTGGTTTCTCGTCTACATCATGCTCCTGTCAGCCAAAGGAAGGAGACGGAGTTGTCTCCTTGGGGGAAGAAAAAAAACAAAACTTCCTTGAGGCTCAGATATTGTCATCAAGTGCCAGGAAACACCCAGAAGTGAGTAACCCCGCAGGGACAGTCTGTCCAGAAGAGCCTCGTTTGCCTCTGAAGATCGCAACTGCTCACCTGCCTGCAGCCCACGTTTCCCAGCACTGGGCATTCGCAGCGGGAGCCAGATGTTCAAAGGGGCTCAGCAGCGCCCGGGGCGGGACCCAAAGCTCAGCCCCCCGCATGCTGATCCCTTCCAGAAATCTGGTTGCTTTGGTGCCTAATTGATCTGCAGGGTGCCCACTCTGCAGAGAAAGCCCTGGGGGCAGGCGGGGGGGAGGAGACTCAGAGCTGGGCTCCGCTGACTTGAGCTGGAGGATTAAAAATAGCAGCATGTGTGTTCCCACTCCGGCCTGCCGGAGCCCAGAGGGAAGGTGTCTCGGAGCGCGGGTCCCAGCCCAGCGGGAACACACAAATGGCTATTTTTAGCCTCACAGCAAGAGCCTAAATCCATTGACTTGGACTCTGCGACTTGGTGCTGGGGGTTCCTCTTTGCAGCGTAGACGTACCCTGCAAGGGGAGTTGGGTACGAGTTGTGGAAAAGTTGGCCTGTGTTGTACTGACCAGCCTGAAAGATGAGAGAACCCTCATGGGAAGAGTCCTAGAGACCTGCAGGGAGACGGAGATCCTTTGATCTGTCCTAGAGCTCTATGGATGGGTTAAAAAAACAGCCCCAGAGAGACGACCATTCACAACTAAGAGTGATAAGGGTAGAGGGGGATTGCTACACAACCCTCTTGGTTTAATCATCACCAGCTGCTTTAGGGACAGGATGGGCGTGGAGACACAGTCTCTCTCACCTCTACGTCAGTGGTTCAAATCCCACCAAGGCCAGTAGTGAGCCAAGATTGCTGCATGACATCTGATAGTGACCTCTCTGAAAAGCCCATTGACTAGCCCCTTGCTGGCTGCCTGGGTCAAGAGGCCCTTCCCCTCTTGCCAGGAGGGGTTGCTTCTTGTCCGGGCAGAGGCACCCTGGTCTGAAGCTGCGTGGGGACGGGGGGTGACATTGAGTCTACACCTGCCGTGGGGTCGGAGGGCCAGTGACCTCACTGAGGTCTGAGTGTACCCAGCCCTTCATTCCCAGGAGCTCCATGGGTGTATGGAGAGAGGCAGAGGCAGAGCCAGACAGGACACTCAGCCCTGCCCCTGGGACAAGAGGGGCCTTCAGTCTCCATGGCCACCCCTTACACATGGACCCCCCTGCCCGAACACACATGTAAAGCAGCAAGCGCCTCCTCCTTCAGACCCCTCTCTAAAGCCCACTTCTGCCGCAAGGCTCCTGGAATTGCTCTCCAACGACGGCCAGGCCCATGGCCAGCTGGGAACAGGACAAGAATAGTGTGTCTGGTTTATTTATGCTGTTAAATAGCCCACCCCCCCAGTACCCCCGCAACTTGTCACCAGATACACAACCAACCACTCCTGTTCCCACCCCACCTCATTCTCCTCCCTCCCTTGGCTTCTTTGCAACCCAGTTCTTGTGCCTTGTCTTAGGGTCAAAGGTCCTTGGGGTAGGGGCCGCGTCTCACCATAAGCCTGTTCAGCGCACAGGAGGATGGGGCCCTAATCCTGGGGGGGATGGGGGAGAGCCATGCAAATCTTGAGCAGCTGTGACTTAGGCAGGCACTTACCTGCAGAGACAAAGAAGATCCCAGCGCTGAGAATCACATTGTGTTTGCTCTTGTAGAATTCGCTGGCGGCCACACACAGGCCCCCGAAGAACAACAAGGCCACGCTCAGGATGGGGAAGATGCTGGATGCTCTCACAGCACCTAGCCGGGGGAGAGGAGAACGGCCCCATCAGTCATCATTCGCACGGGCTCAAGGGCCCCGTGAAAATGCACGTGCAGCTCCTTGGAAAATTGGACACTAGTGACGGAATGGCTCAGTGCTGGGGAGGTTGGTGTCTCTGATTCTGCTCCCATTAAAATCAATGACAAGAATCATAACACTGGAGAAATACTGAGCTGGAAGGGACCTCGAGAGGTCATCTAGCCAGGGCACTGAGGCAGGACCAAATAAACCTAGACCATCCCTGACAGGTGTTTGTCCTTAAAACCCTCCACAGGTGGGGATTCCACCTCCCTGGGAAGCCTGTTCCAGTATTTAACTATCCTTGTTGTTAGAAAGATTTTCCTAATATCTAACCTCAATCTCTCTTGCTGCAGATTAAGCCCATTCCTTTTTGTTCTACCTTCAGTGGACATGGAGAACAATTGATCACTGTCCTCTTCATAACATCCCTTAATCTATTTGAAGACTGTTATCAGGTCCTCGCTCGGTCTTCTTTTCTCAAGACTAAACATGCCCATTCTTTTGAACCTTTCTTCATAAGTCAGGTTTTCCAAACTTGTCATCATTTTTGTTGCTCTCCTTTGGACTCTCTCAAATCTGTCCATATCTTTCCTAAAACGGGGTCCCCGAAATTGGACACAGTTTTCCAGCAAAGGCTCACCAGTGCTGAATAGAGCAGGATAATTACCTCTTATCTCTTATATATGACCTCCCTGTTAATACACTGCAGAGTGTCATTAGTCTTTCTCACAACTACATCACACTGTTGACTCATCTTCAATTTGTGATCCACTCTAACCACCAGAACCATTTCTGCAGCATGGCCACCAAGCCAGTTTTCCCCCGTTTTGTATTTGTGCATTTGATTTTTTCTTCCACTGACTCCTGCTGATTTCAATCATATACAGTACAGTACAATGGTTGGGTGCTGGGAGGACTGAAGGTGCATTGAGCTGGTCATGACTCCTTGATGCTGTGCCAGCCTGGTGTGAATTAGAACAGCCTAGAAGTTGCTCTAACTTATGCCACTAAGGGACCTCAGGGCAATGGAAGATCACTTTCCTCCAGTACACCCTTCTCTGGACACACTCCTTTTGCCACGATCAGGCGGGGTCAGTTGGTGCAGGTGCTGACTCCACCTTTGCAAGGACAATTCCCTACTGGCTGCTTCTGTGCAGAACCTTTGCCCTTTGCACGGCTTGAGCAGCACAAAGGGTTAAGACCATAACTCAAGGTCTCTAATGAGGTTTCCAGTAATAAGAAAAGTCCCAGATGCTGCCAGTGGGTCCGCCCAGACCTGCAGGATTGGGGCCTAAGGTCATCAACACTGAAAAGGCCAGCTACTGCCCTCCAGGACAAACCCACTCCATTCCTTCCCCAGTTATTGCACAGGCCTTCCGACGGTGCCTCCCTCCCCCTCCCACACCTCTGCTCAGGACCGGTGTAAACGCTAGGCAAACTAGGCAGACGCTGACTTTAATTCTGCCTGGGGAATAGCTCTGCAGACAGGCGACTTCAGGACTTGCTTCTAGGACCATGAGCAGCAGGACCAACCCCGACCACCTTCAGAATGATGAGTCAGGCCCCTCAAATCACAAATTTGTCTTAAAAACCATGAGATTCTAAAATGAATGAAGTCTGGTTCTTTTTATTTGCTTCCTGGGCTTTGAGCCTTTTGGGGTCAGGTTTTCCAGCTCTCCCTCCCATTCCCCTCCAACCAGCAGGGATAGAAATGTACCTTTTATTTGAAACTGAAAGCTTACATTCTGGTATAATCACATGACTCCAGGTGCTGAGGCTTTAGGAAAGACACCACTTCTCGTGAGACTGGGGATAGCACTACAACCCCAAGCATTCAAAAATCATGGGTCAGACCTCCCCACATAATGAAATCAAGAGATTTTACCAAAGAACACATCTGGAGTTCTTTTTATTTGCCCTCTGGGTATTTCCAGGCATGCTTTCCAGCTTTTTTCCACATGAGGACTAGACATTTACTTAAAAAAAAAAAAAAAAAAAAAAAAGAAATCTGAGACTCTCAAACAATAAGATGACTCCAGGAGCTGGGGCTTTATGTAAAAAGTCTTTCCTCTCTTTAATTCTGCTCCACTCTTCAGCCAAGTCATTTCAATACCAGCTTTGGAGGCAATAAGCCCAAACAGTTACAGAGAACAGGCCTTTTTGCCTCTTTTAATTGGACTTGCAAAGGTTTAGGCCTGCAAAACGGCCAAAGTTAATTAATTCAGCAAACTACTATCTGCTGCAGAAGCAAAGGCATTTAATGGGCTGGGCTCATACTTGGGGCTCTCGTCTCTCCATCAGGCCTGTTAAAATAAGCCCAGGGAATATAGAGCAGCCCCATTAAAATGCAATTCTGGGGTTTTTTTTAAAAAAAGGCTTCTTGTAAAAAAAATGCAGGGGGGAAGAAGTTGAAAGCTAAGCTGCTAGAACAAAAATGTTTGCAGATGTCTGGTATGCGCGCATATATGTGCTATTGTGCATGCTTGTGTGTGGGTATTGGGTGCACATGTGCGAATGAACATGTGCGTGTGCAGTGTGTGCTCAGTGGTACAATGTTTACTTGCATATGTGGGTGCATATCTACCTGTGAGTTTGCGTGCATCTGTGCTGAATGCCTAGGTATCCATTTGCACGATTGTGTTTCCATGTTTAATTGCACACATATTTGTGGAGGTGTCAAAGGGATACGGCCCCTTCTCTCAGAATCTGGCCCACTCCACTATTAGGTCTCTTTCATATAAACACCCCTTCGTTTGCTAGATTTCCTGATCAGATGAAGAGGTCGGGCACCCCGGAAAGCTGGGGGGTTCTGCATTTCCTGTGAGTTCTGCCAGGTCAGTTCTCATTCAATCTACTTGCAATTGACTGCTGTTGGCAGAAGACACGCCAGAGGCTTCAGATCCTCACCTCGCTGAATGCCAACAATTTCCAGAGCTGGCTGCGGAAACGCAGAATACAAAGTGGGGAGAAGAATCACTGTAAAAAAAAAAAAAATCTCGCAGCAAAACTGCAAGGGCCTAGCTCCTGACGCTGCCACAGCTGCAGGCTTCCCGGGAGCCGAGGATACTGGGCATCTTCCAGGACTGGGCCTGGGAAAAGGCGGGACAGATTTGAAAGGGGACAAAAGAAGAAAAATGCTTAAAGAGGCTCGTCAGATGTGACATCATTACACCAACCAACAGAAGGTGCCGTCAGGTCAGGAGGCCGTGAACCGTAGAAGGACCTTTGCTGATCTGCCTCTATAATTGAACAGCAAGAACCTGGTGGTGCTGGTTCAAGCAGCAGAAAGCACAGCCCCGGCCAGGTGCGGGCATCCCAGGCAGCACCACAGAGGGGCAGAGGCAGAGCTGGTGCCAGTGCGTGTCTGTATATTACGAGAATGAAAGGAATGGCCAGAATTCAGGGAGGGAATCACTATTTTGGAGAGTGATCTTAATATCTCCTATGTTCTCTCTCTAGACTCGTAGAGCCGCTGAGCTCCCCCGAGGGTCTGAGCGCACGCCAGGAGGGAACAAGCAGACTCGCAATGGGCCCAGTGTAGACACAAACTTACGGAGGAGGTACTCGGACGTGTCTTGTTCATAATCCGAATCTTCTGGGAAATGATCGATTTTTTTACACACTCCTCGGAACGTTCCTAAGGAAACACAAACCCAAGGGACGCATCAGTGGGGTTTTCAAGGTCTCTCCGGATGGCTCAAGGAGGGCTCGAGACCCACTCTGGGGATGAGCAGAGAAGACACAATAGAAGGTCCACAAAGCTACCTCCCCACTACACACGGCTACCATATGACTGGCTTTCCTCTGGGTTTAACACCAGCAGCCAAGCTACCCAGGGAATTAGGCTTTAGAGCTGCCTCGGCAGCCTGTGTCTGAGGATCTGACTTTAAAACTTCTCCCCTCCCTGGAGGGCTCGGCCTGGGAGACATTCCCCAAGATCTGGTTTCCAAGTGCCTTCTGTCCATGGGGCAGGCTCCCCTGGTTCCTCATGGGGCTGGTTGCTCTGGCTACTAGGAGACAGTCACCACCCCAACCTGGCCAGTTACTATTTCCCAAGGCAACACAGCCTGCTGTGCTACAAACAGCAGCATCCCTCGGCTGCCTTGACCACCTTCACCTTACTCATGTCCACCCTCCGTTATGGCCTCCCGCTGCCTAGCCGTGGGTCAGCCTCCGAGCAGGTGGGCCGAGTTGTGGCCTTGGCTAATCCCCAGTGGAATTCCAGGCCCTGGAATCTCTGGAGGAGGATTCGTGAAGCCCCAGGCTCCTTGCACAAAGATCCTTTACCACAGGCCTCTGGCCCCTCGCTCATCCCCACAGGGCCCAGGTATGAGGGATCCATGCAAAGAGCTCCACCTGCTGAGCTCCTTCCCATGGAAAGCTCCTTCGTAAGCCTGCTTCCCAGCAACTCAATGAACCTCTGGAGTGTTTCCATTGAGCTCAGGCAGGGCCTTGGTGCTCCCCAGGGCAGGATCTGCCCCTACCCGGAACCATTTATTATTGGCACTCAGGAGACTCACACATAAGAAAAGGCTGAAGAGTAAAAGTGGCACCCGCCATCTGTCATCACAGCGCTCAGGAGCATCCAAACTCTCCCCACGTTCCCAGCCCTCCCCCAACAGGCTCACAGATTCCTGACTCCCCCGCCCCGTGTGTGTGTGCTCCCCGAGGGCGAAGCACCCAGCACCCCCCCACTCTGATGGGCTTCCAGAGTTCTATGCATTGCCTGAGCGCCCACTGACCCAGACACAAACATGGACGCCGGAGCAGCTAGGAGCCGGCGCTGGGAAAGTGCTCTGGGGAAGGAAACACAGGTACATTCACCCCATGCAGCCGCAGACCCCTATGCCTAGTGCTGCCCCACTTGTTGCGTGACGTCCAATCCTTCCCTCCCCTCCCTGGCACTTTGGGGCGGTCATCAGAGCGGAGGCGTTCCACTTCCCCACTGGAGAGCTCTGCTCTCGGGTGGGGTTTGCTGCGCTGGGCTTGAATCCCGGGAATTTGTTTTGCTCCGTCATTTCCAGGGACGCGACTGTGACCTAAGCCTGACAGATTTAACCCTTCCCAGCTGTAGCGCTGACCCTTCGTCACCTCCACAGCAGCCGAACCCGCTGCGGAGCCCGCCTGGCTCCACAGTATTCCTAGGCTCCTGGAAGAATGGGTGGAGCTGACCATCCGAACGTGCTGCTCTGAATTACATGTCGACTCCCCCAGTGAGAAGAAGGCCTGTTGGCTACAGGAAGCCACCACCATTTTCTGCCAGCGACCACCTGCGACTTAGTTGTTACTGAGCAAGGCTGCGTTCGGACCAGGGACTTACAGGGAACATTTGCTGTCCCTCAGCAAGCTCCTGCACTGGAGCACCAGCTATTCCTCTGCACGGGTAACTGGGAACCACACTCCTTTGTGCTGCCTGCCTGTCCTCTTTCCTGTGCGCCTGGGTGGTATTGCTGGGGGCTGTGTCCCCCACCCCCGATGAGGAAGCAATGCCTGTCATCATTCTGCAAAGCATGCTGGGAGATAGATGCTGGAACCAGAGGTGCTGGGGCAAGAGGCAGGGGGTTGCTGCTTTTCTGCCATGAAGTTGTTCCCATCATAGGCAGTTAGGTTCAATGGCACGCAGAACTCCCACTCTGTGAACTATTCCAGCGCCCCAGGGCTTGGATATTGAAAGTCACCCTATAAATGTAAACTGTGCTTATTTCTTTGAATAGTCCCAGGACCTGCTATCGTTACTGATGCCTGACGGGACTCAGCTGGCCTGTGTAATGGATCTAACTTGAGCGGGTTGCCCTCTGTCTGGCCAGCAGCGCTGCACAGTGGTTGCATTGCTGTCCTGGGATCTATTCTCAGCCCTGTTGTTATTCCGCAGTTATGGAGAGCCTGCCTTTGGCTAGCATTCAACTGAGTCTCACTTTCCTCCCTGTGTGATACACAGATGCACTTGTCTCAGAAGCCGGCTGGTTCAAAGCATGCTGTTCCAGCATTGACACACTGGCTGATGGATAGAAGGGCATGAATGAACATTCATAAACTCATATAAAGCAGGCCAGGCAACCATTCGCTCTCACTGCTCGCCCACTTCGGGCAAATCCGTCACTGGGTTTTTAGTGACCCTGTGACCCTCCACATAGCCCTTCTTTCTCTAGAGACAAGGCCACAGATTATTGAGCCATTTGCATCATAAGCCAGTGAGGAGAAGCTAGCCTCCCTGGCACAGCCTCGGTTGTCTCCCAGTCTCAGTGATTAATTAGGGGAGGCAGATAGGGGGGAGCCCAGGCCCACCCTCTACTCCGGGCTCCAGCCCAGGGACCCTAATAGTATCAGCTAAGCTGGCTGACCTTTTAGCCACAAAATACAATACAATTCCCTGGGCTACTTGCTCACAGCCTTCCCTGCTTCTTCAAACTCCACTGCACCCTTACGTTAGGGCCTCCTTCCTTGCGTATGATATGCCTACCACTCAGTCTCACCAACAGCACAACTTCCTCCCACAGCTCCTGACACCCACACCCCCACCTGACTAACTGGGAGGTTTTTAACTGGTTTCAGCCAGCCCCTGATTGGCTTCAGGTGTCCCAATCAGGCTAGCTATTTCTGCTCCTTTCTAGAAGGTTCTTAACTGGCCCCAGGTGTCTTGATTAACCTGGAACAACTGCCATTTGGTTCCAATGGTACCAGGGATTTGTTTAGCCTGGGACTAACATATCTATTCCTTATCACTTTCCTATAGCCATCTGGCCTTGCTCCATCACAGGCTGTAGGTAAAATCCTCCCAGCCCTTTCACTCCAAATTCTCTCATTTGAACGGAAAGCCCTGCAAGTGAGGAGCCCACCTGTTACCACCTGGGAAAACTTTCCCAGGCGTCAGCTCTGCCACTGTGTCCATCTGACTGGGAGGTTAATGTCAGCTCCATCCAGGCTAAGTTCTGGACTGCTCTGCTAGATAACCCAACAAAGACACCAGTCGCCATGCTGGGCACAATGGCATTCAAAGAGATCAGCCCCTCTTCCTCACAGTGTGGCCTCTTTGCTCTAGCTACTGATCTGGCAAGAGGAGCACTTCTGAGCTGCTGGCCTGCAAACGCATTGTGTGAATGGACAGACAGACCAGGATCCTGAGCAGGGGCAATGGGTGGGATAGGCCAGGGGAGGCTCCTCCTCGGTCAATAGGAGCGGGGCAGGGGACTAGCCTCCCTAGAAAGAGGTGTTCACACGCTGCCCATGATCATCAGCATGTGTTGGCTAGAGATTCCTGGGAACCTATTTGAATAAAATAAGGTCTGGGCCAAACCTTTGCCTAAAATACAGATTTTTCTTTGATCTAGATAAATTTAGTTAAACTTTAAACAAGCGAAAGGCCCTGCGAACACCCTTATCTCCGGCTGCTTCCCCCTGCTGCTCCCCTCGGCATCCATAGGAGAGCTGCTGGGAAGGTCAAAGGCAGGACAGCGGCCTGCCTGGGAATAAAGGAGTCACAGGAAAAGCTGGTCTCATGGGACAGATTCTGATCCGAGTTGCACAGGGAATGTTAATGCTGCAGTTGCCACTGGAGAGTCCTAGTCTGGATACATCCGACATCACGGGAATGGGATCTTCCCTAAACATTATTAAAGCACCTCTCCGAGAGGGGAGAGCTCTGCTGATGGAAGAATTCTTCCGTCGACCTGGCCACGGGGTTCGGTTGACCTAATTACGTCACACAGGGCACAACATTTTTCACAGCCCCGAGTGACGTTGCTAGGGTGAGCTCGTTTTTAGGCAATCAGGCCACAGATGCAAATCCAGATAACAGCCATGTAACCCAAACCAGGACCCCCTTAGAGCTGGTTGAAAGAATTTCCTACAAAACTTTTTTTTTCACTGGAATTTGCCGATTTGTCAAAATTAAAAAGTTTCACTGTCTGATTTCAGCCGAGTTCCTCTTTAACCCAAGAAGGTTTCAAAACCTGCCTGCCAGGAACACTTCCTGTGGAAATCTGCCTGGGTTCATGCCTGCTGTCCTGCCCAGCTCCTTGGTAGTGCACCTGGCAGACTGCTGGAGACCCCAGGGCTTCCACAGTGTGTGGCAGACTGCCAGATGGCGTGCCCCAAGGCCAGGTGCCCCAGGCTCTGCAGGGTGTTCTACCCTGGAGCCTGGGCTCCATTCCCTTTTGCAGGGAATTTTGAAATTTTGGGGTTTATTCCAGATTTTTATGGAACCAAATTTTTAAATCTTGAACTCCCCCAGGAAATGCGATGACCTGTCTCTGCCCACCTCTCGTCCTCTTCTGAATATTTACAACCACAGACATTTGTGCAGCCTCTGGCACCTCAATCCAGCAACACACTTGAGCATGGGCTTAATGTTAAGTCATCTCATTGAAGTCAACTGGAACTGCTCAGATGCTCAAAGAGAAACACACACTTGAAAGCTTTGCCGGATACAGGCCCAGGGGACACCCCGTGCTCCATGCACATCTCCAGCTCCTCCATTTTTTCACTAGTGTAACTGCACTAGTTGCAGTGGAGTTACTCTGGATTTACGCCAGTGTAACGGAGATCAGACCTGACTCCCAGAAGCATCTTTGAGAGAACCCTCTGAGTCATCTCGGACACCTCTACGTGGCTGCTGCGTGCAGTCCCAGGGATAGGACTAACCATGGAGAATAGCACAGCAGCCGTCGCTAGCAGGTTCACATGCAAGTCCGAGCAGGGAACAGAAACGATCCCATGGGACTATCTGAGCAATTACTCTTCTGCGACAGAGCTCAGATTTCAAACATTCCAATTCAATCCAGACGGTCAAAAATGCAAATAAGTTCAAATTCTGAGTAAATTGAAGGAAGTTTTAATCTGTTCAACACATCTACAGTGCACACACTGACGCAAACACACCCCGATCCAGCACACACACTACACATATCCTGACCCAGCATATATACACAGTGCCATTAGAAACACATGTTCTGACCCAGCACAGGCATGTGCCCCCCAGCACACACCCACTTACCATGTACACACAGACCCACTCTACACACCCCTCCACCACAGGCGTCCACACTGAGAAACACACGGACCACGTGCGAAGTGGTAGAACCCTTAGCCAGTCAGCGGTTCGTACACGGCTCAAACAGAGAGTCCGATTCTTCGCTGCTGATTAAGAAACAAGGGTCCTGCATTAAATGAGTCTAAACGTTACAGTGGCTGCACTTAGAAATCAATTTATAACCTTCCTTGCCTCCTTCAAATCCATTTGGCTTCACGCGCATCTCAAAGCTACACCAAGTCTGAGCTCTGTTCTGTTCAATGTAGAGCTGCCCTTTGCGCCTTGTAATGGTTGTAAAACTCCTATTAGCGAAGAGCGCTGGGCACAAGATCTTCCCCAAATGCACTGACTCACTGAGAGTCTGAACATCTCCAGCTGTAATAAACTCCTGGGCAGGGGCAGGGGCCAGCATTCATTATCTGATTAGAGAGAGAAAAATACGTTTCCACTTGATACAGTGTGGGGGAGAAGTTTGGAGACGAAGTCAGTCTATCGGTGCTGCATGCAATGAGAATACTAATTTCCCTGGGCTCTCTCTCTTTTGAAGTTCTACAGGTCAGTCTAAACCAGCATGGGAAGCAATGGCCGGTGCTGGAGCACGGCTGAACATCAGGCTGCCGATTCAGCTGCGAGGCGGGTCCAGACCTGGCTGGCTCTTAGCTATGCCTAATCGATGACTGGCCAGAGGACACAGGAATGGGGTGTGGGGAAGGAGGGTTGGGAAGGGAGAGGGTTAACCCACATGGCTTCCCATGATGTTTCACATCCCACCGTGTTTCATGCATGTTGGCATGTCAGCTATTTTGAGTTCCTGTGTTGTATGTGCGTGTTTTGGGGACTGTAACGTACAGAAGGAGCAATTCCATAGTAGTGTAGATGGGAAAAATACACCAAGAACTTAACAAGATTCACAAAGGGATTGTGCATTTCTAGGGATCTCAAGAGTATCCTGGTTGTTGTAATTAATGCCAACAGCCCTTTTGGCAGGGACATGACACCCCAGCTTCAGGGCTTTCGAGAGCAGGACAAGTCCTAACATGGGGGCAGATAATCCCAGCAGGGCTGCTACTGTGGGGGGTCTTATACAATCCCCAAAGCAGCTGCCGCAGGCCACTGCCAGCCACAGGATACGGGGTAGATGGACCTTAGGTTAAAACCATCTGGCAATTCCTAGGTTCCTAAGCCTGGTATAGGAAGCACGTCCCTTCTTGGGCATCCATTGATACTGAAAGGAGAGCAAATGATTTGGAAATTGCAATTCTAACCGCTGCCCCGCCCCCATTCCCTCCTCCCCACACACTCCTCATTCTGCAACAAAAAAATATGACGACAAATCGCCCAGCTGACAGAGTGGGGAAGAGCGGTGTCGTTCCTAATGCCTGTGAGCTGCCTGGATACCACGGTGGTGGGCGTAGAATGAGAAAACAGCTCCAGGCAGACAAGTTGTCTACCCGAGTTCTAACTGAGGCAGCGGTCGGGCTGCCAAGACTCCGGGATTGCCCTGGAGTTGCCAGGGATTAAAACTCCATTTTTAATTAAAGATTCTGATGTCATCTGATGGGACCTCTGGGAATACGTCCAGCCGAAAGTGGCAACCCTACGCAGCAGGTCCAGAAGATACAACTGCAGCCTACAGCAGTCCGTGGTGGAAGCACTGGCCAAAACAGGCCAGCTCTCTGGTTCTGCTTGGTGGCCTCTGCTCTCCTGTCTGCCATCCTGTGTGCTGTGCGTGGGTTGCTGCACCATATACCAGAGCAGAACCTGCTCAGCAGGGAGCGAGGAAGGCAAGTGGGGCACTCACTCTGCTGGGATCTGGACAAAGCTGATGCCAGGAAGCTCTGTAGGGTGCATGTGCAGAGGGGACAGGGTCCCGGGAACCCATAAAGGTCACCGAGATCTCAGGCCCAGGCTGCAGGGAAGGGGCCACCCCAGGGAGAAAAGAGGCTATTGAGAGAAGGAACATACAGTTCAGTGCCAGTTCCTGGGCTGGTAAGAGCATGGAGGGTGGCCAGGCTCCTGACACGCCCTGCTGCCCTCTCCTCCTCAGGGGCTCTGAGCCAACTCTAGGGGAGGAGATGTGGCTCCCTGTTTGGTTTGGACGGGGGAACAAAGCGCCTGGCACTGGAATCCCCGAGGAGCTGGAGGAGAAGGGCGCTGGGGCCCAGCTGAACAGACCGAATGGAACCAAGGCACTGGGTAGGTCACGGTGTACCCGCAGGAATTGAACCTGGCTCCGAGGCAGGGGAATTGTCAGAAGAGAGGGAGCGGGAGGGAGGGAAGGGGTGAGAAAGGGTCCCCGGGGAAGGAGTCGAGGGAGGGTGTGAGAGTGACAGACAGACACAGCGAGCGAGCTCTGGCTCCCAGCGCCAGCTGCCGTGGAATCGGCCCGCGCTCCCCGAGCTGCCCGTCACCCAGCCCCACACCCCGCAGAATCTATTTTATGCTCTGACATTTATCTAGGATTTTTTACTCCATGCTATTCATTAACCCAAGATAGTTACCGTGGCAACCGTTCAGTCACATGACACCCAGAAAAAAATTGCCCAGCTTTTGAGCAAACACCACAACAGTTTAATTCAGAGGGAAAGATCCTGGAGCCCAATGCCCCCTGTCCCCCAAAACACCTTCTCCCCTCACCCCGATTCAGGAGCCCTGGGGATGGGGACAGCCAGGAAGTAGCCCCAGTTCTCTGTCAACGCTTTGTGTGTGTTTCCTGCTGTCCCCCACTCCAGCCAGGGCGCTCTGGGAAGAGGGAAGCTGCAGGAGTATCTGTGGTCTCCCCTTGGATGTACATCCCTAGTGATGGGATGGGGAATCACCCTCCACGGACTTGGCGTGAGCCAGATCACTGGAGCAGCCCAAGGAGCAACTACTTCCACACACACACACACACACACACACACACACTCACCCACCCCCCTCATGATGACATCACAGGTATCAAGGAAGCAAAACGTGAAGAGTCAAGCAGGGAGGGTATTTGTAACCAGGTTGTTTAAAACATTTTGCTGTTCCCCTTTCTCTTTTGCAGGTATTTAAGTCCAAAGCCCTAACAACATGTGGGAGAAAATCAATCCATGGTACAAACCCCCTTTCCGGCAGGAAAGGACAGAGAGCTCTCGATCCACTTCTCAGACCCCCCGTGAGACCAAGTGTCTGGTAGCTAGTCTCTGCCAGTGATCAATGTCTGATGAGCCAGGAGACGGTGTCAAACCCCCATAATAGTGAGGAATTTTTTCCTGACCCCAGCTGGGAATCAGGTCATGCCAGAGGATTCCTCGCCTTTATCCCGGCTAGCATAGGTGTAGAGAGTGCACGTTTGATACTTGGATAACTACAGCTAAACCTGCAGCGGTGAGTTCCGTGCCTAACAAAGCAAAGCAGAGACTAGAAATGCCCCCGTGTCAGGGAACCCTCGCTCTGGATGAAGAAGCTTTCACGTGTCTTTTGGACTCATGGGGGTCAGGACTTACCTCGAACTCCCTTAGGACTGAAAAACAAACATCAAATAAGTTTGACAGAAGGTTCCCCCTTTTCCTTCCACTCAGACTAATCCTCAGACTGGGCATTGTGCCCCCTCCAGACTGTACACTGGATCCCCCCCACAGGCCGCACACTGTGCCCCCCTCACACTGGGCACTGCCTTCTACTCAATCTGCTAAAAGTTCTCCACAGAGTTTCCTTTTCTGCTCCCCAGTGGCACCAGCACCACTGTAGTGGGAAGCAATTACCCCGGGATGTTAAAGTGTTCACCTACCTTAAAGGGTGAACAAACAAATAAAGGCGACAAACTCTTCTCTTTTAGGGCCTAAGCTGAACGCTGAGGAGCTGGGATAGGGAGGAAGGTGCTCCCTACACACACAGCTGATTCCCTACGGCTCCTCTGCAGGGTTTCTCACCCCTTCCTGGTGAAGCTAGTCCTGGATCTGCCTGTCCAGGGCAGATCACAGGGCCAGGTGGACCCTGACCTGATCTGGTGGGACAATCTCTGTGCGCCTGAAAGTCAGGGAGACGAGTGCACAGCAGCAAAGGCCAATCGACCTCTGACCAGCTCAGACATTGCTCAATGCTCTAAGGACCTCCCTTGACCGTGCATGGACACACTACACGGCACACTGCACCACACATGGGGCTGTATTACAGTTGCACTGCAATGCCTGTCCACAGACCCCCAGAAGAAAACCCAACCAACACTGCAAAATTTGGGAATGTTCAAAATCCAAACCCAGGTCCAAATTCTGCAAGTTGTCCCTGAGCTGCACCCCACCTCTGCCCAATACCTCTGAAAGCCAGGCCCTGAATGTCCCACGCTGGACGCCCCAAAATGGGACATCCACAATAACTGGCCACGTGTGAAAACGTAGGGCAGGCTCATACTCACACCACAGGACAATCCTCTCCCCTTCCTGGGGTAAATCAGAACTCCCTGCATGTGCCCAGAATCCAGGCAGGGGAACCAGAGCTCCTCCGAACAGAACCCCATGCTTGTGATTCTGGGGCTTGCAAACTGTCTCCAAGTAATTCCACACATGATGCATGCATCAGAGATGCGACTCTCACTGCTTAATGTAACGGAGTCACATTGTGCTGGGTTTAATTCATACATTGATCAGGAGGGACTGAGCAAAGGCAGTAGGCTTCTGCCATTATTCATCCTCTGCTTAGCTGTCCCTGTGGTGAATCTCAGCAATTTTCTCTCCCTGTTGTTGTGAATTTTGATTAACTAACTTAGCTTATCACTGCACACAATACTTCCCTGGCCAGACCCCTGGAAATGACAACTGCCTGCTATCTACCAGACCGGCAGCTTGTGTGACGCTGCTCAGGGAGACTCTTGGGCTAGAAGAGTGGGTCGCTCCAGAGAGAACCAGGGCTTTCCTCACCTGCTGCAGCAGCAGGACTAACTCTTCTCTTGGCTTGTCTTAATCTTGGTGCACGCAATGTTGTATTCAAGGGCATACTAGTGGACCCCAGGAAAGCTGGAACAGGATTCAAAGCAAAGTGATTCAGAGCTTCATTGTTTGTAATTTGCATTCACTGTGTATTTTGTAGACATATTTGCAATCAAGGACAGAAGAACTGGTTTGGATCATGTAAGCAGCATCTTGAAACATCACCCAAATGAGTGTTCCTCCTCCAGGACTGCTCAGCCCATAGCCTAGATCCTCTTTTCCCAGATAGAAGGGAGGTGGGCGTGGCTATCTAGGTAGGGTAGTGAACCTCTTGACTCATAGGCTCTGTCTACACTCGGAAAACTTTCCAAAAATGTCCTAGGGTTGCCATTACTGGCTCAACAATCCACGTTCTCTACCTTGGAAGTTTCCGTGCGAATGGGCTCCAAGCAGGGTTACATGGCATGGTGCTCAAAGCGCTGCCAGCGGCATGGCTACACTACGGGTCCCACCACTGCTAACACGGGTGGAGCTGAATCAGAGTGGGACGTCCTTTGAATATGTCCAGTGTCGTGCAGCTGGGATCAGTGAGTCAGCAGCACGCACTGACTCCTTTCGGGGCAGGATCGAGGCCAACGAACGGGCAGAGAGATTGAGGCAGATGCTGCCAACCTCGTCCAGATGGTTATAAAGAACCCGCAGCACAAGCTCAATCTTCCCTGCACTGGTCCACTGTGTCCACCACTGGCTGCTCCCCGGGGCTGTCTGACAAATGCGCTAACTGGCTGTGCTCTCTCAACAGGGCTGACACACTGGCCTCCACATGACTCCTTGCTCTCCAGGGAAACCTTTCAGAGCCCCTCAGACTTCGGGTCAGTGGCCTCATTACCCGCCAGAGAGAGAACAGCTCCCTTCTCGAGGGAGCTGCTAACGGTGTTTCACTCGGGGAAGATTTTGTCTAGATTGAAAAAGTGAGAGGGGGAGAAAAGCCCATGTCAGGGCTAGTGCGTTCTCGCTCTCGCTGCCTCAGCTCTCCAGCCCAACGTGCTCTCTGGGGACTGGCTCCTATCCTCATTGAAACCAGTGGGAATGTTGCTGCTGGATTGCACGGGACGCTAGCTTGGGCGTTCATCCCCCGCGATGGATCTGCAGCCACAGCAGGCCCAGCCCGAACCCGCTAACACTTGCGGCGATGGCAGAATCCACAAGCCAAAGCCACGCCCGGCTTCCCCCAAGCTTCCCTTTCCACGGGGTGTTTGGAGCCCCTGTCAGAACCCGTCTTCTCTCTCCTCTGGGTTCAGACCTAACAACAGAGCCAGTATGTCCGGAAGGAAACGCCTGACAGGGGCTCTGCACGCTCTACCCTCAACCTCCTGCCCAACAGTAATGCTGCAGTAACACCCTCATAAAAACCAAATCCCCTTTGGAGGCCTGGGGATATGGCTGGGGAAGAAACCAGGGGGGACGGAGAGGGCTTAACAGTGAACCGCAGGGCTTTGAGAAAACAATTATTGCAAAAAGGTTTGTGATCCGGAGTCAGTGTGATCTCTGCAAACTTAACCCCCTCCCCCCTCAAGGCTGGATACGGGTTCCTCTCTCACTTAGAGCCAAATGTGTAATTCAGGGGCCTGCATTTCCTCTGCACAAGGAACCTCGGCATTGCTAACGCCTAAAGCAGGGCACCCTGCATGACATGGCCATTCACCGAAACAGTGGGGTGGGCCCCATAAGGAGGTAACAGCCACTCTTCCTAGACCCCCAGCTGCAATCCAGTCACTATGCCAAGTGATGGGCCCCAAGGTGTTAACTGTATGACAGGCAGCCACCTTTGGGCAATTGTTGCTTCACTCCCCTACATCAGGGGTTCTCAAACGTTTGTAGTCATGACCCCTTTCATACAGCAAGCCTCAGAGTGTGACCCCCCCCCCCATAAATTAAAAACAACACTATTATAAATGCTGGAGGCCACAGAGGGTTTGAGCTGGAAGCTGACAGATCGCGACTTCCCAGGTCATAACCTCATGACTCCCAGAGGGGATCCCCAGTTTGAGAACCCCTGTCTTACATTTGTCCAGAGTATTGACATGAGCGTGTGTCCGTGTGTAAACACACTGCCCTCTAGTGGGTGCAATTAGAACTGCTCAACTGTGTGTCAGAGCCTTATGCTGAAAAGAGCTAAGGGAGATTCTCTGTTAGCTCATATATGACAAGGGCCAGTAGTTTGGTGCAAGGTGACAAGTTCTAGCCCCACAACTGCCATGACCATTGCACACATCAGCAGAGTGATACCCATCAGACCTGCATGTGTTTGATACTGTACCCTTCCCTTCCTTTCTTAGAGCGGATGCGTGCCTGCTGCACAATTCCCTTGAGGTTTCCAGGGACCTTCACCCTCACGAGCATGTTACCTTTGTGAATGATCAGTGCTTTCCTTTGCATCTACACAACTGTGACCCAGGTACTGAGATGTGGAGGGAGGGGGATGAGCTTGCTAGGGACCTAGGAAATATGTTGCAATGCTTTTCATTTCTCCATCACCAGAATTGTGCTCTGCCTGCCTCAGGAGAAGTTCCCCCGGAAAGCCCCCGTCAGATTAAATGTCAACAATTCAGCAGCCAGACAGGGCAGTAAAAAGCAAATGGGATGAAGGTGCCTGGTGTGAAATTTACAAACTGGGGAGCAGAGCGAGTTCACGGGTGAACCCTCCCCACTCCAGCTGAGATTTCATCCCTGCTGTGCATCTTCCCCATCGCGCTGTAACGCCCAGGAACGCAGCGCTGTCACTAGAACGCCGGGCTGGGCACCGTGGCATTATACTCAGCCATCAGTTTGTATTAAACTGGAGACAGTGTAACTGCACACAAACAGCGTTGCCGCCCCTGATTCTCCTCTGAGCTCCAACGAGAGGGCTGTTCAAGGAATCTGTCAGCCAGAGGTAAAGGCGACAGGAGCAGCTTGGGTTAAATTAACGGTATTGTCAAGACTAACGTCACTACACCCAGCATCGGAACCGGCTGGCAGCTTCAGCAGAGAAGCGAAGGCCCTGGAGTCTGACCTGTTTTGTTGCCCTTGGAGATGAACCCGCTGGCTAAGATTTTCCGAAGTGATCGGTGCAAGGGGGTGCCTGGATTTGGGGTTCTCTGCTCAAGACACCATGAAAGCCACTCGCTCAGCACTGTCTGCGAATCAGCTTCCTTTGATAGGTCTCGAGTTGGGCCTCCAAAATTGCTAGTTACTTGTGAAGCTGATGGCTGCTGGGTCCTGGCGGAGGCACAACCTGGGGGTGGGGTGAGGGGACATGTAGCTTGCACGGTCTCTCTGCTGGGTCAGTTCGGTGGAAATGGGGAGGATTTCAGGCTCCAGAGGCACCCCCAGGGTCCAGCACCTTTCTCAGCACCAACAGTCTGATGCATGACCCACTGAAGTCCCTGGAAAGACTAAAGAATATTTTCTATTGACTTCAGTGGGCTTTGGATCAGGATCGATATATTAACAATCCCCTGCATTACTCCAGTGTCCACGTGTCCTTTGTGAGCTAGGGCCCTGTTTCTCAATGACCGGTCCATGGACTGGCACCAGTCCCTGAGATCTCCCTGTCCCAGCTTAGGAAAGCAGCAAGCCCGTCCCTGGTATCAAAGAGAACCTCTGAGCTACATGACAGACCCCAGCAGCATTTCCATTTACTAGTGGGAGGGAATCTCAATCATATTTGCAGATTCTTCCAAGAACTTTTCACTTGCAAACACTTTGTACATCAGTTTGATCATCTGGGCAGCAGGGACTGCACTGTAAATTTGCCCAATGACTGTAAACTTTCTTACTACAGTGAGCCCTGCCCACTAGGGAGCATTGTTTTTAATTTAGATGAGCAGGATTCTCATACTGCAATTTGACTTTAAAAAGAAAAACCCCTCTGCCAGTCTCTTCTGTTCTGGTTCTTACCCACCCTCCACTCCCCCACTGTCGCATCTAAGCACCTCCAGTTGTACATTAAATGACAGATTGTTAACATGTCATGTTTGGTTCCCTCTCTCTCTTCAGCGGAGCGGTTTGCTTTGGTAGGGTTTTTGACTGAGGTGGTTTTAGTTTGTCCTGGTTTTTGCTAGAGGAATATACTGCTATTGTGTTTAGATCAGAGAAGGCCAGGTGATTAGACTGTTGCTAACTCTCATGATTTTATCTCAAAGCTAGTGATGTTTAGTGTTTTTCATGCAGCCCTGGATTCCAGAGCAACCAGAATCTCCACTGTCATTAACAAAAATACATTTCTAGCTCTCATGGCGGTGGAGATCAGCTTGAAAACAGAAACCCGAAAGGTTCAAAAGTCAGAAGACGCAGAGAACTGCAGAGGTGCTATTTTAAATATCTCGTGCTTTTCAGCTGATTTCATGATTTTGAGGGACCGGACTCCTGATTTTTGAAGCCTTGGGAGCGGCCACGCTGCCGATACTGGTTTTAGTGTGCAAAGCCATGGATCGGGTTTGGAAAAATGAGGACAAGATCTTCCTAAATGAGAAGAAAATCTCCATCCTCCTGCATGTTGGTACAAGGACGTAGCTGGGAGGAGGAAATACCTTGCGTGAAGGTCTGAACTTGAGACCTGAGGTCCGTGTGCATCCCACTAAACTCTGGCTATTTAAGGATAACAATCCCAAGTGCTTTTCATCAGTAGATCTCAAAGCACTTTACAAAGGAGGTCAGGATCATCACCCCCCTTGTAAAGATGGGGAAACTAAGGCACAGTGGTGAAGGGAAATCGCCCAAGGTCACCAGCAGACCAGCGGCTGAGCCAGAAATAAAACCCAGCTTTCCAAGTCCCAGCCCTCTCTGGTAGGGGTTCCGGACCCTTCATGGGGTCACACAATTATTATGGGGGAGGGAGGTCGCAATATGTCAGCCTCCACTGCAAACCCCGCTTTGCCTCCAGCATTTATAATGGTGCTAAATATACAAAAAGTGTTTTTAATGTATATGGGGGGAGGTGTTGCACTCAGAGGCTTGCTATGTGAAAGGGGCCACCAGTACAACAGTTTGAGAACCGGAGTCAGTGGGGAGAGTGCTCAGGGATTGATTTATCGCATCTAGACGAGACGTGATAAAATCGATCCCTGATAGATTGATCACTACCCGCCAATCCAGCGGGGGTAGTACAGACATACCCTGAGATTCATGCTATTTGGAGACCCCAGGACATTTGGGAGAAAACCTCTTTTGTGTGACTTTGACACTCAGTGATTAGCTGCATCTTTTTAGCCTTATTCTATTACCTGGCTTTAATACGCCATGAAAAAAACCACCACGAGGTTTAAGAGGCTGGACAAAGTGAGTGATGTGGAAATATTCAAACAAATAAATATGAAAAGGGTGACATCAAGCAGCCATGAGCCTGCAGCGCCTCTCAGTCCCTACAAAACCCAGCTGGAGTTGAAGCCATGGCCGATAGCAAATGGTTCCATACTCATGCCCCTGAGCGGGCGCTGTCCATCTAAACACAGTGCTCTTTAGAATGGTGACACTGGGCTTGACGCTCCTCTCACTTACATCACTGCAACTCCATCAGCTTCCATGAGGTTCCTTTTGATGTACACCCGTGTAAGTGGAGCCAAATCAGGTCCTGTCCCTGCACGTTCAGAATAAACTGTCTAGCTTGGCAAACCCCTGCTGCGTTATTGATATCAATTATCCAGAGATGAGAAGTAACATGGCTCCCCGCAGCTCCTCTTTCTAGCCTAAAAGATACAGATGAGCTACTCTGCCCTGTAGCCAATTTGCATTCCCGTGAGCCAGATTTTCTCCTCTGCCCGGACTCTGCGTTTTAGACATCACCCTCCTACAGCGAGGCCTAAACAAAGCAGCAGTGATGCCACCTGTTCCTTTCCTCATCTCAAATAATCAAGCATCTTGTTTGCCTCCCACATTGCAAAGTCTTCAGTATTGACCAGCTTCATCAGAGATAATGCAAAGAGCTAACAGCTAAAATTCAGGCAGAGCCCAGTGCGATTGTGTTAACGAATGCCCCAAACCAATGGCCGAGAACAATCAAGCCAGAGCAGCTGCTAGAGCCAAGGGCAATAGAGCATGTGCAGGCCTCGGAGAAGGACCAGTACGTGACTCGATTTTTAGCCTTTCCCATAGCCAAGGAAACCTCATGGACACAGGGCAGCAGCCTGTCCTTGCAATGAAATTGATTTTGTTTGCATGTTTCAGAGCATTGCTTGTTGCCTCTTTACATATGCATCTGTTTGCATAAATTACACTGGGGAGCAGCTAAATTAAGATGAGCCATGTGAGATGTTTAAAAAAACTCAAGCCTCTCTGTTACTGTCTCTAATTAGCAGCACTTGCTCTCCTCCTTTACAGAGATCACACACACAGCCAGACTATAATCGCAGAGCTATAAATCCAGAATACTGCCATTCACCTCAATGACTTTACTCCAGATTACACCAGTGTCACTGAGAGCAAAGTTTGACTCATCGTCACTCTCAATCTCTCTCACCCCACCCCCCAAAATATGTCAATCATGTGCAATGATTCAGTTTTGAGTCTAAGGGGTTTCATCTAGACACACACACACACTTTTGTAAGGAGTTTTGTTTTGGGGAAAATACCCCAAACTCTGCCACCAAATCACTCACTCAATCAGCATTCGGCTTTGGAGGTCCAGTCCCTTATGGGCAAAGGCACCGAGAGACCAATGGTGGCAGCATCAGCCGGAAAACAGCAAAAGAAAGCACCAAGGCTGAGGATTCGTGGGGAAGAGGGCAAAGCCCAGAGAGGGAGAAGCAGGTTTGTGAGTCTGCTGTAGAATTACTCTGACCTGTACAGTTCAGCCCGGGCCCTAGAAAATGGATTGTGCAGGGAGACCCTAGTGACGGCACTGATCTGACTGCAGGATTAAATCCCTTCACTCTAGTGTTCCACCCCTGCTCTCAGCAAAGCTCTGAGAGCAGCGCGAGGACTTCAGTATTTGTACCAAATATAGTACCCCACATTCCTAGTGTTAGAGACAATCAGATCTAAATTGCTACAGTTGTCAAAAGTATTGAACAAAGTCTCTGATGTGATGCATCATCATTGCTTGTCCTGTTTTCAAATTGGTGTTTGTTCATTTACTAATGAATCTGCAAATTTCTGCACTTTGCAAAGAGTCTTACAGACAGTGGATGTGCAGACTCACAATATACAAGAGAGAAAGGGAGAATAATGCTAGAGCTTGATTTCCAGCACATTTACAACTCCAGCTGAAGGCAGCAGGAGCTCCCTCTCTGCAGAGCAGGCCCTGGGTATTTCTAGTAGATGATGGTGTTTATGCACCTTACTCTGGGAGGGCGGAGGAAACATCTTGACTTATTTTCCCCTGGGGAAAAAGTACAATGTTTTGAAAAACAAAGTTCTAACAGGTTTTCTGTACCAGCTGCAGAGTGTGTCAGCACCGGCCTTACAAACCCCTTCACAGCCATGGAGGGAAACAGCAAAAAGCTACAGTGTGCCCTGGAGGAGGTTACACTAGGCAGGGAGCTATAAAGCTTGCAGCCTAGAGAAGAATTCCCCCAAAGGTCCCGGAGTGGAGGCTGCAATACCACACTGCGTGTGCACGTGCTTGCTATCCCCCGTCCTGTCCTGTATGGTACCGTTTGCTGGCACTCTGAATACAGAGAGAAAATATAACTGGGACACAATGGGGATACAGATCAGTGTCAGGAGATAACTAACCCAACTATTCATCTGGAAAGCCCTGAATTCCCTGGGGTCCAGCTCCTCACTCTGACCCTCACAAGCCGTGTGGTTGAGTGGTGCCGCCTTTGCCTGTGCTAGTCCATTTTGTTGCCAGTGCTCCTGTCCTTTGCTGCCAGGCTACGGTAGCCCAGGCGGGATAGGCCAGCTGCCCATTGCAGGGAGGGGCTGGTTTCGGTGATTAAGGAATGGATCCAATTGTGGAAAGTTTGAACTGGATAGCCGGAAAACAACCCTTGTAATACAGCTCAATGAATTAATGGAGGTGATGGATCCCATACGACAGGAGATAGTCAGACTTTATCTACACAAAGGCCCAGGCGAGACAGGCATTCTGCCTTTGATTGGGGATGGCCTGGCTAAACCAAAAGATTTTCACTATTTCTAAATTCTAGGGTGCTAGCACTGGTTAACAGAACGTGTCAGGGAAAAGCTTTACTCCCTTAGCATGTCTTTAAAAAAGAATCTACATTTCGACAGTGAATCATTGTCCCCCATTCTGGGATCTGTGGGATAATTACAACCTACACAAAGTAGTTTAGAAAAGCAAAAAACAACTCTGACTAATAAGGAGGCCAATGGAGTTTGAAAATGATGGGTAGTTTCCAGGACTCCTGCTCAAGGTTTTGGACTTATGTCTTTCATTAGAAAAGGAATCAGGTAACAGTCTATTATATGGTTCCATCCCATCCAAACTTCTAGCACAGGTTGGCTTGAGCAGGGAAGGGAAGTAAATTGTTCTTGCAAATGGATAAGAGATGGGATTTTCATGGGTATTTATTTAGGGTGATACAGAAGTCCAGTCTACAAGTGTTTGGTACATAGGCTCCATCCCAACGAAGGCAGGCATGAGATCGCAGAAACGCAGGACTGCAAAGGAACTTCAGGTGTCATCAAGTCTAGGTCCAAGTGCTCTGGCAGGACCAAGTAAACCTAGACAATCCCTGACAGGTTTTGTCCAGTTTGTTCTTAAACCTCCCCAGTGATGGGGATTCCACAACTTCCTTTGGAAGCCTGTTCCAGACCTTGATTATCCTTATTGTTAGAAAGCTTTAAGATCCTTACTTCTTATCCTACCTTAAGAACTCATGGAGAACAATTGCTCACCGGACTCTTTCTAACAGCCCTTAATGTGGTTGAAGAGTATCAGGTCCCTTCTCAGTGATCCTTTCTCAAGACAAAACTTGCTGGGTTCTTTTAACCTTTCCTCATAGGTCAGCTTTTCTAAATCTTTTATCATTTTTGTTGCTCTCCTCTGAACTCTTTCCCATTTGTCCACTTCTTTCCTAAATTGTGGCACCCAGAATTGGATGCAGTCCCCTAGCTAGGACCTAACCTCTGTCAAGTATAGGACGATTACCTCCTGTGTCTTACCTACAACACTCCTGTTAATACACCGTAGCATGATATTAGCCTTTGCAACTGCATTACACTGTTGACTCATATTCAATTTGAGATCCACTTTAAGCCCCAGATCCTGTTCAGCAGTACGACCACCTACATGGTTATTCCCCAGTTTGCAGCCGCATATTTGATTTGTCCTTTCTAAGTGTAGTGCTTTGCACTTTTTTTAATTCAAAACCAATTCTCCAATCTGTCAAGGTTGTTTTGAATTCTAACTCAGTCCTCCAAAGTGCATACAACCCCTTCCCGCCTGGTGTCATCTGCAATTTATATAGGAATCTGCTTCATTCCATTATCCACATTATTAATGAATATATTGACTAGTACCGGACCCAAGACTGACCCGTATAGGACCCCATGAGAGATGCCCTCCCACTTGACAGCTAACCTTTGATAACTACTCTAGTCTGATCTTTCAACCAGTAGAGCAGACCCCTTATAGTCATTTCCTTTAGACCACATTTCCCTAGTTTGCTTTGGAGAATGTCAGAGATGCTTTAGAGGCCATGTCTTCGCACTGAAGGTGGTGGGATTTGTACCGGAAGTAACTAGTGTGTGAGCTAGCCTGAGGTAACACCCCATGAAGACCAGGCTCTTTAGTGTTACAGTGAGGTAAAGGCAAGGTGAACCCATAATGCTGATCTGGCCTGGCTTACTTTGTGCTCATTAAAGTGCTTCGTCTTCACTGTGTTTATGCTTTGGGCTTGTTCATATAGGTTTACCCCAAGGAAGAACACACACCTTTTGGGCTGGGAAGAGCAGGCCTGAGTGTTTGTTGGTATTCAGGTTGGAAAAGCCCTTCTCTCTTGTTACACTATTACAACAATGTCTGATGCATATTCAGTAGGAGTGTTTCCCCTCCTCCTCATTTGTATGTTCTCACCCTACTAATATAGGCACGTCCTTCTCCTAAAGGTATGTCAGTAATCTCAGCTTATTATCATACATGTCAATTCGTTGCTATGGCACTCATGTGGTTCAGTATCTGCAGTCTTGAAGAATACTGGGCCTGATCTTGGGACAAGAACCTGTCAAGCTTCAAAGTGAGAGCTGGGAATTCTTAAGTAATCAATATAATTAATACATAATGTACGGATCAGGCAACACTGCATGGCTGAGAGACAGCCATAGCACAGAGTGTTTGGGCCAAATTAATCACTAGTATAACTCCCCTGACTTCAACCCCAGGGATGAAGGGGAACTTAGAACATGTAAGGCAACTTGTCATGGAAGGATGTGATTGCATTTACTGATCCCAGTAAATGCAATCACATCAAAGAATGTCAACAATAATCTTTATCTCAATAACAGGTTCTAAGAGAAGAGAGACTTGCAGCCTGAACAGAAAGCTGCCAAGAGAGGGAGTGGTTGAAAGTGGAGTTTATCACAATTTGTTTTCCACCCACAATTATTTCTTAATATAATATTAAGTCAGATTAAAACACAGAGGATAAGGACAATTGAATGATCACTACTAAGCCTCAATATGCCTCTGAAAGCCACTTTCTGGAAAGAACAAGGTCAGGGACACTAAATTCTGTCCCCAATGGTAGGTCAGGGCAGGTTAGAAGTGTCACATTATTATGGTGATCAAGGGTCTTTTCCAGAGGCCAAAGAAATCAAAGGAAAGACTGCCCATTGACTTCAGTGGTTTGTATCAAGTCCAAGAAGAGCTAGTCAGTCATAATTTCTATGGCTACCACGTTGTATTTTATCTTTAAATAAACATGGATTTTTATTTAAAACATTAATTATGACAGAGAAATTAGTGAGTGAGCAGAGTCAGTGCAAATAAACTATGTTAAAATTAATGAGCTCAACGCTTGAGTTTATCCTTGTAAATTAGTAACATTCTAGCAAGTTTTTTTTTTTAAATTCTCATTGGTTTGCCTGCCTTGAGATCATTAATTTTTTTTTTAAATCAGCCATAAGTCATATTCTAGAGCTTACCACCATATGGCCCAGCCTTCAATTCTTCATTAGAGATGGTCAGCAGTTCCCAGGGTATGATTCACCATTGGGCAGACTGCCAACAGATGAATTTCACCCATAGGGAATAAATTATTTCATGAGTTTGGTCCTTTATTTCTGTACAAAAATTCTCCGAGAAGGGGCACAGATTGTTATCAACACATTACGCTGGCAGACAAGGTGCGAATTCATGCCAAAGACTCCATGTCTCAATGGAACACTGACAAATACATGGCTGGGATCTGTCTGGCCCATGTGTGTGTTGGTGGTGTCACAAGAGGTAGAAGAATGTGTTTCGTGTTTAGATTATCGAAAGCTTGTGAGTTGCTGCCTATATTAATCCCACTTATAACCTCTGTATCCTATATTGTAAGGGAATATTTGAGTGGTTGTACTGTGAGCCTCTAACTGTGTAAGGCACCAGACAGAAGAGACATTAATTAGCATGAAGGGCTGATCTCCTACAGAAGGTCTTACGTACTGCCCAGCAGTGAAGGTCCATTGACAAGACAGACTACTGTGGAACATTAAAGAGGACAAAAGATGTCTGTTGTTTAGCTTTCTCCCCCCACGTTCCCTGCCTCACCCATAAAAGTGAGCTATGCAAGCGGATTCCTCATATCAGCTGACTTTGCAGTGCAGAGTACACGGCAGGAAGGGAATAAAACCCCCAAACAGGAACGTGGTTTCTCAGTGCTGCTTGGACTCTTGGGGACAAAAGTTTTCTAGAGATAAGCAAGAGCTCCACAGCTACTTAGCTTGGGTTAGCCCTAAAGGACATGTAGAAGCTTTTATAATAAGCAAGCTCTGATTTTTTGAAACTGAAGATGGTAGCTCACTTGTGTACTTCTGTTAATCTGTTTTAACCTTGTAAATAATTCTCTAAATTTCCTCTTCCTAGTTAATAACTCTTTAGGCAGATTATTCTAGAATTGGCTACATGTGTTGCCTTTGCCATGATCTCTAAGGTGCAAGTGGCCAGGGCTAAGTGACTTGTGCTTTGGGAGTAGGAGTTACCTGGATATTGCTGTGAGTCTTCGTGTAAGGTGCCATCTATCACAGAGGTCTGCTCAGATGAGTGGGGACAGGGCTGGATTACCCAATAGGCAGACTAAGCACGTGCTTAGGGCACCAGCAAAGCAGGGGGCATCAAAAAGAAAAAAAAGATTTTTTTTTTTTAAAAAAATTGATATTTGATATTTCAAAAAAAGCATTGAAGTAGTCATCATGGGAAAAATCAGAACTTTGTTAGACTTCCTTACACTCCACTACACACTCTTCCCCCATTTTTCTGTTCTCTCTTTATTACTTATCCCCACCTAAACCAGGGGAGCGTCCTACTAATGTAGATCAAAATAATGCAAGGAAATCAGATCCTGTCATATATTGCAATAAATTTAGTTTTATTATTGATATATTCTTCTGAGTTATACGTACTTGATTCTTTTCTAAACGATATGGACTTATCTGATGAACCATTTTCACAAAGTTCCCAAAAGCTAGTTGACTCATACCCTGTTGACTTGAACATGAATCTCTGTGGAGAAGTATGGCAGTTCCACTGTTATAAGTGCGCAAAGTTTAATGAAACAGGAAAAATGAAATTCAGTCACATTGATCTTCATGACACAATATTGAAACATGGAATACAATGCGTATTTCCAAATGTAGCGATCGCACTACGTATTTTTCTAATATTGATGATTACTAACTGCTCTGCAGAATGCTCTTTCTCAGCTGAAAAGAATAAAAAACCCTCAGAGAACAACGTGTCAGGACAGACTCGATTCACTTTCCCTATAGTGTATTCAAGCGCACATGCTTTGTCAAGTCAGCTTCGATTAATTTATCCAGAATTTTTCAGTCAGAAAATCTAGAAAGAAGCTATTTTAATTTCAGCATACATGTACATTTTGTGTCATTTCAAAAAAAATTAAATTTTATTTTACGGTATAGTATTTTTTTTATTTTGAATTACGTATGGGGGGGGCACCATAATCCTTTCAGTGCTTAGGGCCTCTAAAGATCTTAATCCGGCCCTGAGCGAGGAGCTAGACTGGAGTACCCAAGGGGACTGTCTGACTCCGTGTTGAGGCTGTTGTATTGCCTGGGGAGTTTACACTTCATAACTGGTTGGTGAAAGCCAAGTGCAGAACTCACAACCAAGGTGGGGCGTATGCCCTGGTTTCCTAACAGTCTGCTCTGCAGTTGGTACTCATGCTACTGAGTCACCACAAGCAGCATTACACATCTCTTACTCACTGTTTGATGAGCACTGTATGTTAGTGTATGTCAGCCTACGTGTTTTTCAAAAGCCAATTCCCTTCAGCTGCCTCTTTAGACATGATTGGTGTGACTGGCCACTCCATCACATTCTACCCTCTATATCGTCTGGTATTTGCCGCCCAATCAGACAGCAGAGAAATTGTTATAAACAAGAGGCAGGACATGATTATTTCTTGCATAAAGAACTCTCAACTCTCAAAAGTCAGGAAATGCCAGACTTAAGGTTGCCACCTTCATTCTCCCTCTTGTGCATGCGTGTTAAGATACAGTCATTCATTACATGGTCACCTGCTCTCCTTTCCACAGGACCCCTGCATCATTCAGGGCAAAGCGTAGAACTTGCTCTGGGAAGGAATCAGGGCTATTAGAGAGGCTGCTGTCTGTAGGTCACTGGTCTCACTGGTTGCAGAAGTTGGAAAGTGTGCACCTATTCCAGTTGCTGGGAGAGGCTGGGCTTTTTCCTCCTGTGTTTGTCTTACCCCCTTGCAGCTCACTCCCTTCCCTGCTATGCCTATCACCCGCCCCCCAGCTCCTGTCCCTCCCCTCCTTTGTTCCTATTTCCCCTCCATCTTCTGCCCTGCTCTGCTCCTGCTGCTGTCCCCTTCTCCTGCTCCTAAGCCCATTCCCCCAGGCTTCTATCCTTGCTTCACTCACCCTGCATCTCTTCCCCTGCAGATCCTGTTCCTCAGCCCTCTGCATTTGGGTCAGACGCTGGAGCATGCTCAGTGCAGACAGAATCTTCAGAGAATTTAGCTGCCAAACTCTAACACAACTCTACTGAGCATGTGCAAACTGGGATTTTTTTAGATGTTTATAACTTGGCAAAATTCGGGCATATTTTCAGAGATATGACAAAAGGCACATCCTTGACACCAGGGTGACCCTCTGCCAAATTTCAAGCCTCTTCTCCAAAGCATGGAGGTGCTACAGTGTCTCACTGAAACAGTTCTAACAGGCTAAACAACATATTTCTCCAGTCTTGTTCACAGAACTGTCTAAATCATTTTAAAAGAAGCTTGCCAAAAATTTTTGGCCTGATGCCAACAGCTGGCAAGAAAAATTTTAGCCTGGAAGATTTAAGTTTGACAAAATTCAAGTAACTGCATACATGATCTTATAATGGAAAATGTCTGCCAACTTTAACTAGAGGTGTCACTACCTGTAATTACTTGACAGTCGCAACTACAGCTGGTGAGGGGAAAAAAAAAAAAAAAAAGAGTTAAAAGGGGTTTGGACTTCTTTGAAAGCTTTTACTGATATTTCTGAAATTTCAAATAAATGTTTCAAGCCTCAACATTTTTAATGGGCTTCGTCATTGGTTGGAAACCCCAAACATTTTTGTTGAAAAGGGTTTTTTTAAAAATGAAAATTTTAATGAAAATTTTCATAAAACCTCTGAATTTGGAAACTTTTGACCAGCTCGAGTCCCAGTCAAACTCAGGATGCTACTATATTAGACATTGTACAGACATGGGACAAGACAGGCTCTCCCTTGAAGGCCTTATAATCTAAATATACAAGACAAACAAGGGATGGAAGGAAAGATCACTCTCTCTATTTTACAGATGCAAACAGAGGCACAGATTGACCAAGGGACTATCTAGGGAGTCTCACCACTGGGGACTGATCTCCGGTGCCTTAACCCCAAACCCATTCCAGGGAGAGATTTTAGGACGGCTACACAAACACGTCCAGTGTAAGCCTTTACACAGCTGCATTCACTTCTTTAGGTTTTGTTTGGATGAATGTTTCCAAATCCTTCTTTGAGGTACTAGTCCATTCCTCCTCAACACAGACCAAAGGTCAGTTCAGGGGCACCAGAAATAAGATGGGAAGGCTCTGAAAATGCAACTTTGACCCATTATTCCTAGAATAAAATTAGTAAGGATCAGATCGACAACTAGTGTAAATGGACATAGGTCTCGACTTCCTTGGATGTACTCCTCATTGACACCAAATGGCAATCTGTCCCTGTACAGTGACCATGAATACAGTTGATGCTTAGGTCTATGTAATCTAAAAACTATATGGGACTTAGCGGGGTTGAAGTCAGAAGGTACCCAGGACTCCCAGGGTCTGATTCTTCCTTCACACACATGATACACCAATATAATCCCACTGACCATTGAATTCCTCTTCATTTACTCCAATGAGCTTGAGAGCGGGTTTAGTCCAAGTGCTGTTCTTCTCGGATTTCTAGCCAGAGAAAAGGCTGTGGACAGCACAAAAGCTTTGGCCATGATTCCTTCTCTCTCACACACCGGTGTAAATGAGGAGCTAATGGAACTGCCTCAACGCAAGGGAGAGGAGAAGAAAACCCTTTGAATATACTTAGCTGGACTGTTTATGTTGATGCGGTGGCTAAATCAATACAGATTTGAATGTGAAATGAGCTATTTGTCTGGCCCAAGAAAGAAATCCTTCCAAGGCTGTACCTTGGATGGCAGGTCTGGCTGCTGCATATTCCAGAGAAGAGAGAAGAAAGCAGGGCCAACATTTTTAGGAGTACCCATTTGTTCTGGGTGCCCAGAATGGCAGACCTAAGAATGTCAAGGAGGGTACCAAAAAACACAGGACTAGGCTGAAACGTCTGCACAAGGTTGTCTTGATTCCACCCTGGTCAGCACTACCATCTGTAGGGTTTCCTGCCTACATTCCTGCATTGAGCATGCACTGTGGAGTGGCTGCTCCAAGACCCCTTTCCTGGCTGGCCTGGCTCTTTCCCATTCCCTGCAGGGACTGACTTGCAAACCAGTGGGCTAAAGGAATGATGTTATGCAACTGCCTCACTAAAGCACTTTAGAAAGTTGGAGGAGTATCATTAGCCCCATTATGCAGACAGGGAAACTGAGGTGAAGGGCACATCTAGACAACATCTGGTGAAGACGCTCTCCATTCAACATAATAAAACCACCTCCGTGAGCGGCAGAAGCTCTCCTGCTCATATAGCACTGTACGCACTGGCACTTATGTCAGTGTAATTTATGTCGCTCGGGGGTGTGTGTGTGTTATTCACACCCCCGCGTGACATAAGCTCTAGCGTAGATATAGCCTAAGTGTCTAGCACACAGTCAAACAGCAGGTCAAAGGGAGAGCTGGGAAGAGAACTCTGGTCTTGACAATCAGCCCAGTGGCCTGGCCCCTGGGCCATGCCTCCTCTTTGGAGTCTGGCTGGTTGTGTCAAAACCTTTTCAGTACGAAAGTGGTTTAGCTTTCAGCTTTTGGCAGGAACCCCCTCCCCACAAAAGGCTCAGTTATCTGGCTCCACCAGGCAGCGTGGTGTTCACAAAGTGCACACGTCGAACCCTGCGACGTTAGTTATGCGCCCCTCACACTAGTGACCAGATTCACACTGACTGGACAAAGTTGGTTCTGCTGCAGCATTTGTTACTAGAAAGAGGACAGCAGCGGCCTCTATTTCATTTCACTGAGCTCAGCGTACATGCAGGGACACTTCTTGCACTGCCTGATTTATAGCGGAGCTTGAAGAGCAAGCGGGCTCTCTGGCAGAGTGACAAGAAGCAGCTTTGTCAGAATTTGACAGAATAACTCAAGAGAATTAGGGCCGTGTTCAAGGGAGGCTTGGTGATTTAAAGCTCATGTGGAGCATCAGTGTAACATGGGCTTTACTGCTCTGTGCTCTCCCCTCTGGGGAGTGAGGATGCTAACCAGGGCTCACAACTCCGGCTCCCAGGGGTTGTGTTTTAAAATGGAACTTTGGACTCTAGACAGGACACCAAGATCTGCTGGAAGCCCAAATCCTCAGCATTCAACGAGGTTCTTATTATGTAGACAGCAATTGTCCCAACGTCAAAATTTTGCTTTTCCCTCTGATCCCCTCTTCTTTGCCGCAAGAGCTTATCCCAGCTGACTGTAGCGTCAATTAACCACCTACACTTGACAACCCTGCCCTCCCCGAAGCAGTGGGCAAACAGAGAGGGACAGGGTGTAATTAAAAAAATATTTCTTCAGGGACATCAGATTTCCTTCTCTTTTCTGCAGTAATCCCACTGATGCCAGCCAGTTCTAGCTCTGAAATGGCTTGGGTTGGGGAGCTCCTATTGTCCTACTGTGCTCAGGGGGAAACTGGATTTGATTTGTCTAAGTTATAAACCTTTGAAAATCGCACTTGGAGCATGCAAAGTGCAGTTGGTCTGGATTTTAACACTGTTTGTAGCAGCGGGGGGCCACGCATCCCTGGCATGGCTAAATTAGTAATGAAGTAAAATATGTAGCAAAACATGAGTAGTAAATGAGACCAGAGCTTCCTTTGACAGGTTGGCTAGACTAGGCAGGGAGCATTAGACTAATTAAATAACAAAAGGGGAAAGTGAGGGGAAGGAACAAGTGAGACTCTCCCTGCACTCCCCCGCTCCCCGCCCCCGCATAGCACAAAATCACAAGTTTGGGAACAGTATTAATCAAGACAGCAAGGACGTGAAGTAAAGGAATTTTTTGGTTGCCTACATACACCAATGCTAGGAACCTGAGTAATAAACAAGAGGAATTGGAATGCTCATTTAGGAGTGTAAATTCGGTCGAGTGAGTATTGCTGAAACTTGGTGGGAAGATCCGCATGGCTGGAATGTTACAATCAGTGGCCATAACCTATTCAGGGAGGATCAAGTGGGCAAAAGGGGAGGAGGCGTGGCACTATGTCAAAAATGGCATTGCCTGTTTCTGAGTGACTGTCAACTTGGAAGCCAATGACCTTGGATGCTTATGGCTCAGTGTCCTAACAGCTAAAGCACAAGATGGAGTATTAGCTGGGACCAGTATCACACTAGGGAACAGGATGACCGGCTCCTTAGGCACTTATCTATAATGTGTAGGAAAGAAAGCGAGGCGCTCCTGGGTGAGACATGCTGGAGGGCTCATGCTGCCAATACTAAAAAGTGCTTGGAATTTCTCAAAACATAGGGGACAATTTCCTCATGTGAAAAATCTTGCACCCAATACTGGAGAATTTTATATTCGACCTCATCTTCACAGGTAAAGAGGAATTGGTCGCAGAACTAAATTAGTGATTGCTTAGGTACAAGGGATCATTACTTGATTAAACTTATTAGGTGCAGACCAGTAATCTATCTACTTGGTGCTTTAAACAGGTCAATTTCACAAAGCTGACTAGACTTTATGAGCCAGATTAGTTGGGAGAAGGAATTTTAACAGGCATATTTGAAAGATAATTGGGAACCATTTAAGAACATTTCACTCAATGCTACAAAAAGCCACAATCTCAACTGAGGAAGAAGGCCACACTGGTTAACAAACAACCTTGCTCAAAGGGGAAATGCCAGCAGCCAGAAAAATAACTCTCTCTCTCTAGAGCTATCTGTAACAAATGGAAGAAAGGGGATGGTGACAGTAATGAACAGAAACCCAAAACTAGGAATTATAAAAAAATAATATGGGAAACAAGAAGACATCTGTGTCCAGCAGAGTTAAGGACAATAAGGAGTTTTAAAAAGTACATTAGCAACAAAAGGATTTCTAGCAATGGTATTGGTCCGTTACTGTGACAGAACTATCAGAATTGTCAATAATAATGCAAAGAAGGTAGAAGTGTCCGATAAATATTCTGTATTTGGGGAATAGCCAGATGTATTCAGGTCATATGGTGATAAAATACTTTTCATTCCAAAATTAATTAAGGAGCATGTTAAATAGCAGCTACCGCAGTCAGACATTTTAAAATCAGCAGGTCTGGATAACTGTCAAGAGAGCTCTTTGGCCAGCTCTTTTAACATTGATTGGTTATAAGTCACGGAACACTGGGGAAGTTCCAGAGCACTGGAAGAAAACTAATGTTGTACCAATCTTTGAAAAGGTAAATGGGATGACCTGGGTAACTCTAGACCTGTCAGCCTGACATCAATCCCAGGATAAATAATGGAATGGCTGATATGGGACTCAAATAATAAAGAATTAAAGGAGGGCTAATATAATTTCTGACAATCATCCTAGGTTTATAGGAAATTGATCCTTTCAAAGTCACGATTGTTTTTTGCATGACATTTTGATTAAGAAACTTGAATGATACAAATTCAACACGGCACACATTAAATGGATTAAAAACTGGCTAAATATATAATTGTAAATGCAGAATCATTATTGAGCAGATGTTTCTAGGGGGCATTAGTTCTTGGCCCTAAGCTATTTACAATGACCTGGAAGAAAAGAAAATAATCACCCATAAATTTTGCAGATGACACACAGTTTGGGGGAGTGTTAAATAATGAAGAAGACAGGTCACTGCTACAGAGAGATCTGGATCACTTGGTAATCCGGGTGCAAGCAAACAAGATGAGTTTTAATCTAGTTGAATGTAAAGTCATACATTTGGGAACAGAGAATGCAGGCTCTACTTCCTGGATGGGGGACTCTGTCCTGGAAATCAGGGACTCTGAAAAAGACCGGTAATCACGGTGGTCAAACGTGGGGTCCCAGTGTGGTGGTGTGGCCCATAGAGCTACCACAATCCTTAGATGCATAAATAAAGGAATCTTGAGTAGGAATAGAGAGGTCATATTATCTCTGGATTTGGCTCTGGTGTGACCACTACTGGCATGCTGTGTCCAGCTCTGCTGTCCACAGTTTCCAAAAGGCTGTTGACAAATTGGAGAGAGTTCAGAGAAGAGCCACAACCATGATGAAAGGATTGGAAGAAACATCCCTTAGAGTACTAGACTCCAGGAACACAATCTATTTAGTTTAACAAAAAGAAGGTCATGGGGCAACTTGATCAAAGCTTATAAATCCTACAAGGGAACAGAATATTAATACTACTGGGCTCTTCGATCCAGCAGACAAGGTATAACAAGATCCAGTGGCTGGAAGCTGAAGCCTGAGGAATTCAGACTAGAAATAAGGTGCACATTTTTAACAGGGAGTAATTAACCACTGGAACAACTTACCAAGGGCTGTGGTGGTTTATGCATCACCAGGGATTTTAAAATCAAGATGAGATGTTTTTTCTAAAAAAATCTGCTTTAGTTCAAACAAAATTAATTCAAGGCAGCCCTACGGCCCGTGTTTTCCAGATTATATGATCACAATGACCCCTTCAGGCCTCATAATCTATGACTCTATTTTAGTGTAAATTGAAAAGAGTGACAAAAATAGAATCTGTGCCCCAGGCTGTAAAAATAGCGCGTTATTTGGTATTATTTGCACCTAGATCGTAACATGTACAACCATAGCATATCCACACAAAGACATGGGCAGGATTAAGGTTGCACAGAAAGTAAACTCTCACTTTTTGATTTTTCCCCGCCATGTGCATTGCCTGAATCTTAATGTTCTCTCAATTTTCCCAAAGATGAAATGTGTCTCTGGATAACAAAGACACAGAGAGATTGAACCTAACTTACATGACCAGCATCAGCTGCCTAGTGGAGGCTAGTCTTTAGAATCAGACAGAAGATTTCAGGGATGAAATTGCTTGAAAACCCTGGTTACAAATGGACCTTCCTGACCTGCACCTCTGATAGTTTCTCCCAGTTATTAACGAACAGCAAATTCCAGAACAGAGTCTCTTTGCTTACGTTTAGATATTAATTCTATTCTTAAACAGCAATCAGGGCCCCCCACCCATGCATAAGGGATCATTGCTATTCTCAGGTGGTCACAGTCCCTCAGCCCGCAGTCATATGACACAGGAGCAGCCCTGGACATGCCATAATCCCCTAGGAATGTGTGGTGTGGATCGGAAGTGTGACACCATTCACTACTTCGCTCCATTGGATATGGGTGTGGAGGACTGTCATTAACTTAATTGCTGAGTGCAATAAAATGAATCCCTCTATGCCTTCTTTTTACAGTCTGATCTCATTCGAGTGCTACACATGCGGAATTACATTAAGAGGGCAGCAAAAGGAAATCGTTTTTCAAAGTAGCAGTACAATGTGGACTATCAAGGATAAATGCATGTAAATTGCCTTGGAGTTCACACTGTTGGAGCTTTAGCAAGACTAAACAGTTGCCAAAAGGCATTTAGAATTTCAGAGCTTATTGCACTAGGCATTAAAAAAGGTCAGTGTTTCTTGAAATAAGGATCTTTACAAATAAACACATTTGCTCAAGACTTGGTGAGTCATGCAGGAAAGGAGCTCAGAGCACTTTCAATGTAATGGCTTTGACAGGCCATGATCAGGGTGAGCTTCTCATGTTTACAGTTCATCAATAGTTTTTTCAGCTGTACCGTCAATCTTTAAACCAGGTTTAGTCAGGGAGGAGACTTGGCAGCTTGTTTTCCATGCAAAAATGCTATTTGATTTTTTTTTCTTTTATGCCATGCATTTGATGATAAGTATTTGAACTTCAGATATTAGACGGTCACTCAAACAACTGCCATTTTTTTTACTCCCGTCACATCCCCTTAACAGTATAAATATTTGACGTTTACAGTTTGTGCACTTAAAGAAAATGTATCTATTGCAGGGGATTTGGTGTGTAATGTGCTGGGCCTGTGTTGAGAAGCTGGTTGGAAACGGTAGTGAACTGCAGCTTCAGGTTCAAAATTCATATTTAACTTACAAGTCAGAAAGATTTAAGGCTTCGTTCTTCAATGATGTCCCTTCAATCCCCAGATTAGAAACCCAGCCTGTCCAGTGTCCTCCTTTTCTTAGGAACTCATCTGAACTCCCCACATCTAATGGATGTATCCACACAGTCCCCCTGCGAGGTAGGTAGGGTGACCAGATGTCCCGATTTTATAGGGATAGTCCCAATATTTGGGGCTTTTTTCTTATATTGGCTCCTATTAGCCCCCCAACCCCGGTCCCAGACTTGCTGTCTGGTCACCCTAGAGGCAGGGCAGTGCTGTTATCCCCAGTTTACATATGAGAAATTGAGGCCCAGAGAGACTAATGCCAAGATTTCCAAAAGTGACTAGTGGTTTGGAGTTTGAGGCCCCCTAAAGGTAGACAGTTCTGAGCACCTACCCTCTAAAAATCAGCCCCTTTAAAAGGTGTCTCCAGTTGGGCAACCAAAATCACTAGCCACTTCTGCAAAACTTGTCTTAAATGATTTGACCATGGTCACACAGGAAGTCTGTGGCACAGCAGAGAATTAAGTCCATGTCTCCTAAATTCCATGCCAACACCTTGACTACTGGATCATCCTTATAAGTGCAGTAAGAGGGGCAAAGCAGAGCCCACTCTATTACTTGGAACACCCAGTACATTTCACCCCCTTGAAAGGACCCTGGACATTTATTCCACCACTGTATCTTTTGGTTTGGCATTTCAGAGGGAACCCACTTCCCCATGCCCTAAAATATGTTTCCTGACTTAGGAATGTCTACAGAATTTGTAAAATGGTCTTAAGATGGGGAGGCGTTCTACTGAATCAATCCACAAATGGCATTTGAAAAAAACCACCCATTTCATATTAGCAAACTGTAGAAGAATAAATATCAGTATGGCAAGTCTGAATGAATTTCTTTGACCAACTACAGTCCATCACTGGCAACCCCAAGCTAATTTTAGGCTAGAAAATAGGTTTAAGAACAACCCTCTGATGGGAAAAAATCCTATAATTTAAAAGAAAATTAGAACCTCTCTGTAGGGTTTCTTTGGGGACCATCTTATAGGATTAAATGGAGAATTATAGATGTTCCAAAGGATGCTTTCAAAACCCCCAAAATCTACAGAAAGATTCTCATTATCTCTTAAATTCTTTAGGTTTTTAGATTAACTTCTATAGAAGATCACTGGCTTCACCCTATGACATGCTATAGGATTTTTCCATAAGTGAACTTTCCCCCACAGCTAGGCTCTGTGCTTTGTGCCAGGGGGCAGCAGGACTGTTAGCTCTGGGGATATTGTATGCTCTAAACAGTACATTGGAGCTCTACGAGGCAGTCGTGCATTATCACAATTGACGGTAGAGACATACTGACTAGGACACTAATCCTCTGTTACCCACAGATCTGGAGGATGGGAGACCATCTCAGTTAACCCTCTAGCTCAACTGCCTGTGCTCTGGCCCAGACTCAGGATTTAACCTGCCTGAAATGGACTTGGTGTGAGTCAGGGTGTTTTCAATGCCAAACCACACCCCTACCCAGCTAGTCCTTCTGAGACCTCAGTGTCCCCTCGGGCCAGTTCCCAGAATTCTCTTGGCTATAAATTAGCCTGGCTCCCTCCAAGGTTTTTCAAATCTGACTCCAAGCAGAAAGCATTTCGCTAGAATAACTCTGTGGCTTTGAAACAATTCGAACTCCCACTCGGTTTTTCTTTTTGGAAGGCAGTTACTGAATATAGATATGGCGAGGGGGAGGGACAGAGTGGGAAAGCGAGATACTTGGATGGATGGAAGGATGGATGGATACATTCAGATTATGCACCAATTCTCTCTCATTAAATTCTTATCCTAGAGTAACTATATTTGAGTCCCAATCTTGCTTTTGTTGAAGACAATGGAAATTTTGCCATCAGCTTCAAATGGCTGCAGGTCTGGGGTCAGAATAGTTACCATCTGAGGGCTCAGTTTGTTCTCTTCTCTTGAGACTTGTGGGGCGGGGAGTGAGGGTCATATAACCGGAGCCTGATGGCACAATGGCTTTCCAAGGCATAATTCCTCCCCTGCACTATGGAAGCCACGGGACATCTACCGATTGCAACAACTGTCTAACAGGCATAGCTGGTGCTGATCCAAGCACTACCATGCCCAGGGCTATGTCCCCACCCAGATATGCTCCCGCAGGTGAACCCCCACCCACAGTGTTCCCCATACGCTTGCCGCTTAATATGCTTACCTCCAGCATGGGTGTTGCCCACAGCTGTGTTCGAGTGACCCTAATTTGCCCCTAAATGCTTAGTACCAGAATGTCTTTCCCAGGTAACAGTTATTAAAAGTGACACCACTTCTAACAAGTCTGTCACAGTTCTAATTCAATATCTAGACATGGTGGTTATGCTCATGAAATGTTCCTACCTCACTTTTATATAACATCACCAACAACATTAAAAGAACATTGTTATAATTGCATAGTCAAGCACTCTTGAGTTAGGAAACACCAGATTTAAGGTTGCCTGAGCAACCTTAATCCCACTTCTTTATGCACGTGCATTACGATACAGTCTCTAACTACACAATCACACACTTTGTTTCACCAGCATCTTTTGAAAATCTCTCTCTACACCCCTGTGGGGAACCTGCCCGAAGTAACAGCCTAAGAAGAGACCTGTTAAAAGTTGTTGCCAAATTGAATCTGGTCTTTAATGAAAGGTTGGATAACTGTACGGAAAACCTTAGGAATACTTTAGTTCTTGCATAAAACGGGGGGGCTGCTTTAGACACAACCTGGTGATCGTCACCTTAGCGATACTTGAGAGACACAGATAGACTCGTGTGCTTAGTCACTACAGAGGTGCCCAGACACAAGGATGCATAGCTACTAGGAGGCACCTTAGAAGTCCCTGACACAGATAGATGGCACAAACAGACATTAAAGGCTGCACGTTGCACCGACAGACAGATCCATTCTATTGTACCTGATCAGGCACACCGGTAAAATACTGAGTTAATGAGGTACCAAAGCACTTGCCCCATTGTAAATCCCTGTAATGTAGAATGCTGCTGTGGTAGGACCCTTGGTGCTGAGGGGAGGCACTTACATGTCTGCTTCCCTTTTCTGGCGAGGATAAATGTAACAGCTGGTAGGCATGTGTCTATAAGGATACAGCATGTGTCTAAACGGGTTAACTGGCTCTAGTGTCATGGGATGGTTCCGCACTTCCTCCTGCCCCTGACTCCAGGCCAGTCTTCCGATCTTGCTGGCTGTGAGTGGAGGAGAACATAACAAGCTACACCGTTAAAATGGGGACAGTATTTCTGGCGATCCAGACTGGTTCATGAACAATGCACTAGCCAGGGAAAGGGGCTGTACTCAGAACTGATATTATTTGAACCCAATAGTGTGGTGAGTTCTAACACCTCAGAGTTCACTCTCACAGCCCAACTTATCACCCTCTCATTGGACAAGGTGAGAAAACAGTTCAGTTGGTACAGGAACAGGATCCAGGAGACAGGACTCCTGGTTTCTTTCCCCAGCTCAAGACATCTCACATTTCTGTGCCACCATTTCCCCTCTGTGCCACCATTTCCCCTCTGAAAAGAGAAAGAGGCTAATACCGGGGATGAGTGGGATGCCTAACTGAGTAATGTATACAATGTCCTGCTCTACTCCACCCTGATTAGGCCGCAACTGGAGTATTGTGTCCAGTTTTGGGCACCACATTTCAGGAAAGATGTGGACAAATTGGAGAAAGTCCAGAGAAGAGCAACAAAAATGATTAAAGGCCGAGAAAACATGACCTATGATGGAAGACTGAAAAAATGGGGTTTATTTAATCTGGAGAGGAGAAGACTGAGGGGGGACATGATATCAGCTTTCAAGTACAGAAAAGGTTGTTAGAAGGAGGAGGGAGAAAACTTGTTCTTCTTAACCTCAGAGGATAGGACAAGAAGCAATGGGTTTAAACTGCAGCACGGGTGGTTTAGGTTGAACTTTAGGAAAAACTTGCTGTCAGGGCGGTTGAGTACTGGAATAAATTGCCTGGGGAGGTTGTGGAATCTCCATCATTAGAGACTGTTAAGAGCAGATTGGACAAACACCTGTCAGGGATGATCTAGAGAATATGTAGCCCTGCCATGAATGCAGAGGACTGGACTGGATCAGTGGTTCTCACCAAGAAGTCTGGGGGCCCCTAGGGGCCTGCAGGCAGGTTTCAGGGGGGCCGCCAAGCAGGAGCAGTGTTAGACTTGCTGGGGCCCAGGGCAGAAAGCTGAAGCGTCACAGTGTGGGGCTCCCAGCCCTGCCACCTGGGGCGAAAGCCAAAGTCTGAGCAACTTAGCTTTGTGGGGACTCCTGCAGTGTGGGGCCCCCGTCAATTGCCCTGCTTGCTACTCCCCCACCCCCCAATGTTGGTCCAGGCTTTTCTATGCAGAGAAACAGTTGTGGTGGCACTGGTGGGCCATGGAGTTTTTAGAGCATGTTTGGGGGCATGGGCTCAGAAAGAAAAAGGTTGAGAACCCCTGGACTAGATGACCTCGAGGTCCCTGCCAGTCCTGTGATTCTATAAAGGACTTAGGTCCTTGTGTGGATGGGCTCCAACAATGGCAGGCTGGTGAGAAAAGGACCCGGGGATTATACTGGATCATAAACTAAATATGAGTCAACAGTGTAATATTTTGCAACAAAAGCAAACACAGAGAATTGATAAGGCCCCAAATGGAGACCTGTGTCCAGTTCTGGGCATCACACTTTTGGACACGTGGACAAATTGGAAAAAGTTCAGAGGACAACAGCAAAAATCATTAAAGATCTAGAAAACATGACCTACGAGAAAACATTATTTAGTCTGGAGAAGAGAAGACTAAGGGGGGGTCATGATAACAGTCTTCAAGAATGAAAAGACTGTTGTTAAAAAAAGAGAGGGTGATAAATTGTACACGAAATAATGGGCTTAAATTGCAGCAAAGGACATTTAGGTTAGAGTTTAGGAAAAACTTCTTAAGTATAAAGGCAGTTAAGCACTGGAACAAAATTACCTTGGGGAGGTTGTGGAATCACTGTCACTGGTGGTTTTTAAGAGTAGGTTGGACAAATACCTGTCAGAAGTGGTCTAGATAATACTTAGTCCTGTCTCGGTGCAGGAGACTGGACGAGATGACCTAATAAGGTCCCTTCCAGTCCTACATTTCTATGATTTGCCCATTCGTTGATAGCCCCTTTTAAATACAATCACTGATTTGTAATCCCAGCCACATGAGAAAGTTGATGGGTTTGTCTGCATGCTGGTTTGGGAAGTCAAGGTGCTGATGATAATGGCAAAAGCCAGCCAGAGGCTGCTTTGCTGTCCAGTTCTTGGCAGATCTAGAGCAAACAACAGGTAGTTTGATACAGATATTCACAAGTAAAACTGAGTCGTGTTACCATCATGCACTCCTGGTTTTATTGCAGTAGGTTTGACTTCAGCAGTACTGCTGACTTTAGGGCCACAGACACATCACCCTCAAATGCAACCTACTGTTATCCTGCTGACTTTAGAGAGGTCTGTAGTGACGGAGTGTTTAATGGAACTTTGTGAAGATTATTGTCCAGATTATCTCTTAAGGGAAAGTTGGGCTTTTCTGAGGTTTGGAACAACTTGACGTTCCACAACAGAGATGTCACAGTAAGAATTGCCCCCAGCCTTGGGTCCCCTGGGTAAGCACATTGCTAACGCTTTTAGATGTAGTGGATTGGAGTTGGAAAGGGTTGAAGGTGTGAGTGTGGAATGGAAGGTTCCTTTGCAGGTTACGAGAGGCTGAGGGGGAAGGAACGGGTTAATTTAAAAATTCAGCCAGGACCAGAGATAAGAAGCCCAAGGACTTACACAGACACACTCTCTGCATGCCAAGCAGCTAGGGACTACCTCCCAACCCCAGATGGCCACGAGAAACGAGAACAGAGACAAACAGAACTGAAGAAGTTGCAGGGCTGACAAGATGGCACGTTTGCGAAGGTTGGCCTGGTGAGATTCAGTCTACCTCGCAGTCCTGAAGCCAGTGTGTTATGGAAAAGCTAGGGGAGCTGCAGAGGGGAAAAGCATGGGCAATGAGAGGGCTCCCATGGCCAAGATGCCCCCAGGAACACTCAGGGCTTAAAATCTTTCCGAGAGCGGAAGCAAGTTGGAGATCTACAGCGGACCCCAGACGACCTGTGCACAGGGCAGAACTCCCATCCACCCCTCCCCTTCTTACGTTACACTCAGGCTTGGCCAGCCTTGGGCTGTGTGCGCGTAAGTATGAAAGTGGGTTAGGGCTCGAGCACTAACACTTTCTTCCTCCAATGAGTGACGTGGGGCATAGCCAGCACTCACCACTGGTATTTGGTTAATAAAGCTTTAAAACTTAGTCACTTGGTGTGCTCCTTCATCTCCATCCCTAACCATCCTGCGCCTCAGCCTGATCACTGAGGGCCCAGGCAGACTGGTAATATAAATCTGTCACAGACCAATTCACGAACGATGGGACCCCTGTGACTAATTCAAGACATACCATATGTTGAGGTTCTGTAACACCAGTGAATACACACTCCTCCTCTTCTGGAACACAACTCTGCCAAATGCCTGTGGGTTCTTGCATAATTTTGTCCCTATCATTTTGGGACAGACCTGTCTGAGTTTACCTCTTTTTACCTATTAGTTCAATTCTGTATTTATTGGCTATTTCAGTCCTTATAAGAGCAATACTTCACCCAGATACTGAAAATGTACAACAGCGGCGTTCTGTGTCAAGAACATCTCTCTTATCCTCCCACCCCTTGCCCCTCTTTGTCAGAATCAAACAGTATTCCATAGATCATTACTCCATTGGTACTTGCTTCCCCTAAACATTCCCTCTCCAGCATAAGAACCCCAGAGAATCTGCTATCCTCTCTGGAAAGCCGAGATGAGGAGAAAAGGAGGAGGGGCACTCTGAAGGCCAGAGTTTGATAAACTGAAAAGCCACCCACACAAAGAGCGAATACGACAATGTGGGAAGGACAAAGAAAATAACACGTTGTAACCACTCAGCAGAAAGGAGAATAAGAGCACACAGTGGAATTGCTGCCACAGCAAGGCTCATCACTTGGCTAAACACCCTGGAGACCAGCACTTGGAAGAGAACGCTCTGCAATGGAGTCACCATGCCCACGTGCCTTCTGACGGGGGAGCGTTTTGCACCCATCTGGCACATGAATACATGGGGCAGGACAACAGAGAATCAGCCCATAGCCAGGAAGGGTTCATACGGCCTTGATTTAGTGTGTAAATCACACACCTGCCATCCCACATACCCATGGAGAGCCAAAAGTGAGAATCATAGAATATCAGGGTTGGAAGAGACCTCAGGAGGTATCTAGTCCAACCCCCTGCTCAGAGCAGGACCCATCCCCAGCTAAATCATCCCAGCCAGGGCTTTGTCAAGCTGGGCCTTAAAAACCTCTAAGGAAGGAGATTCTTCCACCTCCCTAGGAACCCATTCCAGTGCTTCACCACCCTCCTAGGGAAAAAGATTTTCCTACTATCCAACCTAAACCTCCCCCTCTGCAACTTGAGACCATTACTCCTTGTTCTGTCATCTGCCACCACTGAGAACAGTCTAGATCCATCCTCTTTGGAACCCCCTTTCAGGTAATTGAAAGCAGCTATCAAATCCTGCCTCATTCTTCTCTTCTGTAGAGAGGTCGCTCGATAGCCCACCAAGAGCATGAAAAGAGGGAAGGGAAAAGATAGAGTTCTCCAAGTCATAGTAAGGGCAAAACAGGTCCATCAGCCTAGGAGTTTCACACATATGGTAGTTAACTGACTGAGGGACTGGTCAACACTGGGAAGTTTGTAACAATTGCCAGTCGCGTCCCAGCAAGAGACGCCTGAAAAGAAACAGAGACAAACGGCTGATCAATGCAGTAACATCCACCAGTAGCCATAACAGACCAAATAAATACCATAGTGACCTTTTTAAGACAGGAATAGGGACAGCCAAACCATGGCAATGCCTTTATCCCAGGCATAGATGATGAATTATTCATGGAGGATTAAAAGCAGCAGAGTCAGGGCAATAGTTTTGAAGAGGTGAAAGTGACAGATATTTAAATAATGGCAGCTACTTATTAGTAACCACTTTGGATATTAAGGGGTTTTTTTTCGATTGCGATTCAAGTCACAAACACATGATAAAAATACAATGACATGCCAATCACCAATTCACCAGAGAAATGTAAAATATGAGTGTTTGAGGGCCATAGACACAACACCGCCAAATGCATCCTATTGTTATCCTGTTGCCAACAGCAAAAGTCACAGGTATGCCTGCATGAGGACATTATCCGTACTGTGTGGCATTCCCAGGGACTTTGAACACTGCAGCAAAATGGATTTTTATATATTCCCCCATGTTGCTCTTCTCTGCTCACAGGTCTGGAACAGGACATTTTGGGCTCTCATCATAGTCTTTTGCACTAAATAAAAACAACTTGGCAACATTCCCCACCCCCACCTCCCTGAGAAAACAGGGACATTAGGTTAAGTAATATGGCTGCTGTACACTGAGTAGCACATCAAAGAAGGGGAGATACCTCCTCTAATTTGATGATCTTTGGGTGTATTTCATAGGTACTCAGCTATGGAGAGGTGATCTTTATGCTGAAGGTACCTAACTACAGGTACCCAATATGCTGAGCCCCTTTTAAAAAAAACTGACCTAGCAAAGTACTGGCATTGCTGTCTGAGGAGGATTCTCTCTGCTGGGCTTCTTCTGTCTGACATACCTTGGTGAGTGTCTTTTATCCCTAGTTTCCTCTAACTTGTGCCACTTTTCTCTGTACTATGGTTCTTTTTCTTGGAGCACAAAACAATATAAATGTAAAATATTCTTGTCCGGTAAGACGGACATGGCTCTACATTGTACTTATCTATATGGGGGTTTCTTATTATAATTACTATAGATATTTGTTTTCTTCCATATAATAAAAACATTTACTTAATTAATAAAACGGAGTAGCTATTGCTGATGCAAAGATTGTTATAGATTTCCGTCCCTTGCAGACCAAAACAGTAACGTTCTTATTTTTGTATTTGATGCCTGAATACCCAGGTGGAGAGGACATCAGAAATAGACCTTGAGACTGTTGTCATAAAATGTTACCTGTCCAGGATCATAATCTATTTGCCTGTCCTTTTCTATTATGATTAGAAACAATGCTTATATTTCAAGCCTATTAAATGCAGTTACTCATCCTGAGTGAGGGGGGTAAATTTTGCAAGGCTGAGATGGAGACAAACAAAATAAAGGTATCATGCTACCTGTTGCAAAATGGAACACTATGCCATACTCATGAGCTCATTCAGTCATTCCTTATGTGGAAATGCTAACCATGAAATAGCTACAGGCTAGGTGCCTCTGAGGATGGGAATTGGTTGCAGTGCAGATACAAAGTACCAACACACCACAAACTACTGGAGAAGTTCAAACAGAAGAACTGAGTACCGACAGCTGCAGTTCACCTGTCAGAAGCTTTAAAATTCTGGTACTGTTCCTTGTCCCTGGGACTGAAATTAAAATAGAACAATGGCAAATTAGTCTGACTTATCAGGCCTTCTGCAGTGAAACATGGTGAGAAAGTGAAATCCACTCACAAGGCAGTGATTGAAACAAGAGCAGAAAATGGTTTAACTTCACTCTGTCCTTGCTAGAGATTCAATGACTCAGTCAGTCTCAGAGGCAGGGCTTAAGTTACTCACAGGACAAGATACGTAACCCGGAATAACAGCTGCAGTTATTTATTTTGACTGTGCTTAGCTGTAGCATCTGCAAGCCTCACAGTAAATTATAAACAAACACGTACAAAATATCATGCTGACCTTACAGATGACTTGATTAAACTAGGGCTCGTTCTCTGCCCTCACACAAGGCACACACCACACCTCAAGGGTAGTTTGTTAAAGTACTAAGTAAAAATGCAAGCTCTGTACAATGCCCTAAAGTGCATCAAAGTTGGCCTCTGGTGGTGAACTTGGAAGAGTTAGTTCCACAGGCAGAGACGCTCAAGAGAGAGGTGCCCCTTCCCTGTGATCCCGCAGAGGACAACCCGAGCAATCAACAACGTGCGTGACTGGGCAGGATGCAGAACAGAATGGAACACGGGGGGAAAGGGATTTCCAAAAGTAACCAGATCCTAGAGCGCTCAAAGCTTCACAGGGGACAACCAAGAGCACAAACTGCACCAGAAGAGGAGGCGACACTGAAGGGAAATGAAGCTGGCAGAGGAGTACATGAGCCAATCAATGAGGCTCCAGGACCATTAATATCATGCTGTTATTTGGCAAGACAGGTGTAGATCTAACACCCCACAACATGAATGCTGTTCTTCTTGCCTTTTGTGGTTTGGAGTTCTGTATCCCTGGGTCCATACTGCACTCCATAGCATGGTCTCCAGGCACAGATGCAGAGCTGATTCTGGGCTCTCGAAGGAGGCCTAAAACAAATGGTTGTTGGCAAGAGTGGTTTCCATGGAGATGGGCCAATGGATTTGGAGAGAGGCCCCTGTTTTTATAACTGCACATATGTGCGCACAAGAACTGTACTTTGGCTTACAGTCTCAGCAACCACACACACAAATTTGCCTTTTTGCACTGTTATGGAAATCTCTGTCTTAGTGTCAATATGGATTTCTGTTTCTGCTCTGGGGGATAAGGTCTGATTTTTCTGGGCTGCATTTTGCAGCAATCAATCCTTTCTTCCCCCCCACTTTTTTTTGTCATCATAGAATACATGGTAATTCAAGTACAAAAATGGATTTTGTTCTCAAATCTTTTTGATGTGAGTTGGGTGGGCACATCAATTAATTTCACTTCAGATAATTATTCCTTTATATTCGTTTCATACATTTGTCAAGCAAGGTCACAAACCAGTCAATTGTAGCCAATATTCAGTATTTTTCCTTCAGAAATTCCATTTGACCCAAAACAGTGGGTCAAGTGATGTTTATGTTTGCTTTGGGTAATGGCAACAAGAGGTTAACACTTTCTAGCAGACTACTTTGTATTTTCCTAGGGTATAAATATTCATCAGGACATGAAATGTGCTTTAAAATAAAGCACATCCCTGCTTGCAGATTATATTTCTAACATATTAAATTTAAAACGTGTGAGCTGATCTACCTAAGCATGTAGCTTAGAAGATAAGACCGTAAAGACTCATATGTGAATCATCACGGCTAGTCCCACCAATCAACAATGTTAACACTTTTTTGTTATATAATCAATTTTAATGATATAATGAGGAATGCAATAGTGTTCCTTAGCACAGACTCTGAAATGCCTTCTATTTATTGAACTATGGTGGAGCTCTGTCAATATACATGAGCAAAGAAAGAAGACATCACTAATCAAACAGACACTGTCACTCTTTATCACAGCAGGTGTCTCCTTAATCAAAGGAATCTCTCTAGATGCCTGCTGATACCTTACTTTCTCCCTGAAGTCTGGGTTCACATTGAGCCATGGTTCATTATAGTCTGAGCTTCAGGATTTCACAAAAGGAATAGCAAAATAGATGGATTCAATTTGTACATTTAACCCCAGAGAAAAGAAAAGAAAAGATACAAATAACTTTAGGAAGAAGTGTGAAGCCATAAATCACAGTGAGTTCTCTGAAAATCGCTTTTGAAAAAACATCTTCAACCATTTCCTAAATATCAATGACTAAACCAAATTGTAGTCAGATAAAACTTCAAGAAATTAGTCTAAGAAATAATTTCAAAGACTGTAAAAGGCTATATTACAATTCTAGCCTTTCTCCAAGGACACAGAGGGAGTCAGCTACTGGGGAACTGGGGACAGGATTCAGAACTCCTGACTGCTGGACCTGTGCTTTAACCACTAGATAACACTCCCTCTCCTTGTGCACTTGTACTACGTACCGGATATTTTAGATGGCTCTGAAAGTGCCTTTCAAATAGATTGAGTAATTGTATATCTGAAGACAGAGGCTGAGTTTTCATTCACTTCCCTCTTCACTTTCAATTTGGGTGCTTTACCTCCTTTGACATCTACGTGCTATTTGTGCTGATAAGAATTAATAACAACAAAGACCATAGCAGAGCCGCTCTATGAATCAGCCAGGGAGAGACCATAAGAACGGCCCTACTGGATAAGACCAAAAGTCCATCCAGCCCTCCATCCTGTCTTCTGACAGTGGACAATGCCACATGCTCCAGAGGGAATGAACAGAACCAGGAATCATCAAGTGATCCATCCCCTGTCACCCATTCCCAGCTTCTGGCAAACAGAGGCTACGGACACCATCCCTGTCCATCCTGCCTAATAGCCATTGAGGGACCTATCCTCCATGAACTTATTTAGTTATTTTTTGAACCCTGTTATAGTCTTGGCCTTCACAACATCCTGTGGCAAGGAGTTCCACAGGCTGACTCTGCATTGTGTGAAAAATACTTCCATTTGTTTGTTTTAAATCTGCTGCCTATTAATTTAATTTGGTGACCCCAAGTTCTTGTGTTGTGAGAAGGAGTAAATGATACTTCCTTATTCACTTTTTCCACACCAGTCATGATTTTATAGACCTCTATTATCTCTCTCTTAGTTGTCTCTTTGCCAAGGTGTAAAGTCCCAGTCTTATCAATCTCTCCTCCTATGGAAGATGTTCCATGCCCCTAATCATTTTTGTTGAGCTTTTCCAATATATCTTTTTTTAGATGGGGCAACCACATCTACACGCAGTATTCAAGCTGTGGACATACCATGGATTTATACAGAGGCAACATAATACATTCAGTTTTATTAGAATGAGAGGGTCATTTAAGAGATGCACCAGGCACTTTGATACCCTTCTCTATATGAGATCTCTCGTGCTTGCCGCAAAGTGGTGCTAACTATTTATATATTTTTAAAAAACCCTTTGTATTAACTTGATAAATGAGATTAACGTCAATTTATTGGAGAGTCCATTATGTGCATTTAAAATTCATGGGAAAATCCATGTGAGCAGTAATTAGTATGAGGAGACACTTAGCAGTAGAGATTTCCTCTCTATATATCGGTGACCAAAACTGGACACAGTACTCCAGCTGAGGCCCAACGAGCACCGAGTAGACCAGTAGTCTCACCACCCATGATTTCCATGCTATGTCTCTATTAATGCAGCCTAAAAATTCATTTGCTTTTTTTGCAACAACATGGCATTGCTGACTCATGTTGAGGCTGTGACCACCACCACCCCCCGCCTCCGCAGATCCTTCTCAGCCATGCTGCTACCAGCCCAGTTCTCCCCCATTCTGTATTTGTGCATTGGGGTTTTCTTCCCTAAGTGCAGCACTGTAGCAATGACTCACCAGTGCGGCGCCTCCTGCTGGTCATCTGGAAATTAGCTGTTCACCAGCCTTGGAGCACCCTCTGCTGGCTGATGTCATGCTTGCCGCTGGCACTCGTGTCCCTCCCAGACCCTGGTGCTTCTTTATCTCAGGGTTCTGCCCTCAGCAGTAACCCCCATGCTCTGGGTTTCCCCTCCCAGAGGAACCCCCAAACCCTCTATCCCCACCTTGCCTCGGTGACTACTGCCAGTCATCATCTAGCCCTGTTCGCTGGGGCAGACTGCAGTCTGTAAACCACTCATCACTGGCAAGGGGGGGTTGGACCTGCTGCCTTTCCCTGCAGTCCAGTATCTCTTTGTAGGCCTTGCACAAGGTCTGTACCTGGGAAGTTGCCAGGCTGGAGCTCCTCTTGCCTTTCCCCAGCACTTCTCTGCTTCTGGTACCCTACTCCCAGGCAGCTAGGTCCTCTCTCCACCGCTAGAGAGAGACTGACCCAGCTCCTGGCTCCCACCCCTTTATAGGGCCAGTTGTGGCCTGATTGGGGCGTGGCCCCAAATGTGACTGCTTCCCAATCAGCCTAGGTTTTTTACTCAGGAGCAGGGTAACTGACCCGCTACAAGGACCTTCCATTTGTTTTTGTTGAATTTCATTTCGTTGTCCATAGCCCAGTTCAGAGGGATCTTGATACATTGGAGAAGTTTAGCTCTAGCACCCAAAGCGTCAGCAACCCCTTCCGCCCCAGCTTTGTGTCATCTGCAAACTTGATCAGTCTGCTCTCTATACCTCCATCCAGGTCATTAATAAATATGTTCAACAACACTAGCCCCAGAACAGATCCCCATGGAACCACGCTGGAGACCTGCCTCCAATCCGACATCATTCCATTAATAGCTACTCTTTGCACGTTTTTAACCAATTAGGTCTCCACACATTTAATTAATTATATTACATGAGCTTGGAGATGCCTTTAACGAGATCAGGGCTCTATTAAACTAGGCACTGCACGTATACTCAGCAAGAGACAGTCCCCATCCTGAGGAGTTTGCAATCCAAACAGACAAGAGGAGAAAGGAAAACAAGCCCAGAGAGAGAAAGCAACTTTCCCAAGGTCACAGGTAGAGCTGGAATAGAGGCCAGGTCTCCTGACTCCAGGCCCAGTGCTCTGTGCACTAGACAATGCTGCACACAGCATGTGGGGGTAAAAGTCAAGCTGGTTACTTGTGCCTTGGTAAGTATCCCTTGTTTTACACCCAGGGCAGGGTTCATCCAGGAGGTGATTCCCTTTCAATCAGTGGAGCTTCAATAGCAGCGAGTTAGTTCAAGGAGTTTAATGGACTTCTGAGTGAAGTCATCCTCAGCTGGGAAATGGGGCATCACCCACTCAAGACAGCTTTAGAACTAGAGCTCCCCTTTGTAATTTGCAAGCCTTTGATCCACATGCTGAAGTGGTTGGTTCCCCTGGGCCAGTGCAAAATGCACTGTGTCCACAGAGAGCGCAGGGTGATCCCACCTACCTCTGAGCTCAATGGTTTACTCTCTGCCAGTTGTCTGGATAGTCCCTAAAGTAACAACAACATTTTGCACTTCTAGACCACATTCCATCTATGCATTCGAAAGCATTTGACAAATATGGATTAACCCACATGGCCCTGCTGAGAGGCAGGTGTCATTACCCCATTTTACAGATGGTGAAACTCAGACACAGAAGTGCAAATATTTGCACAAGGTTACACAACAGCAGAGCCAGGGGTTGTAACTCCTATTGCCATGTTCCCACCATTCAACCACACTCTTGTGAATCTCTGAATTCTAACCATCGGGAAGTCAGCTTATTATCCCCCTTCTATTCCCAGCAGTAAAGCTTGGAGGATCCCTTTCTCCTGTACTAATCCTCAAGGTCCTCTCCCTTTAAAACCAATGCTGCATCCCACAGCAATCAGCCTCAACTCGGGATTTTTCAGCCTTCATTAGCTATTCCTAATTGTGCACAGCAGTAATGGAAGCAGCGACCGTATATGGAAAAATTCCACATAAGCCTCATTCACATGCAGACTTCCACCGCTATTAAAGAGTCACAGCTCGGCAGATGCCAGACGACACACCGCTCCTATGCGGTTATACAATGCCCGACTTGGAGCTGGTTCACGGCACACATTTCACTTTCACCCATCATAGCTACTGCTCTTTTACTCATCCCGCGCCGCTCGCAGGCAACGTGGAAGCTGTCACTTTGTGTAGCCCTGAATACAGGTACTCAAGCCATAGAAACCCATTGCCGTTCTCATAGAGAAAACCACGGGCCTTCTATCAAAAACAAAGCAAACCACCCCCTCCCCCGGGCAGTTTCTCAAAGAGGAGTTCTCAGGAGCTGGTTAAAGCAATCTGTGTCTCGGGGTAAATGCTGGCTACATGGATGTTCCAAGCAAACTGGGCATTTGAGCACAGGCACATTTCAAAGGTCAGGGGTCGGGCAGACAGTCTGCCACCTGGCTCCCTTCAGAAGCCTGGGCTGTGGCTCTTGCTATTAGACTACGTTCCAGAAATCAGAACTTCCACTTTCCCGCTTCCCCTGAGACATTTACTTGTGTGTTGGAGGCCACGGGCTAGAGTCTTTAGTCCAGCCGTGCTACTCCTGGGGGTGGGACTGGGACAAAGGCGGCTCTAAACCACCTGTCACAGGGGGACACTCACCTCTCGCGGGTGCCTCCTAGGGGCTGGCTGTGGTACTGCAATTTTTCTTTTTTGCCCTTGATGCCCCAATCAGCTGCCACCTGGCCAGGCAGGTCTTCAGTGGCTCAGCCCTATGGCAAGTCACAGGGAGTCAATCGGCATAAATGAACATCTGCCGGGGTAACAAAGGTCCAACTAGGACCATCACTGCACTCTTGTTAAGGTTTTCAGCCCTGTCTCTGGGCTCAGTTCTCAGCCTCTCCTGGGCTAACCTGAAGTCCTTCCATGCTCTGTTATAGAGCAGCACTCCCAAGGGTTACTCCCTGGAGACCTTTTGTCTTCACTGGTTCTCACTGCCCCAGGTCTCCAGCCAGGTTCTCTCTCAAGTTCAGTCCCCTTCTGGGGGTAATTAAGAGTTCACCGGACAGTCTGCCCTTACCAGGGTCATCAGCCTCATCAACCCAGGTCCACCCACTATGCTGGGTCCCAACCCAGGGACCCTATGAACAGCAGTCACGCACTGCTCCCTTTAACTCCTTCAGTTAGCTGCTGCTGTTTTCCCTGGACTTCTTCCCACTGGGTCTCTTCCCTGCCACCCCAGCCCATAGGGGTACAGTTCTCAGGTCCACATTCTACTTGCAGAACTCCACGTCTGGTTCTCTCTGAGGAGCCTATGGCCAGAGCATCCATCCTCGCCCCTCTGGTCCCAGCCAGGAACTGACCTGCTCGGGCCCTGCCGCTCTTTTTATCCAAGCCTGCTGTGCTCTGATTAGCTACTTCTCTGCAGCCTTTCTAGGCAGGCCTGAAGGACCCACCTGACTGCTGCTTTCCTGGGGTGGGATGTGGTAGGAACCAGAAGCCTTCAGCAGGGGGCCTCAAAGGACCTGATACAGCTTGTCATACCACCTTTATACTCCCCCCAAACCTAGGGCTTGATGGGGACTGGTTGATCCCCATTGTAAGTAAGTGCAATGCGAGTACAGTCACGTGACTGGAGTGTTCAAGTCATGGCATAAACCCTAGTCAGGAACAATAGAGTGGGCCCCGGTCACACTGCTTCAAAGATACCATTGCCAGTGTTCGGGTTATCGACAATGCAGAAGAACAGGAACTGGAATGCTTACGGGTCAGTGTTCAACTGATAAATCACAAACCAGAGTGCTGATGATGTTCTATTACAGACACCAAACCAGCTGAAGGAACAGGTAAATAGCTCTTTAAACATCTATAATGTATAAAAAGAACAATTGCTTTATCATGGGAGTTTCCAATCTGGGGGACATGTGCTACAGGTCTCATGCTGACTTGTGGCTTCTAAACATTATAAATAACTTTCTAACACAAAAAGCATTGCAATCAACTCAGAGTAATTCTAGATTAGGCCTGATTCTGATGGCTAAAAAGATGAACTGATCACAGCATTAAAAACTGATGGTTGCCTAGGTACAAGTGATCACAACCTAATTTCATTTGCTATCTGCAAACAGAATACAGTCCAAAGCAGCAATACATATACTTCATGTCTGAGGGCCAACCCGTCCCTGTGCCCCTTGTCTATGTAGACTCTGAACCCTTTGGAGCAGATTCTCTCTCTTACAATGTGTTTGTGGAGTGCCAGGACAGACAGCAGGGAATTAACAGGTGTGCCTGCACTCTGATCACTCTGACACCAGTTAGTTCTCCTGGAGGAAGCTGATTGGTATCGTTAGCTAATTATCTTTAATCAGGCAGGTGGGCTGGATGAGATAACAAGACAGTTATCTCAAGACTGATAAAAAGGGCCAGCAGGAAGGAAACCCAAGAGGGCAGAGAGGGGAACAGGTTAGCTGAGTCCAGGCTCATGAATGGGAGACCTCGGGTCCTGAGGAGAGGACCAGAAGCAGAAGGGATGTTGTAAACAGACTGTTACACAGTCTGAAGGTGTTGGTGGAGGGAGATCAAATACATGGCATGATGCAGACACAGCTAGTAGAGTCTGAGCCAGTTTCTGCGCTGCAAAGAGGCAGGGACAGAGTCTGTGCTGCTACAGGTGCCTCGCACAATGGCGCCTGATCTCCACGGAGGCCTCTCGCCAGTGTGGTAACAGGATATTAACAGCCAGATGGCTACCAGCCTTGCAAAAAGAGTCCATGGTGGGACTCAGGGGCAGAGCTGGGAGGCCACTGGGACAGTGAGTGGGGCTGCAGGATTTTTTAAAAATAGCACTAGATTGTTTTATGACCATATCTAATGGTGTGTGAGATGAGCAAATGAACAAGGGGCACCCCACTGTGCCCCTTGATTGGTCAGGAATGATTTCTATCCACTGGGGTGCATTATGGAGGCTTTTGTCTTCCTTTGCAGCAACAGGCAATGGCTATTTCTGGGGGCAGGATACAGACCTAGATGGACAAGTACATGATCCAGAAGGGCATCCTCAGCTGATAAGCAACCTGGGGTCTTCAGCTTCCTAGTGCAGTGGGTATGAAACACAGTTAAGTGGGGATTATGCTGCTTAACCCAATAACACCACAGCAGGGTCAGCTACAGAAAGGTCATTTAGTCACCTTCACTTCAAGAAGAGGAGCAATCACTTTGGCTCTCTAGGAAAATGGTGATGGTCCTAAGGGTTACACCTGCAGAGATCTGTATTTGGGACTGGGAGTAGCGAGGAAGGTGCCCGAGAAAGATGAATGGGCAAGGCAGTGCTTAAAATATGAATAATTCAAACAAACTGGGCCTGGCTGTCCTCTCATTCACACCTGTTTACACTTCTGTAATAACTTGGAGTTACTCCCAGTTGACACCAGCGTAAGGAAGAGAACAATTAGAAGCACTATATTTAATGTTGTTGAATTAAATTAAATCTGATGGAAACCAAACAGCTGTTACTTTTCAGGAACCAAAGCCCAGCTCAACTATTTTCCTTTCCCTATAATAGTTCTGTGCATTTTCCCCCTTTCTATATTAACGATGAAGTCAAAGAAGAGAAAAAACAATTTATTATAAACCACCAAAGAGGATGCACAGGAATAAAATATATTTGTCAAGTTTGAGCAAGAAGCACAATAAGGTAACATTAAGATATTCACATATTCTACAAGTGATCATTAAAATGCAAAAACTGCAATTTAAAACAAAGGCCACGTTAGCATGGTAGTTGGTGAACTCTTGCCTAGACTCTAGATAACAAGTCAACCATTAATTTGTATTTTCCAGTGTGGGTGTTTCTACAGAGGTCCTTTGCTGATTCATTCAAGATTTATCCTCTTTTGCCTATGGGCTTTCTACAGTCACATGATATAAATTGTTCCCACACAGCTACTGTGCATGTATAACTGACATATATTTAAAAAGCATCAGAGACAGTACAAACTCAACACTCACTTTGGCCATTTGAATAATCCACCATAAACACTCAGGTAGAAAAAAATCTAACAGTTTGCCATTTAATTTCTTTGTATAATTCACATTAAAAAGCGAAGAGCATGAACTGTTCAAGACAAGTTCTCTTTCCCACACCATGTTAATGTTAACAGCATATTCTGCCCCTTTGAGCTCACCATTTTCATTTCCAGTTAGTGTTGATATAGGGTAAAATTCAAGTATTTCCAATCCAGGAAAATGAATGTATATAAATTCAGATGTGACTGAGGAGTCATCTCCCTTGGAAACCAGTCAGTATTTCTTGTGCATAAAAAGTACTTCATGCACTGTCTTAACAGCCATTGTATCGCACAGCAGAGATGGGTGGCTTTCAAAGTGACTCCATAACAGCTGGACAAAATATATTGAATTAGAGAAGGAAATTCAGAGCTCTTTTATTTCGGCAAAATGTCCCCTTCTATCTAGCTGAGAATGTTGATCTGCAGCTCACACTTTGCTGGAGGCAAATTTGTCTTTTCTAGCATCACATCAGTGAACAGAGCCCAAAACACAAACTAGTTTCTCAGGCAAAATCAAGGGGGTGCCGGTAGCATCTACCACTGTGCGGCCAAGCACCTCCAGCGATTTCACTGCCTTTGGAAATGGCAGCTTACTCATGAGCACTGGGGGGCTCAGTGGTTAAGAGCGAAGGGTCCTTGCAGCTCAGCTCAAAAATCAGCCAAAGTGGCCATTACTGCAGTAATGCCCCAAGCAGAATAGAGGCCCCATGGTAGCAGATGTTGCACAAACACAGTGGCAGACAGAGTCCCTGCCCAAAGAGCCTACAAGCTAAGGCCCCAGTCCTGCAAATAATACTGCACGGGCAGACTGCTGGGGATTGAAACCAATGTCCAGATGCAGCAACCCACTGTGAAGTGGTTGATTGTAGGATTGGGGCCTCAGAAGACAAGAGGGAGGGTGGAAGACAGGAATACACACGGAGTGATCAGTGCAGTGTCTTCTCCTTAGTTATCTCAGATTTCACCTCTGATCTATGGGAAATGAATGGTGCTGTTCACATTGGCACTTCAGCTGATGCTGGGTGGCACCTTAGTGACTGTGTTACACAAGAGACCAGGGTCTCATTTCTAAAAACAACCCAACCCTGTTCTCTCTCTCGGTTTGTTCCAAAGCAGCACGTTACATCAGTGAGGGTAGCACAAAACAGTCACTTAAAAAAAACGTAACACACACACAAATAAGAATTTCAGAAATTCCTTGTGCTTCCCTAGCACTTTTCACACACCTGGCTCTTCCCCCCTTTTCCTGTCCCCATCCCCAAACGTGGTGGTTTACCACAGATTCATTTATATACAATTCAGGCCTGAGGCAAAGCCCATGGAAACGCTCCCCCTGATTTCAATGAACGCTGGAACAGGCTTTTCATACCATTTACACATGCATGCACACACACACACGAACACAAAAAGAAGGAATATTTTTTGCCTCGTTATCATCAGGTACTGAGCACTTTCAGACACCAAGGAACTAGGCACCTCAGAAATATCACAGCTTCTTTAGCCAGGTTAGAGAGACAATTTCCCATTACAAAGTGCATAGCAGGGAGACGAACAAAGCTTTATGCTAAAAGGCCACTCGTGTATAAGTACCAGATTAACACATTTATTTAAAGTTACTTCCCAGCCTGGCTCCTCTCTTCACTGGTTACTGCTCAGGTATAGTGCTTGGATTCAGGCCAAATTTATACTTCATCATAATCTTCTGTTCCTAATAAAAATACCATGCAATAACTTTTGGGAGAAATAACTCTGAAAAGTGGCAGTTTATGTAGATGCAGCATAGTCAGCTTTGGAGCTTGTCGCTGATTTAGGCTGGAGACATTTGCAGCCAATGGAGAATATAGGGAAGATCCCTGCTCAGGCTGTTGGCAAGGAGGTTTTGGAGTGATGTAGAAGTACATCACAGAGTGAAATTCTAATACAGACTTAATGGACTTGGAAAACTAGATTCCAGTGAGTGATGGGGGCACTGATGGGCAGGGTAGGTGCTTCCTTCCAGATACAATATCTAATGCAGCCTTTCCTGGAGTGTAGTCCCTTTCCCCCCTAACATGGTCAGGATGAAGAGGTGCTTGGGACTGGTTCCGTTTCCTGGAAAGAGGGCTCGGCATACAAACCCGTGAGACCCGCTGGTCTAATGGATTGAATCATCCAGTTGTAGTCCAGCAAAGACTGGACTAGGGGAGAGTCTCTCTCCAGACCTCAGATTGATGGCTTAGAACAGGGACTAGGATCTTCCCTAGCACCTCAGTACCTGGCCTGCTTGTGTGTTATTTATCCAGTCCTCTTTGAATTAGAAAAAGGGCCGGGACATCAAGTGGGATCTGTGGCCTCCCCACCCTAAAATAGCTGTTCCTCTGCTAAGGGACAGCCGCAGCTGTTCAGAGAAAGAAAGTCTGTGGTGCCCAAACTGGCAGAGTGGGAAAGGTGTAAAGCCCCGGCCAGCACCTTTTCCTACCCTGTCTTTGGAAGCTCAGGGCTCTCACCACAACTTCGCCAGAGCGAACCAGAAACCCTCGGGCCACAGAAGCTGCCCGTGAATTTCCTGCAAGCCTTGATTCACCCCCGGCTGTATTTGTAACTCCCACCCCATCTTCCAAACCCGGGCTGAGAGCGGAAAGGAGCCGCCCGGTCCTCGGGATGCGAGTCCCTTCGGGATTCTTGGGAAGCAGGTGTCAGGCAGAAAAGTTTAACGTGAACCAAACGAGAACGGGGCTTTAGCCATGATGGGAGCCCGGCTGGGTCTCCCGCCCGCCTGCAGTGGGAGGCTGGACCGATCGCCTTTTCGGCCTCAAAGGATCGGCCACACTGTTGCGGACAATCCCTGCCCTAGTCCGGGGAGGCCGGACAGGGCGTCCGTTCTCTTTGCGGGGCTGGGGAAGGGGATCCCTGCGGTGGGAGCGGGGTCAGTTTGGGGACCGCGCACGGGGTACGAGTTGGCCGGGGCCGCTGGCAAGCAAAGCCGGGGAGGAGGAGAGAAGCCCCCATCCCACCCCGTCCCCGCAACCGCCTTTCCTCGATGTCCCCCCACCGCAAGCGGAGCTGAGCCAAGCCGCATATGACCCGGTCCCCCGGCCCCCGGCAGCCGCGAACTGTCCCGCCAACTCGTCCCGGGCTCGCCCCGCGGGCTGGGAAATACCTTCCAGGCAGCACGTCCTCCACAAGCCCGAGTGGGTCATCACCTCCTCGTTCTTGCGGCTGGTCTCGTTGTCCCCCGTGGCCTTGGCCCGGCACACGCCCCGGGAGTAGAGCCAGTAGTCCGTGCCCACCGCGATGGTCATGAGGCTGAAGGCTGCGAAGGCGCCCACGGTGGTGATCAGCATCTGGATGCCTCGGTCACACATCCTCATGCTGCTGCATCGTCCGCCGGCCGCTGGCAGGGGGAAGCGCCGCTCGCCCGCCCGGCTCAGGCCGGCGCGGCCGGGGGCTGCCCGGCTCCGCACGGACGCGGCCCCTGCCCGGGGGCAAGCGAGGGGCGGGGCGGGCTCCGGGCGCGCATCGCGGTGCCCCCGGCCCGGTGCCGGTGGGTTGGAGCCCGGCTCCGGAGCAGCCCGGCTGTCCCCTCCCCGCGGCGCGGCAGCACTGGCGCGGCGGCGGCGAAGGCAGCAGGAGAGAGGTGGGGAGGGGGGGAGGCGTGTGGCGGGGGTGGGAGGGCTGCAAAAAATAGCTCCGCTCGGGGGCCCCGCTCGGAGATGGACCCGCGCCCAGCCCCTCCGGGAGCTCGCCCCGGTCCCACCCACAGCCAGCCGGCGAGGGGGGCGGGGGGAGAGGGAAACAGCAGCGGAGGGAAGGCGCAGGGCCCCCCTGGGTGCTGAGGGGTCGGCTCCCAGCACAGGGCCCCCACCCCACCCCGGGGTGCTGGAGGGACCGCTCCCAGCCCAGGGCTCCCCCACCCCGGGGTGCTGGGGAGTCGGCTCCCAGCACAGCCCCCCCCCAAACCCGGGGTACTGGAGGGACAGTTCCCAGCACAGGGCCCCCACCCCACTCTGGGGTGCTGGGGGGTCTGCTCCTCTCCCCTGCCTCCCCCGGAGGGATCGCTACAGGCCGCCTCCGCCTCCCCTCAGTCCCGCAAGGATTGTGCGGGGAGTTCCGGGGAGCAAACCCCGTCCGCTCCTAGCCTAGGGGCTCGCCAGCCGCCTGCCCCTGCGCGGGGAGCCCGGTCCGGCCCCTCGGACCGCCTCCGCCCGATCCCGCCCATGGGCCAGTCAAGTGAGGGGGTGCAGAGCCGGAGCCAGGCAGCTCCCTTCAGCCGGCCGAGAGGCCCGGAGCGAGGCACGGCTGCCCCAGCCCCGCACGAGCCCCGCGAGCTGCCGCTGGCTCCGGGGGGCACCGGCGGGAGGCGCCACAGGCACGAGCCCCGCGTCCACACACACACACACACACGGGGCAGGCCCCGCCGGGCCACACACAACTCACTAGTGTCACGTGGCGCCTCCTGCCCCACTCGTGCCGGGCTGCGGCGGCAACACGCCTCGTCCCCCCCACACACATAGCAGCTCTCGGGTGCTTTAGCCTGGGGCGGTGGCCGTGGGCTGCCCCGCGCGATGCCCCCACCCGTGTACCAGCCCCGCGAGCCCGGCCGCATGATCAGACGGGCCCCAGGCTCCTCCAAACTCAGCACCGGGCTCCTGGGAGCGGAGCCGGGGTGTGGCCCCCCGCTGCCCGTGCCCCACTCCCTGCCCTGCTCCGCCCCTGCCCCCGGGAGTGCCGGGGGCAGCAGTTCGCCTCCCCGTAGGGCGCGCAGGAGAAGAGCAGAGCAAAGCGCGCCCGGCCCGGGTGAACCCCCCGCCGCTTGGCTCAGCATCTCCAGGAGCCTGGGCTGCCGCTCCAGGGAGCAGAGCCAGGGCGGCTGCGGCCCTAAGTCATTGCTTGGTCCGGTGCTGCCTAGCGCAGGCTCTGCCCTGGACCAGGCTGGGGAGGAGGAGCAGCAGGCACCCTCCAGGCCAGGGACACCCACCCTGCAAACCCGGGGCCTCACACTTTGAAACGAGGCACAGCATAGTTGTGGGTCTGTCTCCAAGCGAGCGGACAGCCGGCACCCCACCCCAATCTGCACCCCACCCGTTCAAAGCTGCCCCTTGATTCAACATTCCCCCCCCCCCCGCCACCCAAGGCCCTGCAGGACTTTGCAGTGGTCAGGTGGGAAGGCTGGACCACTGGGAAAGTCACAGCGAGATGCAGGACAGCGCACAGAAGGCTGGGCTGGGGGCACATGAGGTGTGTGTCCCCCCCTCTCCCAGATGTGGCCACAGCAACCATGGAACAAACTCCTCAACCACTGTATATGTGGGGGGAGGGGTATTTACACACTATTCCTTAATAGACAGGTAGACTTGGCAGAACTTGGTTTTTCAGTAGTTTACAAGTTCACTGGCTAGTAGTGGTTTATTTTGAAGTATTTTTGAAGATTGCTAACACTTTACCAGTTTCCTGGTTGCATAATGTGATGGGTTTTTAAGTTTTTTACACTAGGTTTACAGATGTAAAATTTCACACTTAAAGGAAATTTTTTTGGGGGGGGGGGCAGGTTACACTAATTCTTTAACGGCAGGAGATGTTGAGATTCAAAAAGCTAAAGCTTTGTAACTGTTCAAACTCAAACCATCCACATCACACATCAGACTATACAAGATAAACAGCCTTAAATCAAACACTTCATTTCTCAAGCAGCATCTTTCTTAGTTTGCCTGGCTGTATATTTCAATGAGCATCAGCTGAAATATTTTGTCAGGATGTGTCTCCATTTACCAATGAAAATCTTCCAACACTATGGTCAGGTGTGAGGGTCCATTCCCAGCTCCCTGTGTGAGGAGGGGTTCAGCACCCCTCAAAAGCAGGCCCTTGATCTCATTGTACCCCAATGTCCTCCTCTGTAATGTGGGTATAAAACTTCTTACTCCACTTGTCACCTACACGGTGCAGAGGTGGGGCATGGCAGCTGCTTAACTAGATTAGATGCAGCCAGGCTCTTGGGAAGCTAAGCTAATGGTTTGTAAAATGCACTGAGCTCCTCCCAGGCCCGCTGCCATGTGACCAGGTGTAATTAATGCTCCTAGATCATACATGTGCTTCAAATAGAAAAACACTGGCTGGAGATTGTCCTGCCTCCAGCCCTACCTCCTAGTTATTCCCAAGGCACTAGCACAGTTTGAGTGGCCTGATCTTGCAGACTCCCATTAACTCTGGAACTTGGCAGCTGCCTCTGTCTGTCCCCCCCGACCGTTGTACCTGCTCCTCCAATGTAGATTCTAGTTTACTGGTTACACTTTTAAATCTGTCAAGAGTCCAAATCCCTTTTTATGCTGCATAAGATACTAACCAGTCAATTCCCACCCATATAGCCCTTTGGAACAAGATTCTTCCTGTCCTACATTGACACAGATGATCATCCATGAACCTACCAGTAACTTCCCCAGAGAGTCAAAATTGCTCTTCACCAAACAAGTCCTCACCTGTGTTTTAGACCAGCAGCCTCCCAGTCCTGCTGAAAGTCACAGAGCACTCACCTTTGTGCTGCTCTATTGATTCTCCATCTCAGTAGGAGATGTAGCTCCTTCATCTCCCAGGCCTCTTTGCTTGGAACTAATTTTCATAGGGAGACTCTTTAAACATTCTTCAAAGGAAGGAGAAGTTCTTGGAAAGTCCTAGTTGGGAAATCAATAGATCCAAATTGCCAGGTGCGTGTGACTCTCAGTCATAGTGAATCAGACCATCCCTAGCTGATTGTTACATGCATGTGTCCTGACTGCTTCCAACAGCTGCTATGCTTGTCCCGGAGACTGGCCATTCCACCTCCTGACTATGGGCTGAGAAGACATTTGGTCTCCACCCGTAGAAACCTTTTCTCTCCTGGTCTTATGAAGAGTCTCCAAACAGGCCAGTTGCCTTCCTTTGGATCCCTCCCCTGCTCAGTGGTTCTCACACCCACTTACCTTGAGCAATTTGGAGTAGATTGCCGCCTCCTCTCCTCTTAGAGCTTCTAACTGGTCAGCTGATGGGTGCTAGGGGAGGGTAGAGGGCTGCCTGCCCTGCCCCAGTCTGCAGTAAGGTATGCCACTCACAGAGGAGGAAACAGGCACCTTGCAGGCAGGAGATGGTGGTTAGTGCTACATGATCTCCAGGCGAGGCCAGGGAAATATGTGGGTGAAGAATTTTAATGTTAAAAAGGGGTCTGAATATTAGGGTTTAGAAGAGGACCTAATATAGAGGGCAGATTATCCCACCTCTTTCTAATGCAGTATTCTTGCTCTGAAGCAGCTCTGCTGGACACTGTATAAGACAAGACATTGGAATAGATGGACCTTGGGTCTAATCCAATATGACGATTCCTGCCTTCTTCATAGGACTGCTAACTGGGATCGTCCAGTTCCACATAATGGGGTATTTTCCTATTGCTGCTGGAAAGACCTGCTTTCCCTTGCTCCTCCTTTTGCATTTCCCCCTCATTCTAAAGCTAATTTTCAAACTGGCTTCTAACATTACCACCACCATGAGGTCTAGACTGTTCTGAGAAGATGCTTCCCCAGTGTTTCAGATGCTGGATTAAACTAGCAAGAAGAGAGGAGAAGTGAGCCACATGTTGAGGGAGTGACATGCCCAAGGTCACATAGGCAGTCTGTGGCAGAACCCATCTCTCCTGAGTGCCAGTTTAGTGCCTTATCCCCAAGGCCATTCCCATCTTCCTACACACTCGGATCAGAGAGAGCATCTATCAATGGCTAATCACCAATGTCCTATTAGCATTACAGCTTTTTAATACCTCCCTAAAGTGGCACCACAGCCCAAAACAAAGCTGCCTTCCTATCCATGAGAATTATACTGAGAAATGTCTTTCAGATCTTACTGGTTTTGATTGTTTACTTGCCCTTAGTTACAAAACTCTCTCTGTCTGCTGCGCAGATATCTCCAACATTGCTTTGCTGCTGGTTGGATGAGATTATGACTCATGCAACCTTTAAAAACCAACATCGAGTATATCCAGCAGTAAAAGAATAGCTGTTTAAAGGCTGTGTGTATGAGGTAAGGAAACCAACAATTTACCTGGTAAAGTGTGCTTCCAATACAGTATACCCAGTGGTTATTACACACACGTGTGTATAAGTGTGTGCATTTGTTACACACAAAAACAATGTTAAAAGTATATTATTGTTACAAAATCAAGCACACAAAAATTAGGAAATACCAGAATTAAGGATGCCAGTGCAACCTTAATTTGGCCCCTTGTGCATATGCAATATAGTAGTCTTTAATTACATGTTCATATACTACTTTTTCCAGAGGACCGCTGCCTAACTCAGTGCACAGGATGGATGGTACGCAGTGAGCAGATAGTCATTATTTTGTTTTATCCTCCTTCTTCAGCGTATGGCCAGGGGTCTCAAACATGTGGCCCGCCAAGCCCTTCTCTGCAGCCCGCGATGCTCTCCCTGCACCCCCCACCAAGCTCCCCCACGGCCCCCCCAGTCCCCCTGCCAAGGTCCCTGCAGCCCCCCCCGCCAAGCTCCCCGGGGCTCTGCCAAGCTCCCCACGGTCCCCTGCTAAGCTCCCTGAGGCCCCCCCACCCCCACTGCCAAGCTCCCCACGGTCCCCCGTCAAGCTCCCTGAGGCCCTCCTGCCTCCCCTCCAAGCTCCTCAGGGCCCCCCTGCCAAGCTTTCCATGGCCCCCTCAACCCCCCCACGGCCCCCACTGCCCCCTCACTAAGCTCCCCACTGGCCCCCCCACCAAGCTCCTGGCTCCCCCCGCCTCCTTCCTGCCTACCTTCAGGCACTTAGCACTTTCCAGGAGGGAGGGGGGAGGAGCAGGGAACTGCGCACTCAGGGGAGGAGGCCAAGCAGGGACCTCATGGAAGAGGATGGGTGTGGGCAGGGCCGGGGGGCAGGGAGGGGGGCGTGTCAGTGATGCGGCCCTCAGGCCAATGAACTAGTCCTCATGCGGCCCTCGTGGTCATTTGAGTTTGAGACCCCTGCCCTAGGCCTTATATACTGCACAACATTGAACCCTTGCTCTGAAGACAGAATTATTCTTTTCCTCAGTGTCGTTTCTGAGCGTGTAACAAATATGAGTTAATTCATCTTCACAGCCCCTCTGTAAGGAGAGGGGATGGCAGCCCTAGTTTACAGCTAAGGAGTTGATGCACAGAGAGAGGAAGATCAGTTGTGTCTGCTAATTTGGGATGCCCAATCCAAGGCCCATAGGACCTGATTTTTCAGAGCATGCAGCGTTATATAGTACTTTATATGTTCAAAGCCCAGCTCCCATTGACTGCAGTTGCTGCTGGGAGTGCATGCAATTAGTGACCCTCTGGCTTAAAGTTTGGATTAAGTGAATTTCCCAGGATCACATCATAACTCAGTGGCAGAGGCAGGAATAGATGTCAGTACTACAGGGCAGCATTCACCTGCCTTAACCATGAGACCGTCCCTTTTCTTCCCACAGACCTCTACCCCATTCCCAGCAAACCTCCAACTTCCTCAACAAATAAGGGGGCCTACAAACAACAGCTTCCCTTCATTCACAACCCTTATTTAGCCCCATAACAGGTCCAGCCTGTGCACTGAGCGAGGCAGAGCCCCGTGGAAAAAAACATGTAATCATATAATTAAAGTCTGTATCATAATGCATACATGCAAGGGGGGTGAATTAAGGTTGCATGGGCAACCTTAATTCTGATGTTTCCTAACTGTTGAGTTATTGCCTTTGCAACTTTAAAGATGTTATTTTAATGTATGCAGGTGTGTGTCATTTGCTAGGTTTTAAGAAAGCAAACTGAAAAACCAGAAATTCCATCATGTGACACCCGCATAGCTCATCAGCAGAACTAGCATCTGTAAACCCACTGCACACACCGCTGCCCTGGAGCTCTTGGAGTCACTGAGAGCAGTAGTGCGCTGTCACCCCGTATGTGGCCCAGAACTAGAGGGAGGTGAGGCACACACTTTGCCAGGGGAGTTCACAGATATTTGCTGTTAATGAGACTCAGGAATCTTGGATGCCATCCCCTGTTCTGCAGGGGAGTGTGCTCTAGTGGTCACAGGCCTTCTTCCTATTCCCCCACGCTTAACCCCTTCGTAGAGCTCTTTTCCATTGCCCCATGTTTTTACTCCCCTACTGAAATTTCACTGGTCTTATTGTGAGCATGTGTCTTTCTTTTTTATCCTCTGACTTTGTAGATCTGAAATTCACTCCTAAGTCCTTCTTCACCGTCTTTCCCCAGTCAGCCTCATTCACCTGGGAGTCATCTTTCTTCTGGCTACTTCTTTTGTTGTTTCATTCTGATTTTTGATTCTTACCTCAGTCCCTGGTAGCTCCTCTGATAATCAGTTACACTGTCCCCTTCTCCAAGCTCTTTCCTGGCTTGCTGACCAGTGCTGTCCTGTGGCTAAGTCTTGAATTTAAAGAAATTAACTGCCCAGGTCCCATTTTTGTCCAAGCTTCATGCTCAGATTTGGCATTCCGGTGCCCAAACATCTATCTGTGATGCCTAAGTGCCCAAACAGAGAAGGAGGAGCTTCCATGTAGGAGCCCATGTTGGAAAGTTTGGCTCAGCAAAAGAACTACCAGCTGGCACTATAAATCCCATTTTGAAAGTACTCCAAGGCCACCCATTAATTACTGTTATTAGTTATTATTTCTATTGTGCTTCGGTCATGGACTAGGACCCATTGCTTGCCAGTCACTGTACAAACACATAACAAAGAGGCAGTCCCTGCCCCCAAAGCTTACAACCTGCACGTTCCTAACACAGAGATCTACTAGGCTGTGGTCTCCCAAATCCAGTGGTGAAAGCCCTATTGCATTTAAAACTGACAAAGCAACAGAGACCACACTGTAAGGAATAATCCTGCAGTAGCCAGGAGCTGGTTGAATTGATAATCATTCCCCCTCCCCGTGCTTTAATTTCTATAAATCTTTGATTCAGTTGATGGAAGGGAGGCTCAGATACCAGGAACTGTGCAAGCCAATAATGAAGCTATGGGACATTGATGTCTAAACTTCTCTGGCCCTTATTTCATAATTTCACTGCTCTGGCTTCTACAGGGTTGAGCATGGGGAACAGAACTAGGAGCTGGGCCCTTGGGCAAGTCACTTTGCCACAGTGTGTCTCAGTTTCCCCATCTGTGAAATGGTGATGGTGATTCCTACCCACCTTTTAGGGCTTTGGCGAGGGGACCTTATTGTTTGTGGGCACTCTGAAAATGCCAATCATTATTTAAGTGGCAAGTGATGCTATGGGATGTGACTGTAGGGACAGCACAGCTTGGTGTCTTCACGGACCTGCTGCTGAGTTCAGTCACCTCTCTGGACATGTGTGCAAGCAACGCAGGAGCATTCTGTCAGACAGTAGGCATCACACAAGCGCAACCTTCTGACTGAGGTTTAAGAGGTTTGTACCTGGTGTGTCAGCACAACAGACAGACAGAGGGTGAAGCCCAAATATTTCCTGCCACAGCCTGGGGACCAAAGCTGTGCAGGATAATGGTGAGAGAACAGACAGAAAACAAAAGATAGCATCTCCATGCTAGGATGGAGCCTGACCTGCAGCCCATTGAAGACAATGAATGTCTTTCTGCTGACTTTCCTGCATTTTGGGTCAGGCTACGGGGAACTAACCACATTTGCTATGAGTTGTTAGAGCTCAGAACAGTGACGGAGTGACACAGGAATGTACTGCCTCCTGCCTGAGTAGCAATGACTTCACCCTCTCAGCAGGCCGACGAGATAGGTATCGCTCCCATTTTACAGATGGGAACACCAAGGCAACGGCTCACCCAGGGTCACAGAGGGGTGGAGCTGTGAGCAGGACCTAGACTCTCAGTCCTGTGCCTTATCCATGAGACCACTCTGCCTCAGGTAAGAGGAGGAGAGATCACAAAGAGGGCTTTATATGGCAAAGGTGCCACAGAAGCAAGGAAGGAACACATAATGGCAGATTAAGGGAGATTTCATGGTCTGAGCCCAGCTGGAACAGCCTGAGCCCCCATAAAAGATTTGATGCTGCTCCAACCCGCCACATTTTAATTGATTTGCTTGAAATTCTTTGATGAAGGAGTGGATAAAGAATAATGAGGCAAACAGGATTGTAATGCAAATTAAATGCATGAAAGCCTGCCTTGGGGAGATGGCTCCTGAAGGTCAGAGACTAAAGCAAAACTGCTTTTGGTCACTCTTTCAAACATTAATGAGGCTGTGTTCTTCCTGATGTCTGTGATGGATGGCGTGATGGCTCGAGAGGAAAATGCAGTGTGTGCCAATCCTTTATACTCCTCATTTCAGTCAACTCAGGCCCACCTCAGAGTTGGGGAGAATTTTACCTGCCAGGCTGCAGGGACTTTGATTCCATAGCCCACTACGTTACATTATGCACGCGGACTCCTTAATAAGGTTTGGGGAGGATCAAACTTCAGAATTAATTAACTTCACTATTCAAAAGCTCAGTCATTTGTCACAACGGCTTTGTGATTAGTTCTCATCATTAAGAGAAGTGTCGCAAAACCAAACAGTTCATTTGCAGAAGCTGAAATAACTAAAGCTGAGAAGTATTTTCCAGTGGGCTGGAAGTTCCTATTTTCACAGCCCCCCTGCTGTGAAGGGTTCTGCCATCTGGCTGTAAAACAGAGCAAGCCTAAATTGCTCAAATTTTATGCCAGAGGCTACACTGGCCCTTCGGGCAGCCCAGAACCCTGGGGTGCGGGGGACAAAGACAGATTCAAGCGATCTTTGCCCTTTCTCCTCTAGGCTGCACCTCCTAGAGACCTGGCACAGACTTGCAGCCAAGGTGTGTTTTTGTTGTGGTTTAAACTGCACAGGAATTGTCCCCAAACTAAATTTCTCCCCTCACGCTTCACTGGTTTTATAGTCGCAGGAAAAGTAACAAAACCTTAGAGGTCATCCAAGGTTGTAGTGGCCACAGACTAAATCATCTCACTGTAAGCTGATCTGTAATTACTGACTGAAGGAGGAAATGTTCTCAGTTATCACACTCACAAAACTTCATTGTTGCAAAACTTAATACACTGATGGCTATTTGTAAGTCAGTGCCAAGCACAATAAACATCTTTCAGGCAACTTTGTTCAAGTGTTGCGAATAAAGAGAAAGCGATCAGATGCAGGATCCTTATTGCTAAATACTGCCTAGCAATAATCAGTGAGTATAACAGAAGCCGATGATACAGCTAGGGAAACACATGTCTCTGATTAGCTCTGATTCAGCAGGTTGATGATCACAAAGCAACAACCAGTCATGGAAGCAAGAGGGTTAAGCCATGAAGAACAGAACAACCTGGAGATTCATCCAATGGGCAGATGTAGCTCGTGGTCTGAGAGCTCTTACAGAATCAGTCACTTAGCTGAGAGCTACTAGAGAACACAATGAGACTAAACTTTTGACAAAGGAAGGTTCTTAACAAGTGGAACAGAATGCTACTCTGTATTATACTGTTCAGTCAGTAGGTGGCTCCAGGTGTAAAGTACTCCATTTAAATGAACCTCAGTCATACCTGGCAGAGTGTTAAAGGATTGTTTGCTGAACACATCTGATGGTAGCCACGCTCCATTTGGTACAGTGGTACATGACATGGTGTCAGGAGTAAATTAAGAACAGAAAGAGAAGGAAAACAGAAACAAGGGTTGCAGACAGAAGGAACAAAGCAACAAAAGTTGCAAGGTATCATCAACATACCACTCTTCAATGCCCCAGAGAACTTCAGCTTTGACAAACCTTTGGAATGGACAGATTGGAAATACAAGTTTGCATTGCTAGAAAGATCCACAAGGAAACTGGAGCTATACCGGTATCATCTTTAATGTATTTGAGGGGCAAATGAGCAGAAAATATCTTTAAAGCCTTTGACTTTACTGAAGACAATCACAAAGATTATTGACAAAGAGTTCTAGCTATGCTTGATGCATACCTTATACCCCTGAGAAATGTGGTTTATGAAAGAGCATGTTTCCACTAGAGAATTCAAAAACTGGGAGGGGAAATGTTGAATATTTTATAAGAGCTCTGGATTTATTGGCTGAAAAGTGTGATTCTGGAAATGCAAAACATGGAAATATCAGAGAGAGAGAGACTAGATAGTGGGCTAACCGATGAAAACCTTTCAGAGGAGCTACAACTGAAGAGTGATTTAACCCTAGCCACAGCTATTCAAATAGCAAAGCAGTCTGAACTGGTGAAACAGCAAAACCCAGAGAAAGTTGACATACTTGAAAAGCCTGAAACTAGTTTAGAATCTGTAAAAAGACACTTGAATGTTAAAAGTCAATATAATAAAACCCCTGAGGCAAGAACAGAGAACTCTCAGGCTAAGAGGAACAAATTCCAGCCAACACAAGGTGTGGAAAAAGTCATATCCCAACAAAGGATGCATTTTCAGCCAGAGGTACATGGTGTAATAAATGCATGCAATATGGGCATGATCACTGATGAACAATTTGTATCAAACGAAGGCAGCATGTGAAGAAAGGAGGAACTCAAGTCCAGTCTCTCCAAACTCTTCTAGCTTCCCTCCCATTGAGGGGGGAAGAGAGGCTTGTGCTAGATGATTATTGGTTGGTTTAGGGGCATATTCTGAAGGACTGAAATTCATCCCTGTGCAGAGGGCCTGCCGACAGCTAACACACTCCTAGAGTCCTAATTTAGCCCAGAGAGGATGCGTGCAGGTGTTCCCACTGCTCAGAGGGCTTACCTAGGGTTGAAGTGTGTATCGGCAGCCTGCTGCACAGGTTGAATTTCACCGTGCAAGCACCGCCTCTTGTATCCCTATTGGTTTTGTTGCATTGGTTCTGTTCCTGCTTGAAGCCATACATGCGTAGGAGGAGCATGAAGGGATACAGCTGGGTAAAAGGTTTGAAAAGCAGCTCAGCAGCAGTCTGGCGTTGCTGGGAAGCAGAGCTGCACTGTCACTTTCCTTTCATTGTCTCTTGTTCTACAAGTTCAGAATAAAACCCAGCCCCAGTCCCTGCCCCTCCTTGTTCCTGTTTGTTTGGGGAACAGCTCCCTGGAGGCTTCATGGGCACATGCGTCATTAGGGGCAGGGAATTGTACTGAAACAGCTATTGAATGAACTGAAGGAAAATTCATTCTAATAAGTTACAGCCTTCATTGATACAGTCGTGCTACAGCCTGTGCTGGGGGTGATGAACAGCCACCCAAGCTCCTGGGGCCAGAAAGGAAAGCTGGCCTTGTGCTTCAGACACCGGGCTGAGATCTGGGTTCAGGCCCCGGCCCACTCGCAGACTCCTTGGGTGACCTTGGGAAAGATTCACACGGTGCCTCAGACCCTGTCTGTGAATAATACTCCTTTGGTTCTTCCATCCTTTCGCTGGTTACACTGCAAGCTGTTTGGGGCAGGGATTGTCTATGACTCTCTGTCTGTGCAGCACCAGCTACAACAGGGCCCGGATCGGAATTGAGAGGGGCCTGGTCTAATAGTCGTATCAAGACCTCTACTGCCTCGGTTTTTAAACCAATGAATCAATGGCATTTTACTACCAGGCTTTTCTCTAACCGCCGGGAGGCTCTGGGGTGTATTTTATGGGGCTGTGATTACAGGCCTCTGGGAGCGGGAGCCACTCGCCACTCCATGATGCCCTAGAGGCCAGTATTAATGGCTCTTATAAACCAAATGCTTCTCCTAGCTGATTGTTTAATTAAGCCCCCAGTGGGAGGTGGAGACAGCGGAAGGAGCACACATGCTGAGCCCGGGTTGGGGCTGAGTGAGCGGGTGCCAGGGGGCAGCAGATCCTGCTGTTCTGCTCATCGGCCATACAAGCAAAGCCAGCCCTGTGGCTTCACTAGGAGACTGGAGTTCAGGGAACGCTGCCCTCCCAGGGGACTGTCCCCCAGCCGCTCCCTTGGGACGGCCCTTCTGAGTCAGGTGTCTGTGGGAAGAAGGGCCAGGACAGCTGCCTCCAGCGAGCACAGGTGGAGAGTGCAGGGCCAGCTGCTAGATACCCAGAGAGGCCCCCTCACTAGTGGGGTTTCCCTCAGCCCCAGCTTAACAGAGCTGAGTGGGAGATGGAGCGTTTGCCTCACTCCTGCCGGCCCCCTAAGATCCCACGTAGCCATATGACACTTCTCTGCACAGAGGGTGGGAGAGAAGAGCTGGGGGTGCGGGGGAGTCTATGCTCTGCTGGTATGTGCATGAATCAGCTGCGGTGTATGGACTTTTGCACGCACAGGCTGAAGTTCCTGTAGGCTAATGTTGCATCTAGTCAACAGATAGATCAGTCTAGACCAGTTGCATCTAGTCAGCCACGCTGAAAGGCTCCCTCTCTACAGGTATGTCCACACTGCAGAGGAAAACCCGGGGCCCCGAGTCTCCGAGCCCAGGCCCAGGCCCATTGCAAGGCTGAACCTAGCCACAGAGCCGCTCCCACTCAGGCAGGGGCCTGGGCTCCGAAAGCCAGCGTGGGGGGTGGAGTTCTGACTTGGGCTCCAAGCCCCTCCCTCCACGCTGGGATTTTGAGCCCAGGCTCCAGGATTTTCTTTGCAGTGTAGACGTGCCCTATAGGTTCCTACATGGCCCCATCCCGGCAGGATCTGAGCACCTCACTTATCTTCGTCCCTTTCTCCTCGGCATACCCCCGTGCAGGCTGCAGGCCTTGGAATGAATGTCCCTGGACTCTGGAGCTGTTCTTAACTCAACCTAACTAGGAATTAGCTCATTACAACCAAAGACGCTCATCTATACAGACCCTTACAGCAAACACGTCTGCAGGCTCAGGCTTCCAAACGGGGGACAGGTCTGCTTTTAACAATAGCCCAGGCACTCCTATTCCACTGAATTTTACCCGCCCCGCTTTGGTTAGTAGCACGTTCCAAACGCTGGGGTATATTTGTACAAGAGGTTTGTCCGGTACCTACTACAAGAGGATCCGTGGCACTATGGGGCTACAAAGAACATTGGCATTTATCTGTCCATAACAGCAGCACCTTGGGAAGCCTTGGCTTTGGCGAGACACAGTGACCCAGCATAAAGCAGGCTAAACATTCATAGGCTCTAAAAAAGAATTTACTGGGAGACCTGAAGAGTGTTCTGGAGCTGAAGATGCTAGGGGATGAACTCATTAACTTGCTGCACGCGCTTTCTGTTTAAAGAATAGTTTCTTTCACACATTAGGTGCTCAAGGGACAAGATGCTGCATCTGAAAGCAGCTTTTATAATCCTTTAAGCAACATAAAAACAGAAGACAGGCCAGCGGGAAATTCACCTGCCCCGGCCCCTTGCAAACTTACAAAAACTGCCGTGTGAGCTCCATGAAAGGAAGAACTCCTTTCAAAATGCAGTGGGTTGGAACAACTCCCTGACCTCACATCTGACACTAACCACTGGCTGGTGTGACAAAGTTCCGAGTCTGTATTTGTGGGTCCTGCGCTTCCTGGCAGATTTAGGGGCATCAGAAACTCATCTAGGCCCCAGAGTGACCTCCCTTTCTCAGCAACTAATTAAGGGAGGCAGAAAAGGGGGGAGCCCGTACCCTCCTTCTACTCCGGACTCCAGCCCAGGGACCCTAATAGTATCAGCTAAGATGGCTGACCTTTTATCCACAGAACACAATACAATTCCCTGGGCTACTTCCCCACAGCAGTCCTCACTTCTTCAAACTCCTCTTCACCCTTACCTCAGGGCCTCCTTCCTTGTGTACGATATGTTGTCCACCACTCAGTCTCACCAACAGCATAACTTCCTCCCAGAGCTCCTGACACCCACAGCCCACCTGACTAACTGGGAGGTTTTTATCTGGTTTCAGCCAGTGCCTGATTGGCTTCAGGTGTCCCAATCAGGCTAGCTGTTTCTACTCCTTTCTAGATGCTTCCTGATTGGCCTGGAGTAGCCTTTGTTTGGCTATCCAGGGAACAGGGACCTGCACATCTTGAGGCTGATATACCTGCCTTCCAGCACTCTCTTATACCCTTCTGGTCTGACTCCATCACACTAGAGAGAATCATCATAATTAATAAAGTGACAAAGAGTCCTGTGGCACCTTAAAGACTAACTAAAGTATAGAAGCATAAGCTTTCATGGGCTAATGCCCACTTCATCGGATACATGTCTGCATGCATCTGACAAAGTGGGTATTAGTCCACAAAAGCTTATGCTTCTGTACTTTAGTTAGTCTTTAAGGTGCCACAGGACTCTTTGTCACTTCTGCAATTCCAGACTAACTCGACTACCTCTCTGATTCCTGACATAATTAATAAATAACAGCTAGCTCATCTATAGCGCTTAGAAGGGGTTAAACCTACCTCCAGGCTGGGAGATCACTGATTTCCAGGCAAGAATCTATTCATTCAAAACCAAGCAATCTGGATATTTGTTCTTTACAGAAATCGCCTAGATCGGGGGTCTCCAAACTTTCTGAGAGGAGGGCCATATTAGATTTTTGAAGGGGCTTCACGGGCTGAAGCAACTGTGAAGAAATTCAATATATGCAAATATATGCAAAATCCCCCCCTTTGCTCCTCTGGCCGCTACCGCACTCCCTCTTTACTCCTCTGGCTGCTGCCGTGGGGGCACTCACCCTTCTGCACATGGGGCCACCGGCAGCAGTTTGTGGGGGTGTGGGCGGGGGGAGGGTAGCAGTGGCTTCTCCACATGCCTGCTCAGCTGGAGGGCTGGACAAATTGAAGACACAGGCCGGATCCAGCCCCCGGGCCGTAGTTTGAGACTCTTGGCCTAGATCATTTCAATGCTGTCTATGCACCAAGATTCAACTCTGATACACAGGAGTTGGATCTCAACAGGACAGTGGCTTCATCCAATTAGCATACACCCAGTGACACAACAGCTAATGTTCCATAGATTCTTGCAAAACAACCACCCCCAACATGTCCTCCATAAGCAAAGGAAACCAAGCCACACCAGGTTTCTTTAAAATTATATATTTTATTTGTTTCATACATGCAGAAATAGAATAAAGATTATAGGTCCATCTAAAAGTAGGTATTTAGGAGAATCCTTTGACAAACACACAGCAGGTATTACACGGTGTAGAAAACTTGTCAAATACTTGCAGGTGAAATTCAATTCAAACACAAACTGACTTACAAAGGCAGTTTTCAGTTTTGTGGTTTGTTGTTTTAATTGCCACTTGGAACATGATCATAAAAAGAACCATCTTGGAATTCTGAGGACATTTCCACGCATGGAGCGTGCTGCTTGGGGCTTCTTCCCCAGGTTACAAGCTCAGGGGCACAACTGCTACTGCAGAAGCAGAGAAGCTGCAGCTTTTGTTTGTTTGGGGTAATTCTAGAAGCTTAAACAACATGAGCCCAGTCATTTGCACAGTATCTGTCCTACGGGAAAAGCCATTATCACATTGATCCCATTTGCACTGGAGTTCCTGGGCTGAACACGCTCATCAAGGAATAGTTACTGCCCACAACCCCTTTGTGATCTCACCCCCAGCTATGAATCTGGTGACATGCAAAGTTGGTTTAAAGATAGAATTTAAATTTGATTCAGTTAAACCTGTGCAAAAGGCCATGTGGATGCTCTTATGCTGGTTTAAGAGTGGCTTCTAACGAATTAGCTTAAATGGCTTAGAAACAGGAGTAACGTAAACCAAAATGTGCTCCACTTACACCCAGTGCCCTGGTGTCACTTTAAAAAACAATTTGGCACTTCTGTGTACAGACAAGGCTGAGCTCTGAAGCAAAGGAAGTGGAAGGGGCTCAGCACCTCTGCAGATTAAGGCCCTCACCCAGCGCTCAGTTCTCCTCTGCATGGTGTTGTACGTATACATTTACACCTGTGTGCCGAGGGTAAGTACCAGGTCTGAGCCGGTAGTCTTTACACCTAATATGCACAGGTGTAAATGATGATGCAAAAGGCGCGTGCGAGGGAGAATCATGCCTCGTGTGCCTGGTGATGCAAATCTCTTTGTAAAAATCCACACCTGGTTGCAATCTGTGGTGGAGGATGGACTTGAACCCTGGTCTCCTAGTGAGCCTGCACATTTCCCTATCAGAGGAGCTTTGCCTACGGCAGGGAGCTGAGGGGGTCGCATTCTGCCCCCGGGCTGGAAGTTAGCTGTGACTAAAGTGGCTGGGAGGCCATGTATGGGGGCAGGGGTGATCAGAGAGAGGAAATGAGACTCCTGATGTAAAATGCTCCTGTACCCGACTCAGGCCCTTGAGATCATGGACGGTCATTGTCATACATCCGTATCTCCTAGGGAGAGACTGAGCCCAGCCAAGGGAAACGTTTGGGGGGAGGGGAGGTCTTGACCTGGATTTTGGCTCAAGGTCCTTTTTTGTCTTTTTAAAACTGACTGTCCCTGTGCCAAAGCCAGGCCCATTAAACAAAACCAAACAAACATTGGCATAAACAGCAAAGTGGGAAGCAGCATGTTTATGGCTAGCACTAACTGCACCTCACACCGGCTGTATACGCACCACACTTCAAACTCCTGCAGCAAACACAGGCAGGCTTGCACCACACTCCATGACAAGCACACGCTGACACGCCTACTATCGGCCTCAAGCCACCAGGCCACTGATCCCAGCAGGGCTCCCGAGTCCAGTATAGACACTACACGTACACCAATGAATGTGACTGAAACACTGAACATCCCGATTTCGCCCCTCGAGGGAAAGACTCGGAACCCTGGCTCCTTGAGACCAAGCCCACTGCAGTGGCAATTTAACTGGAAGAGGATTAAAGCAGAGAGAGGCGGTTTTACTTCTCAGCTGTTTTTCTAAAAACAAACCAAACGGCACCAAGGCTGGTGACGTCTCTGCTCGGCTGTAAATCGGAGTGTTAGAAATTCATTTCCCAACAAGCCTGCAAAAGCAAAGTAGCTTTACCTCTGCCTCTGCCACTAGCCTGTGAGCCCTGCCCGAACAGCTGCTGTACCTTGAGCCCAATCTGAGCAGGTTCTGCTTTGCACACAACTACCCCATAGCACCGGGGGGACACCAGCTTGTCCCCAAACACAATGCTGAATGCGTGACTTGCTCAAGGCTCCATTTTTGGACAGGTCTGTGTAATGCCTCTTAGGGGCCTGATTTACACATAGACCAATATAAGGCGCAAACCGAAAATAGTGAAACCACCTGAGTTCCCTGGACGCCCAGCGGTACATATCCCATGCACGGGCAGAGTCAGGGCTCACCTCCTTTACAGCCATCCTGGGGTTCACAAAGACATCAGCCTTTGGTCACAGGAGCAGCTCACCCAACACTCTGCTCAGCCTGGCTGTCAGCTTTAGACTCGTCTGTCTCGTAGCACTTCCTGCTCCCCGTCCAGGAGCAGCGAATACCCAGGACATAGCGCTCTCTCTAACGAGGGCAGGGCACCCCACCCTGACATCACCAGGCTGCCTCCTGGAGAACCACAGGAGGTAAACTGGTGTAAATCAGGGATGGCACCAATGAAATCACCAGTTACACTGGTGTAAATCCAGTGAGAGACCAGAATCAGGCTCTCAGATCATCAGGGTGACTCTTAATTCAGGCCTGCCCCTGCTAGACTGTTCTGCATATGAAACCTAACTCTCTGATGTCTACACTAGAAAGGTGGCAGTGACCCAGGTGTGCCACAGTAGCCCTGCAGTGCAGACACTTACAGAGGTGGAAGGAGATTTTCCTTTGCCATGGTAGATTCCCCTGGAGAATTATTCCATTGTCAGAGTGACCTGTCAGGAGCTCCCTGCTCTCCAGGGTGGAGTTCTCCCTTTTTCAGTCTCAGGCACGTGGGCCTCCCCTTTCAGCATCCCTGCCATCATGTTTATAGACTCTTCTGTTTCCACACCTCCCTCCAGCCTCTGCTCTCATTCTCCGACCGAGAGTCAGGCCAATGTGTATTACAGGGGTGACACGTCCAGCTGTTATTTTACAGGGTTATTCAGACCCCAGCACACACACGAGTACTGGTCGGGCTTGTCTGAAGCCTCTCAGTGGTTAAGGTCCTCCCAAAGTGCTGATTCTTTTTCCATCTTCCCTAAAGCTTCAGTCAGCAATCAGAGAGTCAACGCATCCAGGCTTGTCCCTTTGTCCTTCCTTGGCAGTGTCCTTACAAGACTCAGTGTCAGCTGCTGGGCAGGTTTTTCCATTTCACATGTGTCCATAAAACAGGCTGAAAACAAACCTTGAAAAAATACTTGGGCACTGGCAGGACGGGCAGTGCCTGGCTGAACAGACTCAAAGGCTTGGTCCTGCAGACCCTGAAGCGGATGAGTAGCTTTATGCATTGAATTCACTGGACTCTGGATCGGGCCTGGTGTAAGGGGGTCGAGGACAGGGACCTTAAGTGCTGGTCTTGCAGACAGTGATACATGTGCTTAGCTTTACCCATGTGCGCAATCCCAGACTACTCCCAGGAGCACAGTTAAACCCGTGTGTAACTGTTTGCAGGATGGGGGACCTTGGAAATTCTTGTGGTAGAAGGTGACTGTGTTGTTTAGCATTTAAGCAAATCTCACTCCGTGTGGAATTGTCGCTCAAAAATACAGAAATATCTAATACAAAAGCCCCTTCTATAGGCTGCATGTAAAATATTGCATATGACAAAGCTACCATGGTACCTTCCTTGCCGTAAGGTAAATCAAAATAGTCCATGGTCAAACACATTGGAGCAGGGTGTTAAAATTTTAAAATTCCAGAGAGACAAATTAAAAAACATATTCACCATTTAAGTAATACTAACTTTGTAGCAACATATTTGACAGTTACAGTAACACACTTGCTTCAAAAGTCAGCTGTGATCTGCAGAAGAAACTAGAACACTTCCTGCAAAATATGCTGGAGTTATGAGAACTCACATCGTAAATTCAAACCAAATCTTCCCTGGTCGTGGCATGATGCAAAGTTCCCCATTTACCTCCTAAATGATCTGGCACAATTTGCAGTTTTAATTTTTTTTAAAAAAATTTTGCTTCCTTAAATACAGATCAATGAATGCTCAAGGAGACCAAGAATACACCAAGCTCCAAAGAAGCAGCTGGTATGGTCTCCATTAATTCAGGAATGGAATAGAGTAACCTAGTGTTGTCTTGACACCTTTCATGTCCCAAGGATGAGCTAAAAACATCTGTTCCTAGTGTTTAGCAGCTTTTCCCCTTAAATCTTTTAAAAAATATTTAAAAGGTAAAGTCTGAGATTTATAAAAGACCTACAAACCACTATTTTCTCTATAGGATTCCATATAACTCATAAGATTCCCACCTCTACTTTTCACTATAGTCATGAATTAATGTATATTTACAATAAAATTTGTACTGTTTAAAAACAAAAAATTATTGGAAACCA